>ML779551.1:346838-434188 GCA_009831015.1 Picea engelmannii
TGTATGCATGTTGAATGTTATGCTCATGGATGTTTACTTTCTGTTATACATTTTCTTTATATGTTGTGTATATGATTTCATGCTTTGTGTTTGAAGTCTGAGAGAGAGTAAGGAATGAGTTTCAATTGTTTCTCTATCTGAGCTAGAGTTTTGCTGGAAGGAGTGCAGTGAAGTTGTCCGTAAGGAGTGCGTTGACAAGAGTTCAGATTTTTATCTCTAAAAGCTCAGGAGGGTTAACGTTGTGTTGGAAGCCAATTCACATTTTTCTACTATCCTTATAAGCTTCCTACACCAATGGTGCGAATAGAGTTGAACGGTAGTCAAACCCTGCTACTGTTCGATAACGCCCGTAAGGATTTAGAGGATAGTGGTTGGCTCATGTTTGCACAGAGGTTCGAGGGTTTCAATCTGTTTGTTACACAACAATTCGCCCTTACCTTTGATGGGTGTAGGGATAAAGTAGGTGACATTCATCTTGAGTTGAATGAAGAGTTCATAAGATCTGCCACAAGATTGGCAGCCATGGGCTAGAGATGGTTTAAAAACTCTAAAGTCGATGAGGTTCCATGGCCTTTGCTATTCGTATCATGAAAAGTCACATCCCGTGACAAAGGTATGACTATTTCCACACTTAAACCCAGGTGGCATGATCTTTTGATAATGGTTAAACAATTTGTGACCTGTGAGGGTCGGTATGGATTGGGTTTTCTTTATAACCTTCGACTGTTAATGAATTTCATGGGTTATCCATTGAACATGCCATTTTATTTCCAGCGTAGTCTTTACAAAATGGCTAAGAGGTTCAAACGCGAGAAGGCTGACAGTAGCTTGTTTCACCATGGCTTGATTAGACTCATCGTCGTTCATCATTTAAACCTCCATGGTGATAATTGGCAAGATTTTTGGCTTTGTTGATTTAGAGTTTGTCCAAATCGACAAGTTTGTGGTCAGTGAGACTAAGGTCGGGCCACTCATGCCTTTGCATGCCCTTCTACCCTCTCCCAAACCCTCGGTCTTCCCTGATATCGACCTACCCGATATCATAACAGATAAGGATGAGGCTGTAAAAGATCCTGTGAGCAAGGAAGTCAAGGGTAACCCTACTATCGACGACAAAGGTAAAAAGAATGCTTGATTGATATCGAGACTTTCCCGGAATAAACCTAAACCTCGTGTTGATCAAAAGCCCATAGTCCTCAGCAAAGACTTGGACTTTGATATCGAGCGCTTCCTGGCTGGAGAGTACCCTTACTCCCATGGCCTATGCTCCGAGCCACCCTATGACTTTGTTTCTAATTTACCCCCTTGCCTAAAGAATAATCCTAGCTACCCAAGGATCAAGCTACCTAATGAAACCCTTGGTGATATGAAAAAACCCTCGACTTCGTTTTGAATCCCGAACAGACATCATGTAACCAATGTAATGTGTGGCTGGAGTGCTACTATACCGATGTTCCCTTATTACAGTCGAAAATCAAATCATTGGAAAACCAAGTTACAGTGTTGACAAGAGAAAGGGACAAGCTTCAAGCTAATGACAAGAAGCAGAAAACCACTGGTTCGATCATATTTAGGAATGTTGAATCGGCTACAGCCTTCATCAATTCCAAACTATCATAATCGAATCCCTTTCATATTGTCCAAGTATGATTTTCAATTTTAATTTCATTTCAGGAGTGGCTTGAATTAATATAATGAATTGATTTTTGGGTTACAGTTAGTTCTGTTCATTATTTGAAATGATTCTGTCGTAGTTTGATTATGAAAAACGGTTATTCTATGGATCTTGTACAGTACATTTATTTTTCTAAAATTAAATGAACATATGATTTGGTTATGTGATTTTGTCGTTCCCAGTTTAGTATAAGCAATTCATTGGTTTTGATTCGGTTTGGTTTGTTTGTGATTCAATTCTGTTTGATAGTCAATTTCGTTTGATTTTAATTAGTTTTGTTTGCTCCTAATAAAATCAGAACGACTCTGTTCTGCATCGAATCATTATTCTCGTTTGGATTTTGATTATCTTTGACCTATGCAAAAGATCTACTAACTATAATCGTGTATTTGTAAAGATAGTATCTGACCCAAACTGTTTCGATTCGTTTTGATTTGATTGATGCGTGTTTTGAGTTAACACTATTGTTTGTATGAGTTGGATTGGTATCGAAAAATCGATTTGATGTTTCTCTGTTGGTTTTGATTTTCAGAAAAGATTTTGTTAAGATTTTGATCTCTGTTGAATTCATATGAAAAAACTCGGCTAATAGTTCGCTTTGAAATTGATTCGAGTGATGATTTCATTGATTGTCAATCGATTTTGTCTGCCCCCAATTGGAAATAACGAACATTTGACAAATCTCGCATATCCTATTACGATTTCATCTGTGACAATTTACATACCAGTTTTGATTTGATTTGCTAATAACCTGGGTCGTTCGTATATGTTTAATACAATTATATCAATTTGAAAACGATCTTGTTGGTTTCGTTTGGATACGACAGTGATCTTGTGGATAGCTGAAGAAAATATTTGTGTTGATTTCAATTGGTTATGAAAATGATTTCATTATTGTTCGGTTATCCAATACGATTCTATATACCCGAATTGGTGATAACGAATTAAACATAGTGCATCCATCTCTGTTATCATTTGATTTAGTTTGTTCAATTTGCATACAAGTGTCGATTTGAATGAGGCTTTTAGCAATCAAATATTTTTTATAGTTTGAATATGTTTTTTAAGATTCGAATTGATTTTTGATACGAGTTTGTGTTTGATTTAGACCAGCAACAGAATCGCAAGATTCTGTAGCTAGTCTTTAGAATTAGATTTTTATCAATTTTATTAACAAAATATCCTCTTAACTTGTCCATTTTTGTCCTCTTTCAGGTACATTCGAATTGAAATAATCAATTGGGCATGCTGTGGCAATCTACGAGATATTTGTGTGATATAGTTTTTATTTTAGGTTGTTAGTTTAGTCAGACTTGGGATATCATCCTAGATTTTTTGTAAACTGTTTTGATGATTCCCACAGGGATGTTTTACCCTGTGGGAGGTCTTTAAATACTTGTTATTTTTTGTAATAAGCATCATCATCCTCACTTTGGGAGAACCAGACTATGGATTTATGATTCAGACTAAGACGAAAGTTGATGTCTTGTAACAGCTTTCGCTTTCAATATATCAAACTTTTGTTTCAAGTTTTTGCATATCAGTTGGCAATTAATTATCGAGTACTTTAGCTATCATAATTATTTGTATGCTGATGTGATTTAATTTATATGTTGTCTGTATCTGATCTCTCCTATTTTTAAAGTACAACAATTACTTTGTTTTAGTTAATGAATGACATATTTCTCTTCTTTGTTAATTGAATCATTTTGTATAGATCTTTGCATTCAGATTTATCTAACTGTGTAGATTTGTAAATCATAAGATTGTTGTAACTTTTATGTATTGTTTTTTATGTTATCAATATTCAAAAGAGCACTGCTGCTTACTATTTACTAGAGGCTGGCAGAGGATTGATGTGGTTTTCCTCCCACCAAATAGATGAATCGACCATCTTACACAGGACAAGTCTGAAGCGTTACTTCGGGTAAGTTTGTTATTTAGTATTTAATAGTTAATTAGTTAGTATAATATAAGTATCTTAGATAAATATATTATTTTATATTTGTAGTTAGAGTAATTAGTTTAGTTTCTTAGTTTAGATAGTTTTCAATTTATTTCTTTTTCATAAAATTATAAAAAATAAAAAAAAAATTAGTCTCGTTGTCTTAGGACAGATTACCAATGAGTTTTGCAGGTTTTCATTTAAATCTGTAATTTGTAAATATTGTATATTTGTGAATAAGATTTATTTCTGTTAGTAGTTAGATGTTTAAATTCGTAGATTTATTATACTATTAGATAGTAGATTGTATATATAATAGTTATATTAGTTTATTAGTTTGTTTTAATTGTTATTTTTCATTTAGATTAGTTAATTTAGAGTAGTTTTCTTTTTGTTTTCTTAGGACCTTAGATTGGCCAACGGATCCGCTAAACCCGTCAGGGTGGGTTATCCCAAATGGCTTGGGTTATTTAGACAACCTTGGACCAAATCCACTCTTCCAGTTGACGGATGGTCAATTTCGCCCGTCAACAAATGGCGCTAGAAGAAGGGCCTGAAATTAATTAATGTCACGAGGCGGTCGTAAGACTCCTCCACCACCTAATCACTCACCTATAGTGACAAGAAGTCATTCGAATGATAATATTCCCCCTCAAATAGCAACCACATCAACCGATGATCCACGGGTCACAATTGAACCAGTAACCCCAAATCCTGTAGGTGGTGACATACAAGAGATTGTCTGTCAATCTCTCATAAGAACTCATAGTGCCTTAGGCCATTTGAGGCAACCAAACCATCCGTTGGACCAACCTTTAGATTTCTCTGATATAAGGGAACAACACGGAGGCACTAACCTTACTATCAACCCTACAGATCCAATCCTCACTCCTGCTACAGGGGGATATGGAATACCTCCTTCACCACCTCCATCATCTCCTTCCTCTTATGGAGGAGATTCCTCTGACGAAGGAAGTTCCCCTTATCAGCCTTCCACACCCACTACACCAATGGCCAACCAAAACAATCCTTCTAGACCTTGGATCGACCAGGATGTCGTAGCTATACCTAGAGCTCAACATCCCTTACCTAAACATCCAAAGAAATGGCTCCCCAAGTTTGAACCTGACTCAAAAAAGATCGTTGAAGATCACATTAAAAAGTTTATGTTAGCCATAAGACTCCGCAATGTTGAGCATGAAGACGTAGTCTGTAGGTTGTTCCCCTATACTTTCGAGGGCAATGCATCTACATGGTACTTTTCCCAACAACCCCATACCATTGTATATTGGGAAAAGTTTGAGTCATTCTTTTTGGAAAAGTTCGAAGACGGTAAGCCTCCGGAAGTCCTAGTCATGGATCTTTCTAACTTAAGAATGAACCCAAAAGAAAAATTTAAACACTTTAACCAAATATTCTTAACACTTAAGAACCGAATCCCCGCAGATTCCATGCCCGTCGAGAATCTCATAATAGCATACTACACTAAAGATTTGCATCAAAGTATAGCTATTTGGGTTAAACAATCTAAGAAATCCACGTTGTTAGAAGCCTTCGAGGAGGCCAGCTAGATTGAAAAAGACATACTTAGTCTTAGAGACTCTACTAGCAACGAAATAGAGACTAGTCCTTCTTCCAAAAAGAATATCGAAATCCTCCCTAGACCTACTCAAAGTAAAACACAACCTGAAAGCTCCGATTTAGAAAACTTAACTAAAGTTGTTCAAAGACTGTCAAATCAAGTTATAGACTTGAAAAGGACGACTGAAGAAGCTTCCTCGAGGAAAGGGCCTTACAAAACCCCGTTCCAGAAGCCTTTTCCTACCAACCAACCTAATCCAACCACCGAAGGCCTTAATCTAGAAAGTCTGCAATGCGCCCTTCAAACAATTCTAGAAGCCCAAGATAACTTGATGCCTCCTGAGATTCCTGAGGAGGTAGTTGAACAAGAGACATTTCAAGAAGAGGAGTCTTCTCCGAATATTTTTGGACACTTCTCAGATAGCATCTTTCAAGATAACTTCGAGATAGTACATCTCTATAATACTAGGAGTAAGACAACAAACAAACCTTCTTCCGAAAACACTACAACTTCGCCTCCAAAGCAATCTAAACCAGCTGAGACTAGACAGAGTCATGTGAACCCCAACTTAGATTATGATGTAGTTGAAGATCTTAAAAAGTTAAGGGATAATATTTTTGTTTATGAGTTATTGAAGTTTCCATTTCTGCTACAAAAAATGTTAGAAAATATCTCAGAGAATGGAAAAAATGGTAATTCAAGTGGTAACAAGGTTGTGCATAATAAATTTCCTTAGAAGACTTCCACTAAAAACGATCCTTATCCTCAAGATAAAGGAAGCCTTCCTGTAAGTAATGTAAATAATATAAATAATGTAGATACAGTAGCTTTAGAAACTGTGAGTAAAAAGCCACAAACTACCACCCTTACTACTCACAAAAATATACCTCATTTTTGTTAACGTTCGAAATCTTTAATAGAAACGTGCACAATTGTATGGTAGACTCAGGAGCGTCATCCAATGTGATTCCATGGTATGTATGCCAAAAGATTAACGCCAAAGTTGAACCATCCACCTTAAAAATCATACAACTCGATCGGACCAATGTTAAAGTTATAGGAAAACTAAAGAATGTGCTTATAAGATTATCCTCTAACCCCAAGGTTCATCAAGTTATTGATATTATTATTGTGGATATTCCAGAAGTGTATGGTCTATTTTTAAGCAGGAACTGGTCGGAGCAGCTACACAGTTATTTCGCAACAGATTGGTCTCATCTATGGCTTCTAGAGAACGACAAGCCCAACAAGATCAATTTAAATCGTGAACGCTACCTTAAGTTCACAGTCACAGATTTGAACGATCCCAACGAACCATTTACACCTTCTGCGAATTCACTCGAAGTACAAAGGATGGATACCTTTTTCGTTAATTTCATGGCCGAGGCTTCAGCTATCACCAATCCAGAACAAAAGTCCGAGATTGTAGCATATGTGCAGCCAACAGCTTCTACGCAACGGTCTCATGTACTCGATGGAAATCAAATTTGGTCTCTTTATTTTGACGAGTCAAAGTCCAAAGAAGGAGTTGGTGCAAGCTGCGTTATTATCAACCCGGCAGGTAACAAAACATTGATCGCATGTAGGTTGGAATTTGAATGTACTAATAACACTGTAGAATATGAGGCTTTACTACAAGGTCTCAGAAAATATTTGGATATGAACATTCAAAACTTGGATGTCTTTGGCGACTCTGAAATAGTGGTTAGATAGGTAAGAGATTCTATCCACTGTCTGTCTCCGCATCTTAAAAGCTACCAATCCGAGGTATGGAATTTAATGAATAAGTTTGATGCTTTCAATATAAATTCTATTCATGGATTGAATAACTCTGAAGCAGATCTATTAGCTAACGTAGCTTCTAAAATCTTTCCTGCACAAGGCTTCTCCCCAGATGCATTCTCCGTCGAACTGTTGTTCCGACCATCCGTTCCCGACAACATCATGAACTGGAGAGTCTTTGACGATGATCAGCAGATTATTAACTTTCTGCACATGGAGGAAACTTTTCAAGGTGCAATGATAGATGAACACACACACGACGACAATTTGCGCAATTTCATGGTAATACTAGATCCAAGAACTCCTGAATCTTCATCGGACATGGTAAACTCGATCCCTAAATCTGTATTTAGATTAGAGAAATTTTATGATCTTCAAGATAAATTCAAAAAATCGGTCAACTGTAAAACCAATAGTTCCTCATTATCATATGAAAAAGTAAACTTAGGAACTAAGGACAATCCGCAGTGCATTAATCTAGGGGTAGGATGTTCTGAACAAGAAAAAGTTGCATTTATTAAATTGTTCAAAGAATTTAAAGATGTCTTTGCATGGATTTATGATGACCTTAAAACTTTCGACCCTAACATCATACAATATGTTATTCCTATGAAACCCCAAACCTTACCCTTCCAACAAAAATTGAGAAAAATGCACCCTAATATTGAACCGACCGTTAAAAAAGAATTGAATAAGCTTCTAAATGCTAAGATAATTTTTCTAGTTAGGCACACTCAATGGGTTTCTAACCTTGTCCCTATTCGGAAGAAAAGTGGGGAAATATGACTCTGTGTCGATTTCCGAAACCTTAATAGAGCGTCTGATAAATACAACTACCCTGTCCCACCCATGGAACAGATCCTTCAACAGGTATCTGGTTCTGAGAGTCTATCCTTACTGGATGGTTTCTCAGGGTACAACCAAGTCCTGATGTCTCTACCAGACCAACTTAAAACTACCTTTTGTACCCCGTGGGGTACCTACGCTTATCGAAAAATGCCCTTTGGATTGATTAATGCTGATGTCACTTTCCAAAGAGAAATGAAAATTTCTTTCTGAGGCTTAATCAATCAGTCCATCGTAGTTTACTTAGATGATGTTATTGTATTCTCTAAAAACAAAACCGATCATCTAGCTCATTTACGAGCCGTTCTATAGAGATGTCGTAAATACGACATCTCTTTGAATCCTAAAAAATCCATCTTTGTAGTAAAACAGGGTAAACTCTTGGGATTTATTATGTCAAGAGAAGGGATGATTATCGACCCTGAAAGGACTCAAGTCATCGTGAAACTTCCCCCTCCTACATCCAAAAAATCTATGCAGTCTTTCTTAGGCCAGATTAACTTCGTGAGGAGATTCGTCCCTAGTTTCTCCGAAATGGTCAGGCCTTTACAGAATTTAATTAAGAAATACACCCATTATCACTGGGGACCCCTAGAGAATCAAGATTTTAATGCAATAAATAAGTCCATAATAGACGTTCCTTCTCTCATGAGCCCTGGCTTTTCTCAAGACTTTACACTCTACACTTTTTCTTCTGACTGTTCCTATGTCATCATCCTAACTCAAAAGAACGCTGAAAACAATGAAGTACCCATCACCTTTATGAGATCTTCTTTCAAAGGCGTTGAACTTAACTACCCAGTGGTATATCATCAAGCCTACGCTATTTTCAAAGCAGTCAAGCATTTCTAGTCTTATCTTTTGAAATCAAGGACAAAAGTTATTGTCCCTTACCCAGCGATCAGGAACCTGTTAGTGCAGAAGGAACTAGGAGAAAAGAGGGTTAACTAGGTAACCTCCTTGCAGGATTATGACTTAGAAATCACCCCAACTCAAATAGTGAGAGGCCAAGGGTTATGCAAGTTAGTTGCTAATTCAGCAACAGGACAACAAGCAGAAAGCGATACATCAAAACCTAGGACAACACGATCAAAATGCAATCTGTTGCGCACAAAACTCTGTCAGTCCTTGGTATGATGATATAATATTATGTCTTGAACATGGGTCAGCACCCCGTCACCTGGATCCCACTAAAAGAAGAACATTGAGATTAAAGTCTGCCTCCTTTCTTCTGGTTAATGGTATCCTGTTTCGTCAAAGTTTTGACGGCGTACTGATGCACTGTCTTGAGAAAGACGAAGCAGAAAAAGTCTTGCTAGAGTTGCATGCAGGAGAAGTTGGTGGTCATTTTGGTGGTGACACCACTTCCCATAAGGTTTTAAGAGTTGGTTATTACTTTCCCACGCTTTTTAGAGACGCCCATGCCTTGTGTCATAAGTGTATCATTTGTCAAAAAGCATCAGGGCGGTTACAAAAACCAGTCTTTCCTTTGCAGCCCGTTTCAGTAGACTCTCATTTTCAGCAGTGGGGCCTTGACATCATAGGTCCAATCAACCCCCCATCCTCACAACAAACAAAGTTCATCATCATAGCCACAGATTACTTTACCTGGTGGTATGAAGCTGTTGTGTTAAGAACTATCAACACCAGTCAGGTAATTGCCTTTCTAAATTCAAATATTATCACTCGTTTTGGTATCCCCGATTGTTTAGTATTTGACAACGCTTCTTACTTTTCCTCTCTTGAGATGAGTTAGTTCTCTTTGGAAAAAGGAATTAAATTGAAGTATTCTGCTAGCTATTACCCTCACGGCAATGGATTGGAAGAATCAACAAATAAGAACTTGATTAAAATCATCAAGAGAACGGTGGCTGAAAATCACAAAAATTGGCACAATGCACTGTTAAACACGCTCTGGGATGATAGGGTAACGCCAAAATATGTTGTAGGTAAATCCCCCTTTTTTCTCGTTTATGGAAGAGAGGCAATTCTGCCCCCACACATTCTTCTTCCTTCACTACAGTTATCGCACAAAATTCAAGAAGAAGATTGTCCCCCTTTGGAAAACCGAATTAACGCTTTGATGAAGCTAGAAGAGTTAAGAGCCCAAGCTAAACGTAAGTTAGATCAGCATCAACTATTGGTTAAAAGTTGGTTCGATTCTAATTCTTCTTCTGATAGGAATTTGGAAGTAGGTGACCTCGTCTTGAAATGGGACAAACCACATGAGGGAAAGGGAGAGCACACGAAATTTCAAAACTTATGGCTTGGACCGTTTTTAATTGCCGAGAAGTTGTGTCCTAGTTCTTTCCGATTGCAGAATCTTGAGGGGTAGCCTGACACCTATCTGGTGAATGGCCAAGCCTTGAAAAGATACTTTGCTTGATGACAACCCTTCTATATTATGTACAAATTTTTCTTTTTGTTTTCTTTTTCTTTTTCTTTTTTTTTGTTTTTGATTTATCCTTTGAGTTTATCATCTTGTGTTTTTGGAAATACACATACCTATATACTGAGCTATTTAGACAAAGAAAACAGAAAATTCCTTCGCTGAAATAACTGCTAAGAAAATTGTATAAACATCAATTGTATACTTCTGAAATTTACATCTGTGATTGGAAAAAGTTTGTCGTTTGAAAGAAGTTAACTGATTTCAATCTATAACATAAGCTTGTTGGGATCATCCATTATCTCTTTACGTTGACCCTATTCCTTAAGGGAATGAATCAGAAGATGTCTCCCTATCTTAGGAAGTTGGTTTTGTAAATGAAACATCTCTGGATCTTAATAAAGGACACTTCTAAAAAATTCCGCTGAGGTCTAAAAAAATATGTTAAAATATCATAATTTTCAGCGTCACCCCGCTCAACCATATATCTTTGAAAAAAATAAAAAAAATAAATCATTAATAGAGCTGTGGGAAGTGCTTTTGAACCCGTCAGGATGCTGAACAGGTCTGTTGGCAGCGGGTAAATGCATACATAACGCCAAGACAACTTCGTTGGGGTACTGAACAGGCCTGCTGGCAGCGAAGCAATGTCGGGTATATGAAAATTTGCAAATAAGAAACCTCTTAACCATAAAATGTCCTTTATTCTGATCTAGAACTTCTTGGAAGGATACAGATGTCAGAGTGGGTTAAATGGAAACCCTGTCGAGGCTATGAATGCCTGTCGGCAACAGTGGCTCTGTCAACAGTATTGGAGATTTTATCTTTAATATCGCAACTCGCTTTCCTTGAGACTGTTATCAGATGATGTTTACATGATTTTCTGGTTGTTATTTTTGAGTTAGAATTTTTCTCATTATCCTAATCTGAGTTTGTTCTTTTGGCAGAGATAACTACTTCTACCAGTGTGTCGCTGTTGTTGGAAGCCAATTCACATTTTTCTAGTATCCTTATAAGCTGCCTACACCAATGTTTTGCAAACCTTATTTTTTCGTCGTAATTCTCAAATAAAACAACACTTTTATTCTTTGTATTATTTTCACACTTACCTTCTGTTGGAGCCGACCTTGTTTTTCACCTCGCGCAATTTTCAATTTTTGATACTTGAGATCTAAAGTTGCTTTCCTTCTCCTTCCGAAATCATAAAGCTCTAAAACCTTGTCCCATGAATAGAAATGCTTTGTCACTTTCATAAAGGGTCCATTTTTCGCAAATATGTTCGCTCTTTTGTTTTGTTTTGGGGTCTCGCAAGTCGGACACTTTAATTTTTGAATTCACAAGTCCCGAGTCGCGAAACTGCGAACTCGATTTTAATTTTCGCCCAAGGCATTAACTAGGGTGAAACCTTTAACCCATGATTAGGCGTCATCGGGGTTTCACGCCTCGGCATACATCAAACACCAGGTTTTTGTTTTTGCAGCCCCGATAGCCGAGAACACGATGACTTTGTGATAACCTTGGTTAGAGACTAAGGGTAAAAAACTAACCATGGTTAGATTTGGTTCTCGACACTTCGTCACTCGGCACTTTCTTTCATCAAGTTAAGGCGTCCAAAAATCCGATTTACGAAGTTGTGACATAATTATAGCGAGATTAATTAGTCGCCTAATCTAAGATTTCTTTCTTTTAATTTGAGTCTTAATTATTGCCACATCGCGATATCACAACTCGGCATATCATTCTTCCAAAAGTTTGTCTTCGAATTCCCGAGTCACGATATGACAATTAGGTTAGTTATATAATTAAGAATGCACCAAATCACGGTTATTATTAATTAAGGAAAAATCGGCACTCACAACCTCGTGAGTTGAAGAGTCAAAAACTAAAAAGAAAATTCACGATACAGTGAAAGGCGAGAAAATGGTTAACGTTATTAAATTTGAAATTTTAAAATTAAGTGAGGTACGTCCCGCGTATCGAGGTTGGCACACTTCACGAGGAATTTACTTGCTCCCCATAACCCGATTGCTTGTCAAGCCGCCGAACATTGATGACATTAATGGAAAAGTAGGGTAAATCTACGAATAAATAAGATCGGATTCATACATTAAATTTGGTTTTATTTGCGATTTGACAGACTTATTTCAAAAGGTACAGAGTTTTCAAATATATACGAGATTTTCATTCTTTTTAAACATTTCTCATAAGCGCACAGATCTCACCTTGCTCCGAGGGAACTCATTTCCGCATGTATACACAGGTTTATTGTAGAAGAGCGAAAAAACAAGAGTCAGCCATGGCCCCAAGGAGAGCATCAAAAGAAAATGTCGAGGTTGCAGCGCAAGGTCCAGACAACGTCTCAGATACTTCGCCATGGACTGGTGGCTCAGTACCCACCTGGTCGTTTGTTTCAGACATTCTGCAATCCGAGTTGGTAAACTATTCAGACTCGGATGACGATGACAACGATATTGTAAAGGATGACCTGAATACTAAGTACAAGACAATTGTTCAGTCGAGAATGCACTTGGTTGCAACCAGACCTCGGTTTCTCCCATACTACGACATGATCCGATGGGCATTGGATCGCATCGACCTGCCCGCCAGAACTATCGTAAATGACTGACAGGTCATGGTCGGGACTTTCAGACCAGAGCATATCCAATCTATGTATAAGCTCCCAGCAACTTCTGAATATACATATGGAAAAGAATTCTTGGAGAAATTCAAAAAGAAGGAATGCGAGGAATATGATAAAACCATGCCTAGTTTGATTAAAGATTGGGTTTCGCGTTCCGCAACATTCAGAGTGAATGACAAGGGTGTGTATTTGATTTCTTCATTGGAGCCACAATATATGTATGTGGCGATGATGACTTGTCGGCTTTTCGGATGGGAAGATACCGCACATTTTTACATCCAGTGAGTACCTCTCATCTTTTGGGTAGTGGAAGGTTGCTCATTTAATTGGGCTAAGATGCTCTCCGACAGTTTTTTCAACAGAGTCATAGAGTACCGGGAAAAAAAAGCAGCCGGGAGACCATCCAGATTCTTCATGTCCGCGTATATCATGGATGCAATATGCTCCATGACACCTTTTCCTTTGATGAATTGGGCTTGGAGTCCAACCCAAGAAAAAACTGTGCATGAGTACCACGACAAGTTGTGGGAAAATAATGCAAATTAGTTTATTTATGAGATTTTCAACTGGGTGATGGTGCCCCTGCACATCGCCATTTTTGGTCTTTTGCCACCCCACATCTCGGATAGCATTACTGCGAATCTAATCAGTATCGAGGACTGATACATAGAAGAAGAATTCTCCTATTTTAGATTTTTCGGAGCTGTTGTCCCTCCTCTGGCGCTACCATTGTTCATCCCCGACAAGCTGGTCTGTCGAGAGATTGCGCGACAAACAGTAATTGGCGGAGTGAGTAAAGAGATCAAAGCGTCATCAAAGAAGGTATGGCCGCTTTTCCCTATTCGTCTTAATTCCTATTCCTTATTAGATTTCGGACATGCTAAGGTAGAAGCTGCAACCTTAGAAGATTTGAGCCTAGTCTCTATTGAGTACAAAAAGCATGATCCGCAGAGAATTATAAGCACCCATTTGGGGAATTGTGGATTAAAGAGTTTTGAACATGAGTGTTCGCCCTCGGATGATGTTTTTCGAGGGGCGAGGTCCTATTTGGAAGTGCAATTTCAAATCAGATCTCTAGCACCTGAAGATAGGGCCTTTATTTTAAAATTTCAGGAACATAGGAAAAGATGTCTCCCCGTGGTGCTGGGAGGTTTAGGACTTTCCAAGGATAAAGAAAAGTATGCCAAAAGTTCTGAGGGGCAAACTTCTAACCCCGAAAAACGTCAGGAAGGGGAGCAGGAGAAGAATCCCGAGTAGGAGAAGAATCCCGAGCAGGAGAAGAGTGTCGAGTAGAAGAAGAGTCCCGAGCGGGAAAAGAGTCCCGAACAGGAAAAGAATCCCGAAATAGAAGAAGGGACTACTGACCCACCCAAGGAACATGATCCAGAGGTGGAAGTGAAAAAAACTGACCTGCCTGAAACTCAGAATCCAGGGACAGGGACAGAGACGAAGACCTCTAATCCTCCAAAAGAACAGGACTTACTCATCACACTAGGAAAGGTGGCAAAGCAGATCAGACAGCCCATCACCTCTGTCACACCCTTGTAGTCGGCTCAGGGAGACGTCAGCGAGGGATGGATATTTGGCGAAGAACTAAGATCTATAAGGGCAGAGGAACTCCCCCCTAATGAGTTCTTTTTTGACAGGAAGAGAAAAGCTGTAGTAAAGCGGGAAGTTTATCAAGAGGGAGAGTCCACTGTTAAAAAATTCAAAGTAATGACAGATGGAACAAACAAGAAAAGTGATGAATTCGTCACAAAGGGACGTTGGGAGTGTATGCGTCAATGAACCAATTCTCGGTTGCGATGTTGAAAAATCAGCTCAAGAGAAAAAATCGACTGATCAAGACTCTTGAAGCCTGAGTAGCTTCGGCTACGGAAGACACTAAGAGTCAAGCAAGTGGAGCAATAGAGTTGGCCCAATTGGCCGATAAGAAAGAAATCGAAGTCCTCAAAACCAAGCTAGAATAATAAAACTTAGTAATCCGAGAGGGTCGAGTGCAGTCGGGTCAACAGAGGGATACGATCACACAGTTACAGGCTCAATTAGAGGTCGCAGAAAGCAAGGTGATCGACATCGATATTGTTAAATCCCGAGCAATCGACATTCAGAGCAGGATCTCTTCTACTCAATAGAGTCTGCTAAACAAAGTAGGGGAGTTTCGAGAAGATTGCCTGTTAATGCATCAGATTTCTGAGAATCTGATTGTCAAGGAAAGAAACGCAAAAGCTACTTGGATCGCCTTCCAAGAAGCAGTGATAGCCACCAACAACAAATTTTCAGCAGGCGCCCCCGGACTCACCATTTCCGAACAAACTAGGGGTAATATTTTGTTAAAAAACTGGGAACATGATATTACTTTAAGCAAGGAGCAGGCTCAAAAAGTGATGAATTCGCTAGAAGAAACTTTCAAAGCCATGAATGGTGAGTTGTTAGGGATGGAGAGTGGAGGTGACACAGAGACGCTAAGGCAGATGAATATAGAGCAGATCTCCCTCGGCATGAAGGAGAAAAATGATAGAAATTTGGCAGTGATCTCTAAGATGGATAGAGTAGACATGGCCCAAATTGATGAACATTTGATTCAACCCAGCACACAACTCGGCGCCCTTGATATTGTTGATGCACATATGGGGAATAAACTTCCACAATTAGCCCGAGAGTGCTATTTTGCCGAAGCCATTTGTCAAGCAGAGTCATCACAGCTTGTATCCCAATTCATGGACAGATGTAGGATATGCACTAAGTCTATGCAAAGACAAGCACCTGGCCCTTTTTGAAAATAGAATAGAAGAGATGGAGTGTTTTCGCCCCTCATAGCTGCCAAGCGGAACTTTCACAACTTGTATCCAGTTTATGGACAAATGTATGATATGCACTAAGTCACATAAAGGTAGGCAGCTGGCACTTTTTAGAAAATAGGAGTAGGCAAGGGCAAATTTGTATAAATAGATCACCAAAAGAGGAACAAAAGGATGGACTTTTTGGTAATAATTTGTAAATAGAGAGTTTGCATTGGAGAAGTTAATACATGCAAATTTGAAGATTCTTGATTCCGTCATGACTGTGTTACAAGTTTGTTTCGTTATGTTTTCTTGTTTCTTTTCATTTTGCTCTACATAATTGATGTGTATCACTATAACTTAGTACGACCACTACTATAGTGAAGGGATTTTATTTTTCTGTAATTGTTTCTTGTCTTTCCTCTGCACCATCTATCAACAGGTGTAAGACCAATTCGCATTTACAAAATTTTATAATTATTTACACTATGTCAATTATTTCCATGTCGATTTCTTCTTCTGTGTATGTGTGAGTTTTCTACTGATAGGAACCTTACATTACCCACAGCTAAATTTTTTTCTCTCATTCCGCATTTTACTAAAAATAATACAGTTATGGGAAAGGGCCTTCAGTTTGCATTACTATTCTGTTCTTCATGCAAAAATTTCTCTTATTTCGACTGAATTGAAACAACGTTGAAATCTCTCATTAAATCATTCCCATAATGGTATTGTTCCTCAATGACTATCCCCGCAGCAACTCAACCAAATATTCAACTCGGGCTATCTAATCAAATACATATCGCTTTAAATCTTTTTGACACAATCCTTAAAACTGCGAACACCAGGGAGGAATTAGAACGTTCATGGGAAGCCATTGAACAAGATATTACTACCCAGGAACAGTTGGAAGCTAGACAGCGAGAACGTAGAAACCTTCATTAGTTTCCTACACCGAAGGTTAACGAGGTTCTTTGTATAAATCTTTAACATACTTTCGGATGCCTCGACACTGTACTTTAAGCCTTAAGTACAGACTCAGGAACAACATCTTTGTTCTTGTTTTCAGGACTGCAAGCGTGAAAACTTGGTTTTCGAAGTCGCATTAAAATTGTCACTGAATTGTCATTACCTTGTCGATATGCCCATTGCGTTTACATTTTACTTATCATTATACAGTTGGCAAGACCTTTTGATCTGTACTCATTTGACATTCTTTGATTGATTATGTAATTTTGTTTCATGAGTGATTGAGTTTGTGATGCATTGGTGATTGGATTTACATGTTATTTGATCAATTCACTTGGCACATTAGTTATATAAAAAAGCATTGGTGTTATGATTAAACCCTTGGTATGAATCGTTTCATACAACACTTGGTATTGGTTTCGATTCATTTGTTTGGTTTTAAAACTATGGTATAACTATTGGTCGCGTGAATGATTAATCCATTTACCATTGATTTCATTGGTTGATTGAATGGCATAATTGTTAACACATATGCATAGTCATTTGAATAGTTATAAGCATCGGCGGTTGTACTGTGGATATGACTGTTGTGCATGGGCCAAAATAGCTCCACCACCTTCACATGATATGTCATTAATGTCTTTCCCCCTATCCCTGTTTCACCTCTGCTAGTTTTGGGTAAGCCTGTGAGCGTTTTTCCCCTGCGTATGTTGTGATTCAAACCTTGGCTCATTCACATTGCTCATCGTGTGATCCTGTCTATGGCACCGGTGGTGCGAATAGAGACGAACGGTAATCAAGCCCTGCTACTATTCGATAATGCCCGCAAAGATCAAAAGTGTTGATCAAAAGCCCATAGTCCTAAGAGAAGACTCAGAATCTGATATCGAGCACTTCCTGGCTGGAGAGTACCCTTACTCCCATGGCCTATGCTCCGAGCCACCCTATGACTTTGTTTCTAATTTACCCCCTTGCCTAAAGAACAATTCTAGCTACCCAGGGATCAAGCTACCTAATGAAACCCTTGGTGATCTGAACAAACCCTCAACTGTCCTTTCAAATCCTGAACAGACATCATGTAACCAATGTAATGTGTGGCTGGAGCACTACTATACCAACATTCCCTTATTACAGTCGAAAATAAAATCATTGGAAAACCAAGCTACAGTGTTGACAAGAGAAAGGGACAAGCTTCAAGCTAATGACAAGAAGCAGAAAACCATTGTTTCGATCGTATTTAGGAATGTCGAATTGGCTACAGCCTTCGTCAATTCCAAACTATCATAATCGAAGCCATTTCATATTCTCTAGGTATGATTTTCAATTTTAATTTCGTTTCAGGAGTGGCTTGAATTAATATAATGAATTGATTTTTGGGTTACGGTTAGTTCTGTTCATTATTTGAAATGATTCTTCCGTAGTTTGATTATCAAAAACGGTTATGCTATGAATCCTATACAGTACATTTATTTTTCTAAAATTAAATGAACATATGATTTGGTTATGTGATTTTGTCGTTCCCAGTTTAGTATAAGCAATTCATTGGTTTTGATTCGGTTTGGTTTGTTTGTGATTAAATTCTGTTTGATAGTCGATTTGGTTTGATTTTAATTAGTTTCGTTTGCTCCTAATAAACTCAAAACGAATCTGTTCTGCATTGAATCATTATTCTCGTTTGGATTTTGATTATCTTTGACCTATGCAAAAGATCTACTTACTACAATCATGGATTTGTAACGATAGTATCTAACCCAAACTATTTCGATTCGTTTTGATTTGATTGATGAGTGTTTTGAGTTAACACTATTGTTTGTATGAGTTGGATTGGTATCGAAAAATCGATTTGATCCTGCTCTGTTGGTTTTGATTTTCAAAAAATATTTTGTTAAGTTCAGATCAACATATTTTATCTCTGTTGAATTCATATGAAAAAACTCGTCTAATAGTTTCTTTGAAATTGATTCAAGTGATGATTTCGTTGACTGTCAATCGATTTTGTCTGCCCCCAATTGGAAATAATGAACATTTGAAAAATCTCACATATCCTATTACGATTTCATCTGTGACAATTAACATACCAGTTTTGATTTGATTTGCTAATAGCATGGGTCGTTTGTATATGTTTAATACAATTATATGAATTTGAAAACGATCATGTTGGTTTCGTTTGGATACGATAGTGATCTTGTGGATAGCTGAAGCAACTATTTGTGTTGATTTCAATTGGTTATGAAAACGATTTCATTACTGTTCAGTTATCCAATACGGTTCTGTATACCCGAATTGGTGATAACAAATTAAACAGAGTGCATCCATCTCTGTTATCATTTGATTTAGTTTGTTCAATTTGCATACAAGTGTCGATTTGAATGATGATTTTAGCAATCAAATATTTTTTATAGTTTGAATATGTTTTTTAAGATTCGAATTGATTTTTAATACGATTTTGTGTTTGATTTAGACCAGCTACAGAATCACAAGATTCTGTAGCTAGTCTTTAGAATTAGATTTTTATCAATTTTATCAACAAAATATCCTCTTAACTTGTCCATTTTCGTCCTCTTTCAGGTACATTTGAATTGCAATAATCAATTGGGCATGCTGTGGTAGTCTAGGATATATTTGTGTGATATAGTTTTTATTTTAGGTTGTTAGTTTAGTCAGACTTGGGATATCATCCCAGATTTTTTGTAAATTGTTTTGATGATTCCCATAGGGATGTTTTACCCTTTGGGAGGTCTTTAAATACTTGTTATTTTTTGTAATAAGCATCATCATCCTCACTATGGGAGAACTAGACTATGGATTTATGATTTAGACTGAGACGCACGTTGATGTCTTGTAACAGCTTTTGCTTTCAATATATCAAACTTTTGTTTCAAGTTTTTGCATATCAGTTGGCAATTAATTATCGACTACTTTAGCTATCATAATTCTTTGTATGCTAATGTGATTTGATTTATACGCTGTCTGTATCTGATCTCTCCTATTTTTAAAGTACAACAATTACTTTGTTTTAGTTAATGAATGAAAGATTTCTCTTCTTTGTTAATTGAATCATTTTGTATAGATCTTTGCATGCAGATTTCTCTTCTTTGTTAATTGAATCATTTTGTATAGATCTTTGCATGCAGATTTATCTAACTGTGAAGATTTGTAAATCATAAGATTGTTGTAACTTTTATGTCTTGTTTGTTCTATTATCGATATTCAAAAGAGCACTGCTGCTTACTGTTTACTAGAGGTTGGCAGAGGATTGATGTGGGTTTCCTCCCACCAAACAGTTGAATCGACCATCTTACACAGGACAAACCTGAAGCGTTACTTCAGGTCAGTTTGTTATTTAGTATTTAATAGTTAATTAGTTAGTATAATATAAGTATCTTAGATAAATATATTAGTTAAGATTTGTAGTTAGAGTAATTAGTTTAGTTGCTTAGTTTAGATAGTTTTCAGTTTCTTTCTTTTTCATAAAATTATAAAAAAAAAAAAAAAAATAGTCTCGTTGTCTTAGGACAGATTACCAATGAGTTTTGTAGGTTTTCATTTAAATCTGTAATTTGTAAATATTGTATATTTGTGAATAAGATTTATTTCTGTTAGTAGTTAGATGTTTAAATTCGTAGAGTTATTATAGTATTAGATAGTAGATTGTATATATAATAGTTAGATTAGTTTATTAGTTTGTTTTAATTGTTATTTTTCATTTAGATTAGTTAATTTAGAGTAGTTTTCTTTTTGTTTTCTTAGGACCTTAGATTGGCCAACAGAGCCGCTAAACCCATCAGGGTGGGTTATTTAGACAACCCCAGACCGGATCTACTCTTCTTGTTGACGGATGGTCAATTTCGCCCGTCAACACGTTGCTCTCATTTTTGAGGAAGTGCAAGTTGAGCACAGGAACCGTGCAAGGTGTGCACAGGCAGAGTAAAGTCTCAGAGTTTGCGAACCTGAGTGAAATTGTTGAGAGACTACTGTCACAGGGAGTGCACAGAGTCGAGGAGGTTCAATATTTAGAAGTATTGAAGGGTTGCCGCAAGGAGTGCGCATAGGAATTTTCCCAAAAGGACTTGGATATTTTCAAGTAAGCTCAGAAGGGTTAGTGCCTTCAAGTGTTGAGAGGAGATGTAGCAAGTTTTTGTTACAGGCGGGTAAGTTCTGTGAAGAAGAACTTGTTCAAATTCGCAGGAATAATCAAGAAGGAAGATATGGATGGTCGTAATTCTCCATGGAGAATTCATGAAGTCCCATGAGTCATCAGATCTCGCATACAAGCGGGGAGATTACGGTGGCCGCTATTCTGAAGCACAAGCCCAAGGGAAACCAGAGCCGTGGATCAAGATCAACGTGGACCAGTGGATCTACCCCTGAAAGTTCATTTAGGGAATTCGTGGGTTGAAGGACCAAAGCTTCAATATTTGGATTCACGAAATTGCAAAGTTCAAAACCCTGACAAGGCAGGAAGTTTCATAGTGGGGGCCAGTACTTGGACACGTGTCGGAGTCCAAGCATTTCGATGTTTCAGAGTTTCATGAGGAGGAGAACCAAATGCCTTGTAGCAAGATTCGTAAAGTTGCGAAAGGAGAGTAGCGAAGTGTCGAGTTGTGACAAGTGCTTAGGCACATCGAAAATTTGGGTCTCGGAAGGTGAAGAGTTGAAGATTTGGGAGGAGAAGCTGTGAAGTCATGAACTTCGAGGTTCTGAAAATCATGAGAAACATGACCACATCAGTTGGTCAAAAGAAGGTTGGAATTGAGGCTTCGTGTTCAATCACGTGAGCTCAATTCATAAGGACCTGTGGAGAAGCGTCATTTTGTGTGTGTTGGATTCCTTGAAGAGGAATCGAAGAGTCAATCCGACTCAAGGGTGGAAAATAGAACGTTCCTGTAGTGGGTTGTCGACCCGAGGGCCGAGAGGGTTTGTGTCTACATCAGTATGATGAGCCCATTCCAATATATTTTGATAATACAAGCTCCATCGATATCCCAAAGAACCCGGTGATGCACTCCAAGATGAAGCACATTCAAATAAAGTATCACTTTCTACGGAAGTAGGTTGTAGAAAAGAACATCAGAATTGAGTATGTGGGCACAAAAGAACAAGTGGAAGACATCTTCACAAAACCACTTCCATGGGAATCCTTTGAATATCTTCGCTAGAGACTTGGAGTTATTTCTACTCCAAAATGAATGATTTTTGAATTCTTATATTATATTTATTAGATTTACATCGGGAAGCACCATAAGAGGATATTTCAGTCACGGAGAGCAACCCCAGATGGAAAGATACCTTTGTCATTGATGAAAAAGGGGGAGAGATTTATCAGATGCAGAGGACAGAGGCAGAGGACAAAGCCATGGTTCCAGGGGGAGCATGAGTGATATGATTTCAGTATTGCATCAGAGTGTTTCCATCAATTCCAAAAGAGGAGATTGTTGATTAGGGTTGGTTTTCATTGATGTCAACCCTTGAAGAAAGCCCCATAGCACAAAGGTTGGGTAATGGACCCAAGATTTTTTGATGTAAAGATGAATTGTTATTTTCTTTTCATGGTTGATAAAAAGTATAAATGGATGAATTCCAAAGTGGTAACCTTATGGTGAAATCCCTCACAGGAAGATTCTTTGCAGATTGAGTTATCCTAGAAGTATGGTTAGAGAACCCATGATTATTTGTGAAATAATGAGTTGAACGCCACTGAATTTGTTAGTGAAACTATCCTAGATGGATAGTGTTTGTCATTCCATTTCTAGTGGTATTTGGAACGTCACATAACTCCTCACGGTTAGAGAGTTATGGCCATGAGAATTTGGAGAACCTAGGTTTAGGTAATGGACCCAAGTTTGTTTGATGGATAATGGTATGAGTTTTGATATATTTTTAGGTAATACTATTCTATATGGATATTACATGTCATTCCATTTCTAGTGGTATGTGGAACATCACATAACTCCTCACACTTTGATAGTTATGGCCTTACGAAGTTGGAGGACTCTCATATGTCACCTAGAAGCATCAAAAGGTCAAAGTAGTCAAAGTGGTTTAAGAGATTTTAAAAGGTAAATAATAAAGTGAAGTGATGATTTTACTATAATTCAAAGTAAATATAAAATAAATTAATTGAATAATAAATTTAGTGGAGAAATTAGAAGTGGGTTAACCCTAAAATAAGGAAAGTGGGCAAACTGACCTAGATGATGTTTTTAAGGAAGTTACTTAGAGAGTATAAATAAAAGGAAAAGCTCTCTAATTTAGGACACACTTGAGCATATTGAATACCTATAGGTTTTTGAGGTAACCAAAGGATATCTAAGGAAAATTTGTGAGGAAAGTCAAGAAACAAAGGTCGCAATTCAAGGAAGGATAAATCCTTTTGATGATGCTTTCTAAGGTATGTTTTTTCAGGTCATCTCACCATTTTTGCAATAACGGATTTTCTAGAATGATTCAGAGCATGAAATTTCTACTACATTGATCAAATATACCCAAGTATCTGTGGTAAAAAATTCAGCTTGTGGGTCGTTGTATTTTTGGAGTTAGACTTCGTGGAAAATAGGGTTTGTGGCTAGTCCTGATACTAGTCAAAAATAGGTGTTTCGGGTAAAAACGTCATAAATTCTTCATAATAGATCCAAATTCAGTAATAAAATTTTTTTTGGTTAGTGTACAGTTTATAGTATTCTTTGTAACAGTTTCATATCAATTCAACAAATATTCTGTGTGGGGCATGCTCTACAAGGTCGCTCTCTAGAATAAGTCAGAATTCAACAAGGTGTGTCATTTTTTCCATAACTCCTTTTCTGAGAGGTTCCAAGTAGTGAAACCGGGAGGAATTGCATAAAATATATTGAATAACATTATGTATCAGTTTCAGATATTCATTACAGGTACAAATTTATGATTATTTCAAGTTAGGGTTGTTGACTAATCCAAAACTAGTCTTGTGAGACTAAATAAATGTTTGACGAAAATGCTAGTCTCTTGTTGTTAAAGTTAAGGAATTTTTGCAGGTATGTGATCATATAAACCGGGTCTATTACAGAGTTACAAATCATATTTGGATGATAAAATTGACGAGGGATTTTAGTTGAGGTACAAGTTGGGTATGTGGTTGAGACAAGTAGTTGATGAGTTGGCACATACATGAGGTGTATAGTTGATGATGTTGGTACATATTGATCAGTACTTGAAATATGATTGGTACATGCCTGGTACATGGTTGGTTGCACTTTTTAATGGTACAAGTTGATTACAGATTGTTTGGTATAGGTTGGTGCATGGTTGATGCACTTGTTTATGGTATAGGTTGATGCATGGTTGATGCATGGTTCAAGTTATTGGTACAGGTTGATTGGTACAGGTTTATAGAAATATATCTCACAGTGATAGTGTGACAGTGGTTCCATCATTCTACTTCTAATTCAGGGAGGTTGGATGGGGAAAGGACATGTGGTTGTATCCACCTTCTGGTTGTAGCTGGAAAACATAGGTAGTTGTAGACTCCTTTTGGTTGTAGACAAAGAATTGGGGAGTTGGAGCTTCCCTTAGGTTGTAGCCTGAGAAACTAGGGGGTTGGAGCCTCCTTCCAGTTGCAGCTGGAAAACAAAGGAATTTGGTACTTCCAATGAATGTAATTCTTCAAGACATATAAGATAAAGCATTATGTGGTTTTCTCCCAATTTGGGTTTCCACGTAAAACACTAGTGTATTGTGTATGTGTGTGATTTTTCATTTCTTATTGCTCATTATTGGATAATAATTCTAAGTTGATATAACACTTGGATTGTTTAGAGAAAAAGGATTATAATTACACTATTTTTGATTCACCCCCCCTCTTAGTAATCCAACACAACAGACCTCTGGTTTAGAAGCATGCTTTATGGGAAATCAGGAATGGGGAAAGTGCACTATTCTAAAAGGACTCTTGGAAACAACAAGATCCCCACACTAGATGAACTTAATCCCCTTCGACAAACACTGCAACCTGACATATTTCGATGGTTAAGGATATATGGCGAAGGTCTGATAGGAACATGCCCTAGAGAAATTGGAAGACATACCACCAGGAACTACATCTCTCGGGGGAAATGGACCTCCAAGCCTAGAAATCGTGCGCAAACCATAGGAAAATCCCTATTCGGGATAGCCCACATATTATCCAATGGGGTTACTCAACAACAGAGAATGTTTTGTTCAAAGAGGCCTACTACTTACAACTAAACTATTAGAATCAGTTGAAGGAGAGTATTTGGGGCAAGATTGAGAATTCTACACTCTGGCCCAAGGCCTCCATCTTCCTATGGCTCACCGTCCAAAACTGTATCCTCGCCTGGGATAAACTCAAAAAGAGGGGTTTCATTGGCCCATCAATGTGCATCGTATGCCAACAACAAGAGGAAATGATGGAACACGTTTTCAAAAATTGTCACTACATCCAGTCGATATGGGATCTGGGCTCCCAAATAATGCATTTCTTTAATTGAAACAAAGATAGTATCAATGACACTATAGCGAATTGGGATTCACTCTCATTTCAAAACCCAATTCTTGATTGCATCTGGCAACTTCTCCTGGGATTCACCCTTTGGAAAATATGGAAGGAAAGAAATAAAAGGATCTTCCACTCAAAGTATTTCCCCCCCACCCTCACTTGGGAAAGAGTCATGAAGCTAATCCAAGAAAAAATCAAAAGTAGACATTGGACAACTGAGGACCTAAACTGCATTCCAGGGGAGTGAGGCATTCTTCAAAAATGGTAACTCAGCTTGGGTGACATGCACACCATGAGAATAATCAACCGCCAAAATAGCAGCCTAACCACTTGGAACCCCCCACCAATTGGTTTCACAAAGATAAACTTTGATGGAGTGTCAAAAGTAAATCTAGGACCTGTGGGCTATGGGGAAATACTCAAGAACTTGAAAGGTGAAATCCTTCACCTAGTAGCAGGCTTTCTAGGTGACAACACAAAAACCTCCGCTGAGATATAAAGTCTCTTAAGAGGCCTAAAGGTTGCAAAAAAAAATTATTTCAATAATATCATTGCGGAAGTGGATTCACATATTATCATCTAGCTCATAACCAAAATTCTCCATGGGGAACACCCACTAGAAATCTCACCCAGCTGGAGGCTCTCAGAAATTTTGGAGGATTTCAAATCCCTCCTTCATCCTAGTCTTACCATAATACCCTCTCACGTGAAAAGAGAAGAAAATAAAGTAGCAAATTTCTTGGCGAATGAAGGGGTAGCGACCAAGGTCGATCAAATCCACTGGAAATCCCAAACCTCTTCTCGCATAGAACTATCAGACCACTGGAAAAACCTTGCCAGAAGGGATTTCCCAACCCCAGATGGGGTGACACGTAGAGAAATAATGCCACGCAGTGAGGAGTCGGGCTCGACTATAAATAAGGCATTCTGACTCCCATCCCCTCACCATTAAGGATGGGGGAAAGTCATTATCACCAGTTGCATGCCATGGGACTTCTCCCTCACGCAAATAGCCTCGTAGCTCAAGCAATAAATGTTGAAGGATTGATAATGGAGCCTGTCCTATCGCTCCTCCATGTTATCATCCAGATCCTCCTTGTCTCCCTCCATTTCAACTTTGGCTTGAACCAAGCCACCAATTCGAGCTTTGGTGTAGCCACTGGGACACCCCCTTTATCATAGCCATTCAAATTTTCATCACAATGCCAATGGAAAGGGGAAAACAATGACACGGCTCAGCTTGGTACATCTTTGCGACAAGGAAGAAGAGAAAGAAAAGGATGGAGTGTGTGTTATCCATGGCAAAAACTCAGATTGTGTGCAGAGCAAGGATTTTGTGGTTGCCTCCTATGGTGTTCGTGGAGGAGTTCCTCCCGGAGGAGCCTTTACAAATTATTCCAAAGAATTATCTCTTAACAGTGCCAGAAAAATGGCATCCATCAAGTAGCCTCCCGGGGGAAGTCACTATGGAGAGCGAAGGAGATAGCAGCATGGAGGAATTCCCCACTTGCTGCATCGAGGAGGATTTTTCGAAAGTCCTCTCAGGATGCTGCAATTTCAGCAAGCCACAATTCCTCCAGAGTCATCGGGAGCGATATGAACCAAGAGAAGTAGGATGAGGATCAGGGTCAGGGTGTAGTAGGGGATCAACAAAGCGAGGAGGCAACAAGCGGGGTGACAAAGACTGAACCAGGTGGCCCATCGAATGAGGGTGGAAGAATCATTGCACCACCTCCCATTTTGACCATGCAGGAGCAATGGGATGTCCCACCTCCATCCTTACAACTGGAGCATTTGAAATTGATGTTTGGATTGAGAAGCCAGATGGCGTATCAAGTCCACCATTGCACCCTCATGAGTCAGTGCATAAACATTATATACACTGCCTTTTCCATTGATCTAGTTCAAAAAAGATGCCCTACCTGTGCGCGACCTTATGTGCTTCCATCTTAGGATGGACTGCAAGATGAAGATGTCGACATAGCCACCTCAGAGGCCAATGAGTAATTCTTATGGTTATAGTTATGGTTATAGTTAGTTCAGAACCTTCATGGTCCAAAATAGTTATGTCTTTTGTTTATTTGGTTTATGTATAGACCATAGGCCATCGTCTTTCTTGGTTTCCTACGGGCAAGAAAGACGGTGGACCACCTCTTTTGGACATGGACATCCTAGGCCCCCAGTTGTTCTGGTTTCTACTAATCCGACAGAAGAACTAGCAATCTTTGAATGAATGTTTTTCCAGTAATATAATAAGGATATACCTTTTTTTTACTTAAAAAACATGCATTCTATTCACGATATGGCTCCAAGAGACTTGATCTAATGGTAATTTGAAGCAAAAAAAAGTTCTTCATTGACACAAATGCAAACACATACTTCTTTCAAATTTCCTTCATCACCCTGCCCATCCTCATTCATTAAATTTCTTTGCAAAATCCTATAATTTATGCATTCCATTTCACCATTATAGTCATTGTTGTGGATTTGTTCTTGATAATGATAGTGATACTAATTTATTCGAATTTCCTATGTTTCATCAAAATGGTGTTGTTTTAAAGAGATTTTTCTTTGTTGGATGATAACCAAAATAAAAAACAAAGATACCTAGTTGAGTACTAGACACCATAAGGATGAGGTAATGGCTCTATCCAGGGTTTCTAAGATCTGTGAGTAAAACGAGTGCCAATCTGAAGGTGTATATATGCATAGGAGAGATAATATAATACCTCACATCTAACACTAATGGGAGTGAAAGACATAGATGAGGGAATGACAAATTAAAACAGACTTGAAAATAAACTATGGGTAGATAGAATGATTTTTCTACATGAGGATTGAAAATGCCTAAAGGAATAAATGAGACAGAAGTGTTTCAATATAAAGAATCATGATTTTAAACCATGATGCTATGGACAACTACCATAGCTTAATTCAGGCCCTAAGAACTATAAGTGATATAATACCACTGTTATAATACACTTGAATGGAGATTAGTGTGATATGCATTTATGAATATTATACACATATAAATGCATGATTTATGACCCTTGGATTCATCTTCCAAAATGTCTCTTGGAATCCTAATTACAATTCTTATTCACTTGAATTTTCATATTCTTTCTCAAGTTAATAATATCATCACTGTAACTGATTATGTTTCCAACAAGAAGAAACATTTGTTTTCATATGTATGATGACCTAGATTCATTTGTTCAATATTCCAAGCCATAGTTGCATATTTTACTTGACTTTAGCATTACATGAGCATTGGTATCCCCACCACATTTTCAGAGACTATCTATATGATCACTTATCAATTGTTATTCATGTGCTCTCCTTTCTATCTCTAGTTTGTTTTTTCTTCATGTCAATTCTCTCTTAGTAATTTTTACATAAACACGTGATGCATTTCAACAATATAATATTCTCTAACCTCATGCATTAGGAGGCATCTATTATCATGAAAATCTCATCATCTTGTGACACTTAAGTGCTTTTTTTTGTTAATCACATCGCTAATCATTCAAAATACATCTTACAATCTCTAAACATTAGAGGAAAGGAAAATTATTAAAAGAAAACCAAAATTAAAACATCAATTTGACCATTAAATATCTATGTTCTTAGAGGAAAAGAAAATTATTAAATGAAAACCAAAATTAAAACATCAATTTGACCATTAAATATCTATGTTCTTAATATCCATTTATCAAGTGTGAAATTTCATCATTAATCCTTTGAAAATCATATAGTATCTATTGTGACATGTTTTTCATGAATAACATAGCTCATTTAATGATATAGCCACTTCACGAAGCTTCTTTGTCCATTAACACCCATACCATTTGAACTAACTCATTAAATTGAAGGGCCATTTTCCATATGTAGATTTATTGCATTCACATTGAAGTAGTTCTTCATTCAAACTTAGTTTTGTCTAAAAAAAAATGTATAAATAGAGACCACAATTCTTCATCTCAACAAGCTCAAGATCGTTAGTATTAAAGTGCAATACTTTCTCCAAGGATTAAAGTGCACACTTGTATGAATCCTTCTCTTGAGTCCTCATAGGGTTATGTTACCCAATTTTCCCTTTCATATGACCGTTTCATAGGGGGAATGTTGTTGACATCACTATAGAATCTAGGAAAGTTTTATTTTTTTTCCAAAAACCTTTGAAAGAGAAAACATGGGAAGCCATAGTTAATAGTGTTTCAAGTGAAATCCCCATTTTATTTCTTACTTTTTCATTAGACAATACAAATAGATCTTTTTCTTTAAACTAATATATTGTTAATTACCGGAATGCATATTCAATTGGTTTTTGAAAAAACAATTTTGAATACTAATCATCAACATAAAATAGTAGCATTGTTTGGAATGTTGTCTTGTATGAAGGATAATTAAGAGTTGGATTTGTAAAAATTGTGGATTCTCTTACTAAAGACTTATGTTCAAATTTTAAAGAAGATATATTCAAGTGAGAGGACAAAAAAATATATATAACATGTACCATGTTAATTTGAAAAAAAAAAAGGAAAACATTTACATATTAAAAAAAATATTTACTCTTCATTGTATTGAGAGACACTTTCTACAACTCAATCTGAGGAATATGTGTAATTCCTTATATGTTCAACATGGCGTTGACATGTGGAATTTAAAATATACTAATAACAAAAAACATATTTCAATTCGACCATAAATAAAATATTTCAATGTCCACTTTAAGTAAAGTATTTTCATATCAACTTTAGATATATAATATATAAAATAGTTGAAAGTGAAAAACAAATATTAAGTCAATAAGTTATTTCTACATTTGTATGGGGGAGATGTGTAATTGCTTGAGTGCTTAACATGAATTTGACACATGACATTTAAAAAAATACTAATAACAAAAAAAAATTCAATGTCCACATTAACTAATATATATATATATATAAAGCAATTGAAAGTAAAAATTTATTATGATTAAAACACTTTAATTATGTATTTTCCAATACAAGAGAGATATGTAATTCCTTTCATGCTCGACATGGATTTGATACATGACACACATATATAAAGACTCATCTTAAATCTAAATTTATCATATGAATAGAAAAGGATCGAATCTCTTAAAATGTAAATGTTTTTTAAATTGAGAAAACTTTAAAAAAAAAAATTACCTTAAAACATTTATTCATTCTCAATAAATAATAAATCCAAAATTAAAATCATCTACACTAATTATATACAATTACTTTAACAAAACAAAATAGTTAAAAAATCCCTTAAGAATCTATACAACCTAAAGCAACCTTCGTATCTTATTAACCAGCCATAATTAAACTAAAAATTATATGACTCCAAAAGTTGGTATTGATAGTTTTCATTGCTTTATGTATATTGTACCTCTTGGAAGATGCACTATGATCTTATGATCCACTCCATGAAGTTGTTAGTTCATCTATAATAATATGTATTTACTATCTATTTTAGTTAGAGTTTATCATTTTAGTTAGATTTTATCCTTAACATGGATTTGTGTATTTATAAGTTGTTATATAATATAAATATTCATTTAGTACCTCCATAACTTGAGATTGTGAACTTCACCAAGGCACTTTAAGATAAATTTTCATGAAAGTGAACACTAATGACTTTTTCTTTACCAATTTATTGATTTTGAAAAAAACTATGCATTTATTAATGTTTTAAGATAATTTTTCATGAGAGTATACATATGCAACTTTGTCTCCTATTCATGGTTTTGATGTTCTATTTTATTTTGTTACATTTTATTTATCTTTATATAAAAGATAACAACAATTTTAGTAAAATGTTTGATTTCAAACTTAAAAAACTAAAGAAATATTTATATTACATATTTAATAATACAGTCTGAGTGGGTCTAATGGTTAAGAACATGTGTTTCCTCTTAAGAGGTTACATATTCAAATCCAGAGGGGGGTAGGGTATGTATACTTTCGTAGACTTTACTAGTCAAATCGTTGGGTGAAAGGAGGTCCTTTGTCCCACAAACAAGGAGGTCTCATACACCAATTTGGTGTACTAACTTAATTGTGACCTTAAAAATAGATTATTATTATTATTATTATTATTATTATTATTATTATTGTAAACATATATATTGCAACATATATCTTACATGTAACATATAACATACGTGTTACATATAACATATGTGTTACATGTAACCAAAAAAAAAACAATTTTAGTAAAATGTTTGATTTCAAACTTAGAAAACTAAAGAAATATTTATACTACACATTGTGAATTGAAGTAATTCTAGGCTTAAGGTTAACATTAGTTCACATAATTAAATATTTGTTCTTCACTTAACCTCATTTCGCAGAATTAAATATTTTATCTTCACTCTCTCATGTTCAATGCATGTTATATTTGTCACGTAGATATTTGAAATATATTAGATTTCATCCTTTCATGGCGGTGGCTCAACTAGCGGTGTCACTATCTTTAGACAAATACTAAACTTCATCCTTCATATGGAAGTGGCTTGACGAAGTGTGGTTGTTAATCTATAAAGTTTTTCTTCTCCAAGCATTGTTTCACATATTTTCAAAAGAAATAAAGAATATATCCATCCCATATCTAGAGTGAAGATAATGAGGTTAAAACCAAACTAGTTCGAGTGTGTGGATATGTTACTAAAGAAAAAGGATTTGAGAATGTTACTACGACTAGATATGATTTTAGATCTGGAAGGTATATATCTAGTTTATTATCTTAATTAAATAAATTAAAGTAATGCATCATTTCCAACCAAATTTAAATCAAAGAACCATCCAGATGATTAATATAGACTTTGTATCACCTAGTAGTTGCAGATGACTAGGTTGCACAATGTAAGTAATGCATCATTTCCAATCAAATTTAAATCAAAGAACCATCCAGATGATTAATATAGACTTTGTATCACCTAGTAGTTGCAGATGACTAGGTTGCACAATGTGTCAAGAGATGAAGGTTTCATTCCTTTGCTTCTTCCCTTCATTGGATTCTTTTGAAGTATTTCACCTTGCATCAACCTCATGGAAGAGTGAGGAAAGAGAAAAAAATAAGGATGGTAAATGTATACATGGATGTGAACAAAGGGGTGAAAAACGTGAAGGTAATTTTTAAGAACAAAGATTTGGCATTAGCTTCCTTACAATATAATGCATGCACCATCATATAGAAAAAAAAACCTACCTTATTAACCTGGCTCTCAATGCCTTCCATTCTTGGGGATTGACAATGTATGGTCATTTCTCCTTATTTTTTATTGTTTATGAGCATTTTCTCTGCACACATGGTGGTTACTATTTTTGTTTTGTTGTGGGCTACATGCAACCTAGAGATTTTAGACTAAACAAGGGAAAATAAGCTTGATATAAACTAAATTAGAGAAAATCCCCTATATCGATGAACACACACATGGTGGTTACTATTTTTGTTTTGTTGTGGGCTACATTCAACCTAGAGATTTTAGACTAAACAAGGGAAAATAAGCTTGATATAAACTAAATTAGAGAAAATCCCCTATATCGATGAACACATGGTTGGAAGGGACAAGTGGAAAAGTATGTAAAAAAAAATGTTTATTAACTTGATGTCAAGATTCATGGGTAAAAAGTGGACAACTAGTAATTCAACTCAATTTGGTCAAGAGAATATTTAGTAATAAACAAGCGATACTTGATGATCTTAGTACACACCCTCAATGTGTACATGTATATATTGATCCTTACAAAATATTTAATTAACCTTCAACACACCATATTCTATGCATCCACCATAAAAAAAAAATGAAGGATGATCCATGCACCATGAAGGAACATAATCCCTGGCTCTGGGAATGCATCATCACCAAGACTTAACCAACAACTATGGGAATGATTTTCCTTAGGAAAATAGTTTACAAAGCTAAAATATTGTAGTGTTGATCATTATAATGGATCTAGGTTACAGGTATAAAAGATTTTACATGGTTTAAAACATTAAATCCAATAACCTTCTATTCAAATTAGTGTTATCATAATAATTGTTTAATTATTAATTGAGCCCTACATTGCCAATATCGTGTGTTGGTTAGGCATGAATTAAACTAAGGTCTAATTCTTAAATTATTTTATATTGTGGATTTAGAAACCAGAGTGCTAAATCCCCTATAATCCGCCCAATAGAGTGTTTGACCAAAGCCAATCCTAACCAATATGCAAAGAATAACTCTTATAAACACATAGTCATAGGGAAGATAGATACAACTAATCACATAAAGATAGATACAAATTAGCTCTATAAATCCTAGCTCCAAAGGTTGTAGCTACAAATAATCTCAATCGAAGTTCCTATTCAACTATACTACACATACTTAAATGGCTCCAAAGGTTGTAACTACAAATAATATGAATAGAAGTTATTATTCAACTATACTACACATACTTAAATGAATGTGTTGCAGCTACAAAAATTAAAAACTTATTATCAACTACTAGTTGCATAGAGACAAATGTGATATCAAAATTTGGAATAAGATCATCATAAATTTAGACAAATTTTATGAATGAAAATATGCCTAGAAATATGTTATGAATGCAAATATGTTAAATAAGGTAGATGTTATTTATGCAAATTAAACAAGCAATGTCAAAGTGACATTGAAAGGAGATTAAAGAGTTGGAATTCAAATCGATTTGAGGGTTGCAATTGACCGAACCTTATTAGGTCCAACCTTAAAGTGTAATTTTTTGTTGTAAAAAATTTAAATCTTTATATATATATATTCTTATTTTGTATTTAAATCATCTTTTAAGAGTAGTGGAGACCTTATAGGAGTTACAAATAACAATTTTAAAATACTCTAGTTTCATACAAAAAATTTAAATCTTTATATATATATATATATTCTTATTTTGTATTTAAATCATCTTTTAAGAGTAGTGGAGACCTTATAGGAGTTACAAATAACAATTTTAAAATACTCTAGTTTCATTGCATGAAATTTAAATGTATGATAGACGATGTGTTTACAAATGACAAATGCCTTGTTACACTACCTTAGGTTCATTAGCATCATTTACAACATGTGTGGACTCAAAAATATCAACTTCTCTAAGCTTATCTTGGTTCTAGGTACCTTGAGATTGTTTTGTTTATAGCAAGTGATGGAATTACTTATAATAACACACAATAATCATTCATATTTACAAAGGGAATAATCTAAATGTTTGATATTTTGACTTTTTTGATATTTAGTTATATAATTCTTGGTAAAATAAAAAACTTTTATTGCTTAAATTCAATTTTTGAATGTATAAATAGATTCGATGACATGAATAATCCTTGGGGCACTGAGATTATATTGTCCCAACAACCAAAATCTATAAATCCTCGTTCAAATAAAAAAATATGTCAAAAAACAAAAAGTAAAATGTTTAAAATACATCTTTACAAAGAGAATGGAGCAAGAGAATTTTAATTTCTTATTAACTTGACTAATCTTGTTAACTTGATAATCAACCAATTGCATGCCATGCAAATAAGCTGAAAGCATAAATCACTACCTTGCGACTTGAAATAACATGTTTATGATCATTTTCATACTTCATTATGTTAACTATATCATCGTCGTCATACTTTGTTGGCTACAAAGTCATTTGTTGTGTTCCATACTTTATATAGATTCTTTACCTTTGGAGCGCATATGTTTTCTAACTTAATGGAATAGAAAGGTGTCTAAGTTTCATTAATATATATATATATATATATATATATATATATATATATATATCTTTGTTAATTGGAAAATGATTTAAAAACTATAATAAATTTTATTTCGAAACAATTTATTTTTTTTTTAAACTTTTAATATTACTTTTTTTTTTTTTTGTCAAATTTTGTTAGTATGATTCGTTTTGATGGGCCTCATTCTACTTGGAAACCTACGTTTGAAATCCGTTAGGAGGAGACACCTAAAATCCATCCAGCTAAGGGTTCATGTGGCCCAGGCCAAGTGTGATCCCTGGTTGATTTTGACAGCTTACATGCCTCTAGGTCATGGTTTCTCAACCACAAGATAGTCCCACAAGTCACAGAGATGCTAGCAAAAAAAGAAAATATTACTTACTTTTATAAACATTCTTAAAAGTTATGCATTGTTTTATCGACTATTAAAATATGTCACACAACAAAATAATTAATGTGTTGGGGAATAGGGTGGAACATGACATGAACAAAAAACATGGGACTACAGATAATCGAAGAGGAACAAACAATTTCGAAGATAGAGTGCGGTGTCTAAAGACATTCTTATAACACTTAAACAAAACACATTGTGATCAAAACATCATAGTGCATATTTTATCTCTTTGTCACCATTATCACTTGATCGATATATTGATAATTACCCAAGGGGTATGCTATTTATAGCCTCAAGATATAACCAACTTCCATAGAATCCAGAAGATCTTGTCCACTTGTAACAATTGGTAGTTATAGTTGAATCCATCAAATATGTGTTGTGGAGTCGACTCGACAAGGATGCTCGACCTGACCACCTATACATCCAATTCATAGTCGATTTTTAGGCTGGTCAAGCCACTGCCTGACTATATTTGATTATCGGTCGATTGTACGACTGACAGGAACGTCGACTACTTGACCAAATAGTGTAGTGTGTTGGTCGATCACCCCACCCACTGTATCCATATGTTGGCCAAAATCTCGATCAACTGAACCTGAGAGATGTGTGATGAATCATCAATAATTGATGTTTCAACACCCCCCATCATCAAATGTCTCTGGATATTTAGGAGGTGAAATTATTTTATTATGACACCCCCCCATAATTTCATCTTTGTGAATCCAAACATCATGTAGAGCTTGATAAATATGGCTTCATCTAAATGTTTGGTGAATATATCAACAACCTAATCATCTATTATACAATATTCAAGACAGACAACGTTCTCATGAACCAATTATCTCAAATAGTGAGAATGGAGCTCAACATGCTTCATCTTACTATGGGAAATAGGAGTTTCAACAACCTATATAGCACTCTAGTTATCATATTTGACTGTAGTCGAGGTCTGAATAGGAAGGCCAATTTCACCCAAAAGTTGCCAGATCCATATTGCTTCAGTACCTTCCTAAACGACGTCACAATATTATTCTTCCATATTCAACAAAGAAACTACCTTCAGTTTCTTGCACGACCACACCAACGGTCCATTGCTATAGCTAAACACATAACTAGAAGTGGAGTTTTGATCATCATTGTCACCAAACTAGTTGGAGTTGGTGAATCCAACCAGCGAATATGAACTTCAACAATAGTTGATACCAAAATGAGTGGTACCCTTGAGATAATAGACAATTCATCTAGTTTCTTTCTAATTTCTTTCTTTAGGGTCCTGCATAAATCGAGAAACCACACTAACAACAAAGGAAATGTTAAGTCAACTATGAGTAAGATAGATAAGACTCTTAACCTATTGTGAATAAAGTGTAGCATCGACTGTGGGTGTTTGACACGTTTTGGTAAGATTTACTCTAGACTGAAAAGGAGTAGCCCAAGTCTTGAAATCATCCATTTTGAAACAAGTCAATAGATCCATCACATATTTAGACTAAGAAATGAAAAATACATCGCATGGTGGTAATAATTGAAGACCCAAAAAATAATGTACAGTACCAAGATTTGTCATGTCAAAGGAGTTAGCAGTTTGTTTCTTCAATCTAAGAATGAGATCAATATTAATTCCAGTGTTGAGTAATTCATTTACATACACCAACAATAAAGGTGTCTCCATTGGTATAGAGTACATACAAGATGCATTATCAGATTCACAATGCTTGAAACCAAGCCGAAGAAATAAATTGTCAATCTTCGAAAACCAAGCTGAAGGAGCTTGCTTCAAACCATAAAGTGACTTCTTGAGTCGAAAAACCAAGTTAGAATATGTCACAAAGCTAGGTGGTTTTTTCGTGAAAAATTATTTAAATATGTTTCCATGAAGAAAGGCACTCTTCACATCCATCTAATGTATTTTCCATCTAAAAGGAGTAGCAAGGGAAAGAATTAGTCGAACGGAGTTCATGTTTGCGACAAAGGAAAACGTTTCAGTGTAGCTGATGCCTTATTATTTAGAGAATCCATTTACAACTATGCATGCTTTATGTCCCTCAACAACAAATTCAGACGTAAATTTATTCATGTAGAAGCATCGAAACTTCACAATGTTATTTCCTTGTGGTCAGGGAACTAAGTCCCAAGTGTGATTATTCGATAAAGAATCAATTTCTATCTACATAGATTTCTCCCATTCAGGTCATCCTTCAACATCTGAGTAGGTAACAGGACCATAAGTTTCAAGTAAATGAGTCATCAAGGCAACACTAGAATATTTCTTTTGACTTCGAGTTTTTCATCTGGAGGAAGCATCCCTGACATCAACTCCAACAACTTCAATTGTCTTGTAATCCCATCTTAGTAGACATGAAATAGGTGGAATATGGTTCACTTTAGGAGGTCGATCAAAATTCAGAGGGTATTCAGTCAATGGACCAGTCTAAAGAGAGGACAATGGACTAGTCAACCAGAGGTTGACTATCTAGTCAAAACAGGAACGATGTTCAACTATCCAATCGAAGGACTATAGTATCGAACATTGTTAGGGACCTAACCCCTCATGTAGGTAGAATAATATATTTCCATGTAATAAAGGCCAATATTAATAAGGCCTAGCAATAAGGAAGAATAAGTCAAATGTAAGAAGACCTAATACAAGCTTCCACTTCTAGAAGGATCTTCCTATGGATTGTTCTTTTGGATATAAATATTTAGTATAAATAGGAGTAGAGGGTATGAGAAGTTTTGTATTGGATATTATTGTAATATATCTCTTCTATGCTGGAGGTTGCCCCCTTGAAGAGGTAAGTGAACAATGCTCTCAGTAATCAAAGTGCTCTTTCTGGTGTTATTCTGGTATTATTGTGCTGTTGTTCTGGTTATATCACTGTTTATCTGCCATTTATATCTAATTATTTATTTTCTGCATACTATTTTATATCTAGAATATTAAAAGTGGTATAAGAGCACCTTCCTTGGCAGAAAATTTTGGGTTAATTTTTTTCCAGGATAGAAATGTATTTTGGTGTCTTAAAGCTACAAAGATCTGTCATTACACACATAAACTAGGGGTTGAAGATTCATACACCCAGGAAATATAGGCAGTACTTAAGTGCACATTTGTTGGCCACCCTTGTAACCCTTGTTGGTACCCCTTCGAATGGTAGCGCATCAAACAAAACCTGTATATGGATCGACCTAGATCTCCTGAATCCCTCCATAGTTAAACTGATTGGCCCCCTGAATGCTATAGTTCCATCGAGAACAACACTCGTGAAGATACTATCTAATACATGGGTAGTCGGGTAGTACGTCTAAGGGCATAATCTAGCCTCCTTAGTTGGTGCCCTGAGATATTGGGTCGAGTACTACTGTGTTATATCAAAGAGATATAGCACAAGGAAAACCCTTGTTTGTAAAACCCTTGAATACCCTAACCCTTGGGATAGTAACAAAAACATAACATACAAGATAAATTGTCGAGGAATTGTGTCAACTGCATTTGGGAATTTTTTCACTACAATATTCTTCAGATCGGAGTATAACTCTGCAGGAGTAAAAAAAAAAATTATGGATCTTGTTGGCACCATTATTTGAGACCTATCCTATTGGATTCCTCTATTCACCCTTATCGCGGTCATACCTAACAATTTTCAACATTTTTTTTTCTCATGGACCTGACCCCCTTCCAACACCCTTATTTGGGCTTTACCCCATTGTATTCCCTTCATTTCCCTGATCATTATGATACACTTCACCCATAACCCATTTTCTGTGTGGTCCCACCCACCCTTTTTCTTTTTCCCTATTTATCATGGCCCACACCCGTAGCCAAGACTTGGAATATCGCTTCAATTCCTTGTACTCTAATTTCATAGAAACCCAACAAGAAGTGAGAAAACACATTGACAATGTTGCCACCATCAATAAAAACATGCATTCCTCCATCGACGCAAAAATGGAGGACATCAAACAGAGCCTCGCTACCTAGCTTGAATCCTTCAATACCCAGTTTCCTCCTTCAATATGATGATCTGCACCAAGTTGCATATCCCTACATATATTCCCTCATCTAACCTACCTTTGCAACCCAAAGGTGAAACTTCTTCTCATTCCCGGATTTTTCAGCCCCATCACTTTCAACGTGACCTATGCCTTCCACGTGTGGACGTGACCAAATTTGATGGCTCAAATCCCACTGGATGTGTAAATCAAATGGAACAATATCTCTTTTTGTATGGAATTACATATGAGTTGGCCAAACTCCAGTATGGTGTTCTCCATATAGATCAAGAACGTTGGCAATGGTGGAAATGGAGATTCCCACCAAGGGTATGTGGCTTGGACATAATTTGTGGCAGCTCTTTATGAACACTTTGATACTAACACCAACCATTTAGGTTGTTTGACAAAGTTTAAATAATCTGGCACAATGGAATACTTTATAGCTTCTTTTGAGTGATTGGATTTCCGTACAAAGGGCATGTCTGATGCTTTTTTCCAAGAATGTTTTATCAGTGGCCTCAAGGATGAGATTCGTTCCCATGTCCTCATGGTTCAGAATCAGAGTTGGGTGGAAACTAATAAAAGAGATAAGGAATCACAACAGGTTGTCTCTTCTCAAAACTAAAAACCCTTCTTTATTCATCACACTAAACTAGTCACTCCCACTTCTCCTTCTACTCCACTAAAGATCCATAAATTGGCTAGGGAAGAAATGGTCGAATGCCAACTCAAAGGCCTTTTTTATAATTGTGATGAAAAATATTTTCCTGGATACAATTGTAACAAACAAAATCGTTTTATGGCCATCGTGGATGATGTTGAGGATCCTCTTGTGGTTTCATCACCTGAACCCACTGACCTGACGCCTCCCTCCGACCCTCCTAAATTTGAACCAACCATTTCTCTAAATGCTCTCACTGGATTCTCTGCTCCCCAAACCCTCAAGCTAATTGGTTACATTAAGCATAGTAAGTTCATCATTCTTGTTGATAGTGGAAGCACCCATAATTTTATTCATCGCCACATTTCCCAAGAAACTAATTGTTATATTTGTTCCATCAATAATTTTCAAATCATGATTTCCAATGGCAGGTCCATGAGATGTGGCAGGATTTGTGAAAATATGCAGCTCCAAATTGGTTGGTACCACATGAAATCTCATATGTTTGCTGTTGACATGGATGGTTGTGACATTGTGTTGGGTGAATAATGGATAAGGAATTTGGGTCCTATTCTCATGGATTTTAAGGAATTAACAATGCAATTCGACCAGGAGGGCCAACAATATAAATTCCAAGGAATCATTGTCGGTTCCCTGGATATCATCAGTTCCCATCACATATAAAATATGCTCAAAAAATTTCATTTTAGCATTATTGCACAACTCCATGCCATTCAAGTCACTGAGACACCCTCTATGTCGCAGGACCACCAATCCATCCTCTCTAAACATCAAGTTGTTTTTTCCACTCCCCAAGGACTCCCTCCTTCCCGTGGTTTTCATGATCATTCCATTCCCCTTGTCCCAAATATCATTCCTCCTAATATTTGTCCCTATCATCATCTCTTTTGCCAAAAAAATGAAATTGAGAAAATTGTTCAATAATTTCTCAATGCAGGTGTTATCTGTCTTAATACGATCCCCTACTCTTATCTTGTGGTCATGGTCCTTAAGAAAGAAGGTTCTTGGCGCATGTGTTTTGACTTTCGTTCTCTCAACAAACTCACCATTAAAGAAAAATTCCTGATTCCTATCATTGATGACCTCTTGCATGAATTAAGTGGTTCTCAGTTCTTTACTATTTGATCTTCATTCTGGCTACCACCAGATATGTATGAATGAGGAAGAAATTACTAATACTACATTTCGAACTCATGAGGGCCACTATGCTTTTTTGGTAATGCCCTTTTTCTTGTGTAATGCAACATCCACTTTCCAAAGCCTCATGAATCATGTATTATGTCTTTTTCTTCATCATTTTGTCTTAGTTTTGTTTGATTATATCCTCATCTATAGTAAAACCTGGAAAACCCATATTTTTCATGTGGATCAAGTTCTCCATCTACTCTGTCAGCACCACATTTTCCTCAAACAATCTAAATGTTCTTTTGGTGCCTCCAAAGTAGAGTACTTAGGTCATCTTGTTGGCAAGGCTGGTGTCAGGGTGGATCCTAAAAAGATTGAATCTATGGAATATTGGCCTCACCCAAAGACTCTCAAAATCTTGCATGGATTTTTGGGTTTAACAGGTTATTATCACAAGTTTGTTAATAATTATGGAAATATTATGGCCCTTCTCACTGCTTTCCTTAAAAAGAATTATTTCACATGGACTCTCGCAGCTGCTCAACAATTTAAAACCTTGAAGATGACCATGTGCACCACTCCATTCCTGGCCCTTCCTGATTTCACAAGGACCTTTGTCCTGGAATATGATGCTTCTGGAAAAGTAATTGGAGCAGTCCTTATGCAAGAGGGCCGGCCTTTGGCCTCTACCATCAAAACACTATCGGAGAGAAATTTGGGAAAATCAATATATGAAAAGGAAATGTTGGCTATCCTGCATGAAGTGGATCTTTGGCACCCTTATATCTATTGGAGGAGAACTTCCAAATTAAGACCGATCATCAAAGCCTCAAGTATTTTCTGGAACAACACCTTTCCTTCCCGAAGAAACAAAAGTGGGTTACTAAGCTCTTTTGATATGATTATTGTAAATGTGTTTAACATGCATAGAATAAATCTAGCTAAACAATAATACACACATTTGCAAAGATAATTGGAGAAAGAAGAAGAAAGAGAGAAAGAATGGAAGAATTCTCATTAACCGTTGTGAATAATGAATAATTTACACATGATATACTTTGTATATCTCAATGAGTTCGAATTGAGGTGAAACAAGTCACCATAGTAGCGGTCTAGAGTGATTTGGACACACACCAATAGTTACAGGAGTGAACTATCACCTATTCTAGTCTCTCAGGTAGTTACGGGAGTGAACTGCCACCTAGTTGAGTTAACTAGTCAACTAGTCTTCAGTTAACTGACTGAAGAGAAAGTAGTGAGGAGTTAAATCAAGGAATCAAGGATAATGATACACTCTGGTGATGATACCAAGGCAAGGTCGAATTAGCATGGTGATGATCCCAATGTTGCATGGTGATGATCCCAATGCAACATCTAATCTCAACTCAACTAGTCAAATTGAAGTGTGAACTGAAAGAGAATATTATCTAGGTGGAATATTCTCTCGTAAAATATAGGAGATTGGATAATGAATAATTATAAATAATAAACAAATAAAAACCTTAGGAAAAAGAAATCCTAGATGTGTGTGAAGTAACTCCAACACCCCCCCTGAACATCACTATGGTGAAAATAAAGATTGGGTCCCAGCAATGAGGCCATGTTAGGTACCCAAGTACAAACGATACACTAAAAATAAAGTGAGGAAAGAGGGAAAACCTCATGGGAAACCCCCCCCCTCAAGGTACAATGTATGTAAAAAGAAGAACTACAGTTGTTAGGCAACTATGTCCTTCACTCCAAGACAACCTCGTAGAGATTGGAATTTTTGCTCAGTGAAGGTCTTGGTGAAAATGTTTGTCGTCTGTTCTACTGAAGGACATAACTATAAGTTTATGATCCCCTCATGTACTAAGTCCCAGATGTAGTGCATGTGGATCTCGATGTGTTTCGTCCGCTGCCTCTGAACTAGATCTCTGCAGAACTTCAGAGTGTTATGGTTGTCACACCAGATGACGATCGACCGATGAAACTGAATGCCCAACTCAGTGAGAAAATGTTGTAGCCACATAGCCTGAATGGTTATGTTAACTACCCGTCTGCATTGTCTCGGCTGAAGATAGAGCAATGGTAGCTTGCTTCTTGCTCGACCAATAGATAGGCCCAGAACTAAGACTGAGTGAGTAACTAGATGTGGACTTACGATCAATGCTATTGCCAGCCTAGTCGGAATCAGTAAAACCAATGAGATCTAATGTAGATTATGATGCATAATGAATCCCAAAGGTGATGATTCCCTGTACATATCGAAGGATACGCTTTGCAACTTTCCAATGAAGCTCATGCGGCTCTTGCATGATCCTGGAAACTGCGCCAATTGCATATGAGAGGTATGGTCTAGAGTGTGTGGGATACAACAAGATCCCCACTAGCTATCTATATAGTGTGTTGTCAACCAGTGGAGTCTCCCCACCATCCTCAAGTTTGACTACTGATAGGAAAGGAGTTGGAGCAGACTTGCAATCTATCATGTGAAATCTCTCAAGGATATCTCATGCATACTTGGCTTGAGACAGTTTGATGCCTAATGCATCCTGACTCATCTCAAGTCCAAGGAAGAAGTTTCGTGGACCCATGTCCATCATCAAAAACCTATCATGAGGAATCCTCTTGACTGCAGTAACCGATGAAGTCGAGTAACTGGTGATCAGCAAATCATCGGCATACAAAACTAAAAGTAGAAGTGAATCAGTCATCTTGAGCATGTATACATTCGGGTCTGATTTACAATGTACAAAGTTCTGTGACAATAGGTAGGAGTCCATCTTGGCATACCATGCCCTCGGAGCCTGTTTGAGTCCATAAAATGACTTCTTTAGTCGACAGACCAAAGATGAGTCGTGCATAAATCCCTAGGGTTGCTCCATGTAGATCTCCTCATAGAGATCACCGTGAAGAAATGCATTCCTCACATCCATTTGAAGGACTTCCCATCCCTTGGTTGCCGCAATGGAAAGTGCGAATCGTATGGAATCCATATTCATAATTGGAGCGAAGGTCTCATCATAGTCAATACCATGAACTTGCTGAAATCCTTTGGCGACAAGCCTAGCTTTGTATATATTGATCTTTCCATATGTTACGCTCTTGTTCCTGTAGACCCATCTGCATATGACAAGTTTCCTCCTAGAAGGAACGGGAACCAGATCCAAACTCTGGTTCTCGAGCAGGGAGTTGTACTCCTCTTGCATGGCAGATTCCCAAAAGGGATTTCCAACATCCTCGCCATAAGATTGTGGATCTGAAGACTAAACCAAGAAAATATGCCTCAAAGGAAATGGTTCAGTGGCAGTGAGTGCAACAAGAGGCTCCTCGAAATCAGATCAAGTCCTCCTAGTATCGATTGGATCACCAACGAGATCTCCTGCATCCTGAAGAGTAGTTTGTGCCCACTTGGGCCTCTTCTCTAGCTTTGCAACTGCATCTGGATGCTCTGAATCTGCATCTCACTGTACTGACTCTGAATCTAAGTCTGAATTATCTGATTCCTCTGAATCATAACTCTCATCTGAAGAAGAGTTAGCATGTGCATTCTCATCATCTTGGACAGGTGGAAGAGTGAAGGTGTTTGCATGCATCTATTGAGGTACATGCGAGACACTTTCCTCAAATTGGACACTACATTGAATGATGAGCTGGTCCGAGGAAAGATCAATAAGCCGATATCCCTTCACACCATTAGGGTATCCAACAAAAAATCACTCAGTGCTCTATGGATCAAGTGCCTTCCTCTTTTCAGAGGGAATGTAGGCCCATGCACGAGAAACAAAAATGTGAAAGTGGCTCACTTCCGGTTTGAGGCTGCTCCAATCCTTGTAGGGGGTCTTATCCTTGATAGATCTATGGGGACATATGTTTTGTATGTATGTTGCATAGTTAAGTACTTCAGCCCATATTCTCTGTGGTAGTGACTTTGCATGCAACATGCAAGATGTCATCTCCTTTAGAGATCGGTTTTTCCACTCAGCAACTTTGTTTTGTTGCAGAGTGTAGGAAACTGTATGCTACAACAAAATCCCTACCTCATGGAAAAGATTGTGGATCTCATGATTCACATACTCTCCCTCATTATTATTTCAAAGGACTTTGATCTTATTTCCAGATTGTGTCTCAACCAAAGCTTTGAAATATTTGAGGTGTTGAAATACCTCGGATTTTTTCCTGAGAAAGTAGATCCATGTAAAATGTGAGAAATCATCAACAAAAATGAAAGAAAACCTCTCTTTTTTGATCTATGGATGCGGAAAAGGACCCATGAGATCACTGTGGATCAAATCTAAAGGTGTGGAAGCTCGGTGAGATTTTCCCTTGTCGAATTTCTCTTGAGGGTGCTTTCTGAGAACACATCCCTCACATACTCCCTTGGAGAAATGGATGTCTAGTAGACCATCAAATAATCTATGCTTTATAAGATGTTGCATGTATCTGAAATTCAAATGTCCAAACCTTTTCGTGCCATATCCTACTACTTTCATCAGCATGAGTAAGCAGTAAAGTAGAATTATGTTCAATGAATTTAGAAAATGTATACAATCTAGACTGATTATTTACCTCATCTGTAGAAACCCTAGAGTTGGTTTGCATGTCGTAGATTTCCACAACATTTGGTGTGAAGATGACTTTCTTTCTAGTGCCAGAATTCGTCATCTGATACACGGAGAGAAGGTTGACAGAAAGCTTGGGAACATATAGCACATTCTTGAAATTTTCGTTGGTGAGTTCAATCCTTCCTTTGTCGGTGACTTCAACAGAAGAGTTGTCCCCCATTATAATAGAAGGACCTTTTCATGCATCCAAAAAAGAATATACTTCTTTTGAGGCATCCATGTGATGTGATGATCCTGAATCTATAATCGAATCATTGGGAGAGGAGTTGATGGCAATCAAGGCATGGCTAGAATTGTCTTTCTTGGAATTCATATATTCTAGCTTCTTCTTCTTTGCACCCTCGAGGATGCGATATCCAAGGTTGTTTTGCTGAAGAATTTGAGACATCCGATTTTTTTTTTTTTCCATGCATGTGGATTCTAAATGGAATCCTTTGTGACAGTATGTGCATTCCTCTCCTTTTATTCCCTTTTCTCCTTTATATCCAGAGGCATCGGTGAAGGGTTTTGTGTACCCTTCCTTCTTCGTATGTGCATGAGATTTACGCTTATCTTTATATTTAGATTTCTGATATTTGTGGCTGCCATCATGCACAGTGAGTGCATGCTCTCTTGGGCCTTTGATTGCGCCCATGTTGATGAGCTTGGTTTGCTCTTGTGTCAAGGATTCGATAAAGTTTTCAAGAGAAGGCATCTTCCAGGTGGCTCTAGAGGTGAATCTGACAGTATGGAATGTATATATGAATACAGAGAATTCAGGACCAAACTTGGAGAGGATGGTGATAACCATTTGTTTCTCCTCCTTCGATTTATCAACCCTGCAAGCTTTGAGTTGCGACAGTAAATCCTTGAATTTTGTAAAGAAGGCTTGGATATTCTTGAATATTTTTTGATCCAATGTGAGTATCTCAACCTCCAGCATGTGTCCCCTCATCTCATTATGTTTTCCAAATACCCCTTCCAAGATGGTCCAAGCTTCATTGGGAGTCTTACAGGAAGATATATGAAAAAGGAGACCGGGAGAAATAAGACTACAAATTGTTTCGAGTGCCTCATCCATGCGATTTAAGTACTTGGATTTTTCTATGGCTGATGTCGGCTATGTATCTGTATTTATGTTTAACCTATAAAACCCTATATATCATATATGTATGGCTATTTTATACTTCCATGCAAAATAGTTGTAAGGTGTAAGATTGAATTCTTTTTGGAATTCCATCTTTCCATTGTCTTCAATATTTTGTACCTGCAAAACAATTTGGTGCATATTTTTCTTAGCAGTCTATCAGATATGATACCATGTAAATGTGTTGAACCTGCATAGAATATTTCTAGATAAACAATAATACACACATTTGTAGAGATAATTGGAGAAAGAAGAAGAAGGAGAGAAAGAATGGAAGAATTCTCATTAACCGTTATGAATAATGAATAATTTACACATGATATACTCTATATATCTCAATGAGTTTGAATTAAGGTGAACCAAGTCACCATAGTGGTGGTCTAGAGTGATATGGAAACACACCAGCAGTTACGGGAGTGAACTACCACCTATTCTAGTCTCTCAGGTAGTTATGGGAGTGAACTGCCACCTAGTTGAGTTAACTAGTCAACTAGTCTTCAGTTAACTGACTGAACAGAAAGTAGTGAGGATTTAACTCAAGGAATCAAGGCTAATGCACCAATATGGTGATTATACCAAGTCAAAGTCGAATTAGCATGGTGATGATCCCAATGTTGCATGGTGATGATCCAATAAAATATCGGGTAATAAATCAATCATCATGGTGGTAGTTGATCGTCTTTCCAAGTATGCTCATTTATGTTCTCTTCAACACCCATTTACAACCTCCATTGTGGAACAAATTTTCATGGATCAGGTCTTCAATATTCATGGAATGTGTTGGCCCTTGACCATGTTTTGGGGAAAATTCAGTCATCTTTGACCCACTTTTTGGACTTCGACACATTGTTTGAGGAAGGAGTGCCCAGGTGGAGCTAAGATCGTGGATCTCACCGACTTTGAGGGTTATGTGGACCCATTACAGTGTCCTCTAGGGTTTTTGTAACGGTTTTATGGGATGTCGTCCCATGGGGTTTTCCCATGTTTAGGCCTTATTTTAAGGGTTTGTAAAAGTATAAATAAAGGAATGTATTGTAGAAGTAGATGGGGGGTTGAATGTAGTCCTGTGTGAACAAAGTTTCTTTGTGAAAAGGAAGTTCTGTGTGTTAAAGCTTTGTACTCAATAGAGAGTAAGATTTGTGTCTTAACCTAGTTTTGGAACTAGGATCTGGTTCTCAGTGCGAAAATATCTTGTCTGGTGCGAACATCGACTCTTTGTTTTAGTGCACAGGAGTGAATGAATGTAACATTCGAGCCAATAATAAAGAGGTAAAGCAGTTGGTGGATGTAGCCCCACACTGGGGTGAACCATGTATATTTGGTGTCTCATGTTTTTCTTTGTGCAATGTTATTTATGTTGTGTTTTGATTTTTTGTTATATTAGATGTGTAATGGATATGTATGTGTTTATTTAATGCTTTGCTTATGTTAAAATTCTATATCTGACCCACAATGCTAAGTGCTCAGTGTTTATGGTACATACTGTTTTGTTGTTACTACGCTAGATCTATCTTCGATTATGTTCTGCGATGTTAATAGGGTTAATGAACTAATGCATGTCACCATCTAAGCATTAACAGAATACTTTTTGAAGTGTTATTATCATAGATATGTGTCCCAGCTTGGTTACAGAGACTTGCGACTTGTAACCCCCCCTGTTTCTACCTCGAGTGAGACTTCACCTATTTCGTAGGTGTTTCCAAAAGGGCCAATAGTCGGTGTTTTGTAGGTGTGTTTTTAAGTGTTGAACCCTGGGTCTGCCCTTGTACCAAAAAATGGTTCTATTTCTGGGAACTGAAACTGTGATTGCTCGGAACTGAAGTAAAGAAAAAGAGAAGATAAGTGTGTATATTTGTTGTTGAAGTGCACAATACTCTACTTGACTTGTCAATATTTGTGCCTAGAGAGTAAGTTGATCTGAAGAAAAGAGGTAATATCCTAAAATAGGTAAAGATTTGTTCTTTGGAAAGAGAAAGATAAGTGAGAATGTTTGTTTTGAAAGTATGAACCTAAGAATGTTTAATAGATTATGTCCTAGTCTAAAGTTTAGAACACAGTTGAAAGAAAGAATTGATTTGAGTAAATTTAATGTAAATGAAGTAATATATGTTATTCCTATGCATAGAAAGATTTTTTGGACTAATAACTGGATGTAGAAACCTAGAAAAAACTTTTGTAGATTACAGGTTCAACACTACAATATGAGGGGAAGTCCGCGGTACAAAAGAGGTTGGGGAACATTTAAGAGAAAAAGAGGATTGACATTGTGTTATAATTGTAGAATACCGGGACATATTTCTAAGGAATGTCCTAGCGTAGGCCCTATTTGTCTTTGTTGTAATGTTATTGGTCATGAGGCTGAGGATTGTCCAAGGATTATTGCTAAAGTTGAAGGAATGAACATGAGTCAAGAAAACTATGAAGAAATTCAAGAGACTAAGGGAGAAAGTCATAAAGAGAAAAGGTCAAAGGAAGTTTAGACTACGTTATTATAGTTGAAAGAAATGATGGATGTTCATAAAGATGTCAGTTTACTAGAAATATTGAAATCAAAACAACACATAAGTGCAAGAATAGAATACTTTGACATAGACTGTGTCTTGGATGAAGAAACACAAGTGAATATTATGACAAAAGAAACTTGGGAAATTTTGGGAAATCCTACTGTGGTACCTTCGTTGGGAAGGATAGGATTGTTTAAGGGTAAGATGATAACCTTATGTGGAAGAGTTACCACTGTACCGATTATTTCTTAGGGAACATCTATTGAAGAAGAATTTGAAGTCATTAAGTTTTTTGGGGACAACGCCCCTTTCCCAATATTGTAAGGTAAGACTTGGACTGAGAAGGATCATGCCAGAAGGAAAGTAGAGGAAGAGTCAATAGAAAAGAAAAAAAAGAACTAAGTGATTTCATAGATAGGAAAATAGACTGACTAATAAAATTGTTATGACCCTATGTTTCATAGTATCAACTGGTGACTAGAAAATTTTCACTCTTGGTCTAATTTGGTTGTAAATAATATTTCATTTTGCAAATTAATTTCAAAAGAAAAGAAAAAAGATGAAAAGAAAAGAAAAATATTAAAAAGAAAAGAAAATAAAAAAGATGAAAAGAAAAAAGATTAAAAGAAAAGAAAAAGATTGAAAAGAAAGAAAGGAAAAAGACAAAAGACGGCATAAAAGAAAAATGATATAGCCCCATCCAATAATGTTGACTTGTCCATACATTTTAATCATGGTTAGGTCTTTGAATTTATGTTGATAGGATTAGTGAATAAAGCTTGGCTAAACTGTTTAATCTTAGCCAAGTAGATAGGTTAGGTAGTGAATAAATTTGATCAAATTGTTTAATCTTGATCAAATAGCCGTAGGGTAGAGTAATTCTTAACCCAACAGTCTAATCTGGGTTAGATGTGTTAGATAAATAAGATAGAACATAGGTTAATTGGATTTATTTCGATAAGACAAGATGAATGATGGTCGAGATTCTTTGTTTTGATGTGTGAATGATAATTTCTAACCCCTTGGTGACAAAAAGAAGAGGGAATGGAACTAAAACCCACAAAATACGTGTTATCATAAGTTTTATAAAATTAATATGTTGTGTGCTCCGTGATTAAAGGATGCATCGAGATCAATGACTAAGAAAACACTGCTTAGATCTATGACCGACAAGAAATTTCGGACCCCCCACCCGCCCCTGACCGTTATACCATTAATGGTGTGGGGGGTCCGATATGGTGGTTTTTCCCTATGGGCCCCATCCTAATGTGTTGCAAATCCATTACATCAGACCCCCCTTTCTCTAAACCATTTACTGCCTACCCCACCTCCAACATACCTCCATACTAGATTCCTATACCACTGTCGCCTCGTGACATCACACCCCACTACCTGCCACCTTGTGACATCAAACTCCACTTCTTTCCACTTACAAGTCATGTCTCATAAACCCGCCAACATATCTCCCTCCACTCACCTGTAACACATCATGTCCCATTTCACCTACCCTCCAATCATCGCTTTCCCCATCATCCTGGCACACCCGTCACCCATCCTTTACTTTAAACCTCATACCCAGTTATTCACTGGAAAATTAATATATGCTAACATATACGTTATCTTGGTGACCTATCCCCCACGCCCAACAGACACCCATTCACCCAAATTTAATCTTGTTTCCACCATTATCACACTGTTCACATTTTCTTTGCATACCAGAAGATCTTTTCACCTACCATTGTCATCCAGTAACCAAGATAAATCCAGTCACCCACTAATATTTTTTTTTTAGTTTGCAGGTACCAGTTGATTTGATGGTGCCAAAATCTAAGAAATTAGAGGTCGAGGAAAATCCATTCCTCCCGCCTCCTATCGATCTCGACCGGATTCCCTTAGATGGCAAAGACTACCTGATCTCAAAGACCAAATACGAATTTGATTTTTATGAATTGAATTCATGGTTCGGGGACACCTTCCTGGATCAAATTGACGAGATTGGACTCTGGGAGTCCAATCTCCCACTGTATCTCTTTCCCCAAATTCGCCATTTTCCTGAATTCACCCTCAAGTGTCAGGCGCATTATCTTCCTGATCAGAGAGCCATTATTTCATCATCTAGAGAAAACATTTTCACAATCACACCTGAGGCCATTGACCATATGTTGCAAATCCCCAGAGTTGAATCCCCCTCTCCTTCCACCCTTGAAGTTCTAACTGAAATGTACCAGAATTTTGTTGGGTATGTGTTCTATTCTTTGCATGTGTGTGTGTGTGGGTGCGTCAGATACGACAACTGCGTTTGACGATCCCTTCACCTAGAGATATACCGTGTGCATTGGGTGCTTTCCTAGGGGGGTCCCAGTGGGGGGCAGGTATGCCCCCCCTGGTTACGTGCAGCGTTCGGGGCAGCGCCCCAAATTTATTTTTTTTGGCAGTTTTTGCTATTTTTAGCAGATTTTGCTATTTTTAGTTGATTTGTAAATTAATCCCGGATTAAGGGATTAGGGTTTTGGTATCTACGTAATACCTAAAAACATTGTATATAGTGTATGGCGAATGGTGAAATTTGATATAATGAAAGTAAGAAAGGTTTTCCCGGTTGAGGGTTTCCGGTAAAAATCTCTATGTACTATGTGGATGAGCCATTGATTAATTTCTATATTGCTTAAGAATCTATATGCATTGATTTACTTCGTAGGTTTAAAATTTACAAATTTGTCTTTTCCCCAAAGAGCAGAGATTTTCGATTTTTTCCTCCCATAGAATGCTCAATTCCCCAAGAAAAATCCCCCCTACCATTCTTCCATGTTTTCAAAAAAAGGAAACGAAGTCATTTCATCATTATGTTGTTTTCTTGGTTATTATTTAGATGAATGGGTGGACGAGCCCATCCTGGTTTTCCTGTTCATTTTTTCTGTCGAAGAAAAGTCCACCACCCAATTCAACTACAACAATTTTCTAGCCGAGAACATGCATGAGCAACTTTTCATATTTCCCACAAAGGGCATGTTCTGGTATTCTTCGATACTAGATTACATGTTCATTTTCTTTCAATAAGATAAGTTCTTCTTTTCTATGCAGAAACTAGACCAGGATGACAAACCACATCATGTCACCTCTTGGACTTCATTACTGAGAAAAAACTCCACAGAGTTTAATTTCAAGCTATTCATTGAGCATTTTTACCACCCAATGGTAAGCATTCTCAGTGGTAGACAAGAACCGAGGATAAATGAGGAGATCCAAATAATTTTACACCTCTCAGACCTCGCCAAGACTGGAGACTGGTATCTGTATCAAAATCACACGGAAATCAGAATTTATGGATGTGAGTTGGCTCCATATAAACTTCCCAGATATGTACCTGTGAGGATATTTTCCTTGGAATACATCAGGCGAATGATTAATTCAGAAAACATATGCTTTTTAGTTTTGAAGAAGAAACAATAGTTGAGAATTAAGGGCAGATAGGATCCTTTATCTGTAACAGTCGAGCTGTCGGGGAAGAGGCAGACAAGCTACTAAAGGAAATGAAGTTTGGCATGTTTCTCTTGGCACTATGATCCATGTGGGATTATTGCAGAAATGATATTGAGGAATAAAATTTCTCCATATGCTCATGAGCCTAGACCAGAGATCAAGAAATTTATGAACCAAACAGAGTGGGAGGTGAAAACTCTGGAAGATGTTGAACAACAATATCCTCCATCCATTATTTCACATACCACTACTCCACAGATACGAAAGGAGAAAAGGCCCAGAAAGGACGCCTCCCCTCTGATTAATGAAGTCTCAGCTGAGGAGTTCCAAGTGTACAATAAAAGGCCCAAAACTAGTCACACAACTGACAAGTCTAGAGAGGAAGAGACCCAGTCTACCACAGTAGTCTAGGGAGAGCACTCACCACCTTTCTCAGGCAACCAACATATGATGTCTACTTCTTCCTCAAAGAAGCAGAATGATACCACTTTGACCACCCATTCATCACAAGAGTATGCAAAAATCAGTATCTTTGAGAAATATGATTTAATCAAGAAGAAAAATGAGATGCTGACAAGTCACACCTATGCCCAGTTCTAGAAACAAACATCAACAACACATCATAGATTTCTCTCTTCTTTTGATATAGAAAAAGGGAGAATGCACATGGCATTTCTATAGGCATAGGTGCCTCATCCAAAGGAAATCATAGATTACAAAAGATCAACACTTTATTTTGATGCCAATAAAGTACACCCAGCTGATTAGATGGATTTTCATAGACAAACTGGAGAAATGGTTTTCTCAACATTGGCAAATGCATCCACAACCGCTGCAAAATTATAGGTTTCTCTGAACAATGTTCAGACTCAATTAAAGATGGAGAAAGTGTCTTCCTTTGCAAAAGACAATAGGATCAAGTCTTTACAAGAGTTGGTACTAAATATTGGGTATGACCCCTCAAATGTGAAAGTAGTTGAAGAGATGCTGAAGAAAAATAATGTTGACATATCCTTCTTGAGGAAGCAATTAAAACTGTCAGCTACTGAAGACTCACAAACCAAAGAGATGGCAAAGACTGAGGGTCAAAAAGAGAAGATGTTAAAATTAATAATGGAGAAGAATGCACAGATCAAATAGATGGAAGCATAGATGGAAAGGTTAGTAAAGGAGAAGGAACATGCATAGCCCATGTAGTTCATCCCATTGAGTGCAGTCCCCCTCACAAGAGTTAGCACAGTGATGGCATCAACAACCACTACTTCAAAACTTCCATCAGTTGCCCCAGTAACAGTTCTAGGGACATCTAAAGCTTTAGCAAAATCAATGGAGAATATGATCTTACAAGGAATGGAAATCAAAAGACTAGAACGAGAGATTGAGAATCTCTAGAAGCTTAAATATTCTTTCCAAGCCAGCTACAATGCAGAGAGACACACATTAGAAAAATTGAAGCAGGAGATCAACAGTTGCAGAAGAAAACAATTGTGGGAAAAACACTGGCAGAATCCAAAGAGAACATTTGGCTGGATATCTCAAATCCATAAATGAAATATGGCCCATGGTGCAAATAATGTTTTAAAAACATGAAATGGTGTTGAGGAGCAGGCAGGCTATCGATAGGATAAAGGGAGAGCTAGGAGAAATTCCCACAGAAGCGAATGAAATCATCATGTTTCTTAATTCAAAAACTAAAGAAAAGATGGAAAACCTGAAGATTGAGGATAGGACAGAGACTATCCTCGAGGTCAAGAGGATTCTGACCAAAAGAGGATTAATGTTTCAATTATAGGAGAAATCCCAGAACATGGATATCAGAGTTCAGAGATTTTTCAGCAAGATTGATGTTTTGCAAAAGAAAGGTCTTCTCGGCTTACTAGTTCTGAATGAAAAGCTGATGGTACTCTCTGATTACAAGCAAACAATCACGACGATGGAAAAGGACAGCTCCAAGTTTTCAGGGATACAGGGTAGCATCACAGGTAAAGCATTTTTAGAGACTCTGCAACTGGACCTCAGCATCTAGCATGAAATCAAGCATATATTCATCACCAAGCCAACTTTCACAAAATACACAGAAATGGATGAAGTGTATCGCAGGATAATAAAAGTCACCATTCCCAATCAAAAAAGATGGGAAGAGCTGTGTGAATTGATTGACTAGAAGATGAGGTGGAAGTACAAGTCATCATGTAGAACAGTTAAAGTCAGGTTGATAACTCACCAACCATCTTCCCCAAAATCAACATGATGAATCCGACAGAACATAAGTGGTTCCTACAATTTTGTATTATTTTATCTAGTTAGTTAGCTTTAGATTTTTCCACATCCTGATCATTAAAGATGGGATCGATCGTAATATTTTCTATATATATGTCAAATTTCAAAGTACGAAGAGTTAATCTTTATGCCTAAGCAAGTTGTAAGCACTGTAAGTTTTCTCAAGAGATCTACCAGTAATAAAAGGACTTTTCACAGGATTCATGTGTGTTAACTATTGGTGATGTTGGATCATCTTCGTTGAATGGTTTTTTCTGTCTTCGTAATCATTTATGTTTTCTACATCTAATCATTTAAAAGAAGTTAAAGTGCAAAATTTATCTTCGTATACTCTGTTTCTGGATTTTAAATATCTAAGTGTTTATCTTCTGATGTCATGATAGAGAAATTCTTAAATGCTTCTATATTTTAACTGTTTATCTCATTTTTTTTGCTATTCGTCATTTTTATTCTAAAGGATCTAATAGTTGCATTATCCTGCCCTATGAAAACACCTTATAAAAAAATTTCTTTGGTCTCAAACTTTATGAAACAGACCCCATAGCCCAATGGATGTGTAAGAAATATCTCAGCCATTTTTATAAAACAAAAAACACAGTCTGATTTATTTAACTATCCTAATATCTAAACCTATAACAAAGTTAAATCTTACAGAGAGATCCCTCTTTGAAACTGGCAGGGCTAGATCCCAGTTTTGAAGTGGTTGGATAAAGTTACCTCTGATAAATTTCTTCTACCTCCCAACAACCTCTGGGAATTTATAGAGCGATAACATAGTGGTGACCATACTGGGGAACTGAACAAAATTTATATCCTATGATTTCTTTCCCCAGCTGAAGAAAACTTATTTCTGAAAAAATCATAAAATCTAAGCTTATAAAGAGATCATCTTCAGAGGTTGTTAAAGTTTGTATATAATCAGTTTTAAAATTTCTTAAAAAATCAAAATTTTGGCTCCTAAAAGAGTTTTCACTAGATCTCATCCAGATCTAGAACCCGCAATTGCAATAGACAATCCTGAAAAATTACTCAGAAAGAAAAACGTTGTAGAAGGTTATGAGAGTCATAGTCCTCTTCATAGGTCCCCTTCTCTCCCAAAGAAGATGGTTTCCCTTCAGGATCTCAAGTTTGACATATCTTTTGAACAAATCCTTTTTAGAACAAAATCCGACATCTTTGTAAGTGAAACATTTTTAGATCAAACCATCCTACAACCCAGGACCCATGAAATGATTTCTCTCAGGGAAGACATTGATCGATGATTTATTTAGGAATTTGACAAGTTAGAATATCTAGTAGAAAATATTGATCAAGCCTTAGAAAAATCCCACTTTCAACAGTCATTCAAACTTTATGCCTTGACTATTGCAACAACTTCTACTAAACCTAAACCAACTCACTCTGTTCCTCCTAGCCCGCCATCTTCCACAACTTCTTTCACTTCCCCTCCAATCACACAGGTTTTTTTCTAGCCTCCTCCGCCAATCATGGCAGCAAGATATGATCTATTAGTGTTAGTTGCTCCTTTACATGCCATGCCTTAGGACTATCAAACCAGACTTCCTTAGTTTAATGGTACTCGTCCTCTGAATGCACAACAACATGTTGACAAAATAAATGATTATTTTTATTTGCATGAATTTGATTAGGCTGATGTGCAGATGAGACTATTTTCACAGAGTCTGACTGGAGAAGTCAAAAAGTGGTTCAAAATCTTACGTGTTGCTTCCATAACTGACATTGTTTCTTTTCATCAAATTTTTCTTGACATATGGGAGGTAAATAAAAATCCTCTCCAGATCTTTTCAGAATATGAGAATATCAGAACGAACCAAGGAGAGACAGTGGAGGATTACTACACTCATTTCAACAATCTCTACAATGCAATTCTAGTTGATATCAAACCACCTTAAGGTTTGGCATTAATAAAATTCTCTAATGGATTTGACACTGACATTTCATATCAGCTAAGGGAAAGAAATTATGCTACTCTGGAAGACATGCAAAAAAGTGTCGTAAGTGTGGAAGAAAATCTTTTAGCCAGAAGAGCCAGGCAACGAACAAAAAGATAGGTCACGATCAAGGAATATCCTTCCACTTCCTCATCAGATGATAAACTAGATTCCATAGCTAGAGATATGGAAAGGATGATGGAAAGGCTTACTATATATGACAGAAATCCACCCAGGGAGAACCAAGTTGCTCCTCAAATTTGAAACCCAAACTTCAGAAGAAATCTGCCCTAGATCAGGCAGAGAGATCCTAAAGATCAAAGAGAGCAGAGGGGGCTCGATCAGTAGATCAGACCACCCCTCTAGGATAATTACACCAATGATGGGGAGGAGGTAATCGAGGAATTTTATGACACTCATATAAACCTAATGGGCATTCACAATGATGAATCCATTTTTCTTATTGAGGAAAAGCATAATCTTTTTCTCCTTTCACAAACATAGGTAAATGAGGAAGTAGAAGAATAGAACAACAGGCCTTTGAAAATGCTATAATGGAGGTCCACAGGCAGTATAACCTAAGAATCAAGAATGAAAATGACAACCCTCCAAAGAAGGTTGTTGAAACAATGAAGGCTACCAAACCAAAGAGAATAGTCAAAACCAAGAAAACCTCATAAACCTCTCCCAAGAAAGTCCCTCGGAGGAATAATGATGAATCTCCTACAAAAAGAAACCCTAAAATTTTACAAAGAGAAAATTAGACTAAATTTTTGTCAACTAGTCAACCAAGTGCTCTTGCCCATAGAATTCTGATGGATAAACTAGAAGTGCAGAGCCTAAGCAAAGCTTCCACTACTTTCAGCCTTGAAGGGGAACTAGCTAAACTGAAGATTCCCATTCCCCTCTCTGAGATGATGGGAAAGAACGCTTACAGGTCGCAGGTGATTAAATCTTTAAGCATCGAACCAGAGATAGGTACGAAGGCCTTGAATGTCAGATCAACAAATTGCTCGGACATGGTAAATCTTGTTGATGATCAACCAGAGCTCCTGTTTGGTCCTGAAGTTGATGGTCAAACCAATAATGGTGTTATTTCCCCTTTTTACATTAGCTTTAATATCCATGACTTGATATTACACAACGCTATACTATATTTGGGCACCTCTCACAACCTGATGCCCAAAGTTGTGATGGAAAAGTTGGGACTTGAGGTCACCAAAACCTACAAGGATTTTCATCCTTTTGACTCTAGAAAGGTCAAATGTATAGGGATAATTAAATATCTATGCATCCCCCTAGCTCAAATCCCAGCAAAGAGTATGGTGATGGTTATCATAGTTGCAGACATTCCCCTAGAATACAATCTGTTACTATCAAGATCCTGCGAAGCTAAGCTAAAAGGAACCCTGCAACTAGATATGTCCTATGCCACCATCCCGGTATTTTGACAACAGAGAAACATTGATGAAGTATATGGTCAACATTCAGGAAAATAAAACAACTAACCACTTTAATTTGCACACTCTAATATGGATTATTTCATTCTATACAATGATGGTGACTTCGACGAACAAATCACTGAGGTAAGAAATACTGAAACTGTGGAAAGTGAAGAACTTCCAATAGACTTTTGGAGCATGGATTTTGATGGAGCTGTGAGAAAGGAGGGAGCTGGAGCTAGAGTTTGGTTGCATAATCATATATCAAGGTATTCAGAGAGTCATTCTTACAAACTGAACTTCCAATGCACTAACAACATAGTTGAGTACGAAGCTTTGATGCTTGGCCTTAAACTACTGAAGAAGGTTGGTGCCAAACATATTATGGTAAGGGGTTATTCTAAATTGAGTATTAAGAAAATTAAAGGTGAGTATGAAGCTAAACATCCCAGACTTAGAGCATGCATGAATGTTTTTTTAGATTCCATTCAATGTTTTACTAAAATCGACTTCCAGGTAATGCCTAGGGGACAAAACATACTTGCAGACGGGTTGGCTACATCAGAAGCTACATGCAAAATCCCTTTCTGTCCCCCTCACAAATACACAGTGGAGGTGAAGTGCATACCAACCATTCCAAACAACATCAGATACTAGCAGGTATTTGGGAAAGGTGATTAAATTGAAGACTTCCTACAGTGTAAGAGTGGTTTTGAATGTACAAATATAGATTTAGAGAATGATGATGACGATGTAAATAAATTTTCTTTTGAAAATGCTAGTGTAAATAAAGTAGACCCAAATGAATTGAAAGAAAACGAGTTAGATTCTGGTATTTTACAGTTGAAAAATAATGTGTTACCTAGAGGTTTAGTTCCACTAGAATACTTGTTCAATTTTAACGATGTAGAGAAAAAACAAAAAATTGAAGCTAGTGGTAAAGAGGTTGAAGAGTGTAACATAGGAACAGAAGAAAAACCCAAGATGATAAAACTTTCCAAATCTCTACCCCCTGGGAAAAAATGCAAATACATTGAATTGTTTAAGGAATATGTAGATGTGTTTTCTTGGGGTTATGAGGAATTAAAATCTTATGACACAAGCATTATATAGCATCGGATCCAAATAAAATAAGAACACAAACCTTTCAGACAAAAACTTAGGAGAATCAATCCCAAGTTGCATCCCCTGGTAGAAAAATAAATCAAAAAAATGTATGCTGCCAAAATTATAGTCCCCTTGATATTTTCCAAATGGGTTTCTAATCTAGTTCCTACCAGGAAGAAAACTGGGGAAATTAGGCTTTGCATTGATTTCAGAAATCTAAACAATGTTTCCCTAAAAGACAATTACCCTTTGCCTAATATGGACCACATATTACAAAAGGTAGTTGGGGCCAGTAGGATCTCGTTACTAGACGATTTCTCAGGTTATAACCAAGTTCTTTTTCACCCAGATGATTAGGAGAAAACATCTTTTACCACACCCTGGGTAACCTTCATGTATGTGAAGATGCCATTTTTTTTTATGAACGTTGGTGCCACTTTCCAAAGAGAAACAGATATTTCTTTTGTGGATGAAATTGGCATATTTATAGTCATATATCTAGATGATGTGACTATCTACTCCAAATCCAACAAGGAACACTTGAAGAACCTTAGACGTTTGTTTGAGAAGTGTAGGAAGTTTGGGATTTCATTGAATCCGAAGAAAAGTCTTTTCAGTTTAGAGGAAGGCAAGTTGTTGGGACACATAATCTCTAAAGATAGAATTAAAATAGATCCCAGCAGGATAGAATCCATCCAAAAGGTGGAACACCCTAGGAACATCAAAGAGATACAATCATTCATTGGCAAGATAAATTTCCTCAGAAGATTCATACCCAACTTCGTCGAACGTCTTAGGAACATCACAAATATGTTGAAAAAAGAAAAAAAATCAGATCGAACACTAAGTCCAAAAATTCATTTCAGCAGGTGAAACATGCACTCACCCAAGCCCTAGTTTTGATCATCCCATATTACACCAAAGACTTTCACCTTTTCTCTTTTGCATCTGAACACACCATCGTGCCACTACTGTTGCAGAAAAACAACGAAGGATATGAACAACCCATATCCTTTTTTAGCAAATCTTTGAGAAATGTTGCGTTGAATTATAATATAATGGAGAAACAAGATTTTTCTCTAGTAAAATCGATAAAGGATTTTAGAGTCTATATTCTCCATTACCACACAATTGCTTTTGTTCCAAACACAGTGGTAAAGGATATCCTGACTCAGGATAATCTAGATGGTAGGAGAGGAAAATGGATTGTGGTTATTTTGGAATATGAAATTGAAATAAAACCCACTAAACCGATCACAGGTCGGGGTTTATCCAAACTAATGGTTGAATCTAATTTTCATGCTCTAGACATTAATTTTTTGGCTGCAGTTGACAAGCAGGAAGAGCAGGGGAATCCAAATTTTAAAGAGGTATTCTTGAACTCTCATTGGTACGTAGACCTCATTTTTGTACTTCATAACTTACATGCTCCTCCAAGTCTGACTAAGACCAAAGCTAGATTTATTAAACTAAAAGCATTGAAATTTTGTATTCTAGAAGGTAACCTTTATTGGAAAGATCCCGGTGGTATATTTCTTAATTGCCTGTTGAAAGACGAAGATGACAAGGTTCTGCAGGATTTCCATGCAGGAGACTGTGGTGGACATTTGAGCTAGAAGACTATAGCTAACAAGATTCTCAGGGCTGGTTTTTACTGGCCCACATTGTTCACTAACATACATAAAAAAGTCATCTCATGCCATAAATGCCAAGTTTCCAAAGGTAAAAAGAATCTCCTGCCTTTTCCCCTGAAACCCATTTCAGTTGAATCTCCTTTCCAATAGTGGGGCCTAGATTTTATTGGAGACATACACCCTCCTTCTTCGGGACAACACAGGTGGATTCTCACTACCACTATTTCACAAAGTGGATTGAAGTTGTATTATGCAGGCAAGCCACTGACTCTGTTATCATTAATTTTTTGGAAAATAACATCTTGTCTCATTTTAGATGTCCTAGAAAAATAATAACTGATAATGAAGCGGCCTTCGGATCCAAAAATATTATAGAGTTTTGTAGCCAATACCACATTACTTTAGGACACTCCATGGTTTATTACCCTAAGGGAAATGGGCTAGTTGAGTTCTCGAATAAAATTTTGATGAACATCCTCAGGAAAACAATAAAATAAAATAAGAAATCATGGCATGATAATTTGTTTTTTGCGCTCTGGGATGACAGAATAAGCACCAAAACATCAATTGGCATGTCTCCATACCAATTGGTGTATGGTACTGAAGCATTTTTTCCCATTTCCTTGGTAGTCCCTGTTATGAAAATGTTACGGGAAGCGCAAGCAGAGCCAAATGATGTCCATAGGAGAATAAATAAAATGATTCACTTAATTCAATCTAGGGAAAAAGTATACAACAAGACTCGGGTTATCCAGGAGAACATCAAAAAGATTTTTGACAGAAGAGATAAAGAAGATGATTTCATGTTGGGTGATTTAGTGATGAAATGGGATTCCAAGAATGAGGATAAGGGTAAACATGGAAATTTTGATAGCTTATGGAAAGGCTCGTACATCATTCAATCATTCATAGGAAATAACAATTTTTTGCTAAAAACCAGTGATAGACCTGTGAATGATAGGATGTTGAAGAATTACTTTCACCCTAATAGAGATCTCATAAATCCATTTCCACTGTACATACCATTCCTTTACATTCAGGTTGTGTGCAGGTGTTATTGATCAGATGGATGAAGCCTGTAGAGAAGGCCCTAAGCCACTGACTAGTGCCACCAAGTTTTGAAAATAAAAACAAATCAGATAGAAGAAATAAGAAATGGATTAAACCTTTACAAACATCAAGAAACGAGTTATTGGCACCTCACAAGGAGAGCACCATCCCCAGGTGGAGCTAGTGTTATAACCCTATGTTTCATAGGATCAACTGGTGACTGGAAACATTTCACTCTTGGTGTAATTTGGTTTTAAATAATATTTCATTCTACAAATAATTTTCAAAAGAAAAGAAAAAAGATGAAAAGAAAAGAAAAATATTAAAAAGAAAATAAAAGAAAAAAGATGAAAAGAAAAGAAAAGAAAAAAGGTGAAAAGAAAAGAAAGAAAAGAAAAAGACAAAAGAGGGCATAAAAGAAAAATGATATAGCCCCATGCAATAATGTTGACTTGTCCATACATTTTAATCATGTTTAGGTCTTTGAATTTATTTTGATAGGATTAGTGAATGAAGCTTAGCTAAATTATTTAATCTTAGCTAAGTAGATAGGCTAGGTACTGAATAAATTTGATCAAACTATTTAATCTTGGTCAAATAGCCCTAGGGTAGAGAAATTCATAACCCAATAGTCTAATTTGGGTTAAATGTGTTAGATAAATAGGATAGAACATAGGTTAATTATATTTATTTCGATAAGAAAATCCTAATGATGGTCGATATTCTTTTGTTTGACATGTGAATGATGTTTAATAACCCCTTGGTGACCAAAATAAGAGGGAATGGCGCTAAAACCCACAAAATATGCACTATCCTAAGATTTTACAAAGTAATATGTTGTGTGCTTTGTGATTAAAGGGTGTTTCGTGATCAATGACTGAGAAAACATCGCTCAGATCTACGAATGACAAGAAATTCCAGACTCCCCCGACCATTATACCTTTAATGTTGGGGCAAGGGGGTCCGATATGGTGGTTTTTCCTGGCAGGCCCCATCCTAACATCGCACAAATCTGTTACATCGGACCCCCCTTTCTCTATACAATTTACTGCCTACCCCCCCCCTCCGACATACCGCCATACTAGATTCCTATACCTCCGCTGCCTCATGAAATCACACCCCAATACATGTCGCCTTGTGACATCAGAATCCACTTCTTATCTCTTACAAGTAACATCTCATAAACCCACCAGCATACCTCCCTCCACTCATGCGTAATACATCATGTACCATTTCACCTACCCTCCAATCACTGCTTTCCCCATCATCCTAACATACCCGTCACCTGTCCTTTACTTTACACCTCATACCCAGTTATCTGTTGGCCAATTAATATAGGATAACATATCCATTAGCTTGTTCACATATCCCCCACATCCAACGGATACCCATTCACCCAAATTTAATCTTATTTCCACCATTATCGCATTGTTCACATTTTCTCCGTATACCAGAAGTGATTTTCTCCTGCCATTGTCAGGTAGTAACTAAGATAAAACCAATCACCCACTAACATTTTTTTTTTAGTTTGCAGGTACCAGTTGAGTTGTTGGTGCCAAAATCTAAGAAATCATAGGTCGAGGAAAATCCATTCCTCCTGTCGATCTCGACTAGATTCCGTTAGATGACAAAGACTACTTGATCTCAGAGACCAGATGTGAATTCGATTTTGATGAATTGCGTTCATGGTTCAGAGAAACCTTCCTGGATCAAAGTGACACAATTAGACTCTGGGAGTCCAATCTCCCACTATATCTCTTTCCCCATATTCACCATTTTTCCAAATTCGCCCTCAAGTGACAAGCACATTATCTCCCCGATCAGAGAGCCATTGTTTCATCTTCTGGAGAAACCCTTTTCACTATCACACTTGAGGCCATTGACTAGATGATGTAAATCCCCAGATCTGAATCCCCCTCTCCTTTCACCCTTGAAGTTCTAACTAAAATGTACCAAAATCCATCTTTTCCCCAAAGAACCCATATTTTCGAGTTTATTCTCCCACAAAATGCCCAATTCCCCAAGAAAAATACTCCCTACCATTATTCCATGTTTTCAGAAAAAGATAACTAAGTCATTTCATCATTATGTTGTCTACTCAGTTATTATTTAGACGAATGGGTGGACAAGCCCATCCTGGGTTTCCTGTCCATTTTTTCTGCTGAAGACAAGGCCACCACCTAGTTCAACTGCAACAGTTTTCTAGTCAAGAACATGCATGATCAAATTTTTAGATTTCCCATAGAGGGCATGTTTCGGTATTCTTCGATATTCTCTTACATGTTCTTGTTATTTCAAGCAGATAATTTCTTATTTTCCATGAAGAAACTAGACCAGGACGACAAACCATAGCTTGTCACCTCTTGGACTTCATTACTGATAAAACACTCCATCGAGTTTAATTTCAAGCGATTCATTGAGCAGTTTTTTCACCCAGTGGTAAGCATGCTTAGGGGTAGACAAGAACCGAGGATAAATGAGGAGATCCAAAGAATTTTACACATCTTGGACCTCGCCAATACTAGAGACTGGTATCTATATCGAAATCACACAGAAATCAGAATTTATGCATGTGAGTTGGCTCCATATAAACTTCCTAGATATGTACCTGTGAGGATATTCGCCTTGGAATACATTAGGAAAATGATCAATTCAGACGACATACACTTTGTAGTTTTGAATAAGAAACAACAGTTGAGAATTAAAGGGAAGATAGGATCCTTTATCTATAACAACCGAGCTATCAAGGAAGAGGCAGACAAGCTACTAAAGGAAATGAAGTTTGGAATTAGTTTCTCTTGGGACTATGATTCATGTGGGATTATTGAAGAAATGAGATTGAGGAATAAAATATCTCCATATGCTCATGTGCCTAGACCAGAGATCGAGAAATTTATGAACCAAACAGAGTGGGAGGTGAACAATCTAGAAGATGTTGAACAAAAATCTCCTCCAGCCATTATTTCATGGACCACTACTCCACAGATACCAAAGGAGAAAAGTCCCAGAAAGAATGCCTCCCCTCTAATTACTGAAGTCTTAGCTGAGGAGTTCCAGGTGTACAAGAAAATGCCCAAAACCAGTCATAGAATTGACAAGTTGGGAGAGAAAGAGACCCAGTCTACCACAGTAGTCCAGGGAGAGCATTCACAACCTTTCTCAGACAGCCAATAGATAATGTCTACTTCTTCCTCAAAGAATAAGACTGATACCACTTTGACCACCCAACCATTACAAGATTCTGCAAAACTGAGTATCCTTGAGAAATATGATTTAATCAAGAAGAAAAATGAGATGCTGACAAGTCACACCTATGATCAGTTCTAGAAATAAAAATCAACAACACAGCATAGATTGCTCTATGTCTTTTATACAGAAAAAGGGACGATGCACATGGTGTTTCATAAGCACAGGTGCCTCATCCAAAGGAAACCACAAATTACAAAACATCAACACTTGATTTTGATGCCAAACAAGTACACCCAGCTAATCAGATGGATTTTCATAGATAGAATGGAGAAATGGTTTTCTCAACATTGGCAAATTCCTCCACAACCGCTGCAAAATTACAGGTTTCTCTGAACAATGTTTAGACTCAATTAAAGATGGAGAAAGTGTCTTCCTTTGCAAAGGACAATAGGATCAAATCTTTAGAAGAGTTGGTACTAAATATTGGGTATGACCCCTCAAATGTGAAAGTAGTTGAAGAGTTGTTGAAGAAAGAATGCCAACATAGCCTCCTTGAGGAAGAAATTAAATTTGTCAGCTACTGAATACTCACAAACCAAAGAGATGGCAGAGACAAAGGGTCAAAAAGAGGAGATGATAAAATTAATCATGGAGCAGAATGCATAGATCAAAGAGATGGAAGGAGAGATGGAAAGGTTAGTAAAGGAGAAGGAATGAGCAGATCCCATATAGGTCATCCGATTGAGTGCAATCCCCCTCACAGGAGTTATCACAGTGATGGCATCAACAACCACTATTGTAGAACTTCCAATAGTTGCCCCAGTAATAGTTCCAAGGACATATGAAGATTTAGCAAAATCAATGGAGAAGATGAACTTACAAGGAATGGAAATCAAAAGACTGGAAAAAGAGATTGAGAATATCCAGAAGCTTAAATCTTCTTTCCAATCCAACTACAATAAAAAGAGACACACATCAGAAAAACTGAAGCAGGAGATACAACAGCTGCAGAAGCAAATAGTTGCAGGAAAAACAATGGCAGAAGCCAAAGAGAAAATTTGGATGGATATCTCAAAATCCATAAAAGAAATATGGCCCATGGTGCAAATAATGTTTGAGAAACATGAACTGGTGTCAAGGAGTAGGCAAGCTATTGATAGGATAAAGGGATATTTGGGAGAAATGCCCACAGAAGAAAATGAAATCATCAGGTTTCTTACCTCGAAAACTAAAGAAGAGATAGAAAACCTAAATATTGAGGATAGGACCGAGACTATCCTCGAGGTTAAGAGGGTTATGACCAAAAGAGGCCTAATGTTGCAATTGGAGGAGAAATCTGAGAACATGGATATTGGAGTTCAGATATTTTTCAGTAATGTCCATGTTTTGCAAAAGAAAGCTCTTCCTAACTTACTGGTTCTGAATGACAAGTTGATGACACTCTCTAATTACAAGAAAAAAATCACCACGGTGGCAAAGGATAGCTCCAAGTTTTAAGGGATACAGTGTATCATCACAGGTAAAGAATTTTTAAAGACTCTGCAACTAGACCTCAACATCCAGCATGAAATCAAGCATATCTTCATCACCAAGTTTACTTTCACAAAATACACAAAAATGGATGAAGTGTACCGCAGGCTACTAAAAGTCACAATTCCCAATCAACAGATATGGGAAGAGCTATGTGAATTGATTGAGTAGAATATGAGGTGGAAGTACAAGTCAACATGTAGAACAGTCAAAGTTCATGTTAGAACCCTATATAATAGGGGAATCAGTGTTTTGACTAATATCTATCTTTTTCAGGTATTACGCTTTTGCTCACGACGCACAACAAAGGTGTAAAAGCGACAGAAATTTATCAATTCACCTCAAATGTTATCACACAAGAGTTTTTTCTTTCGTTGGTTAAAGATTAGAGTTTCATGCTATGTTAGCTACTGAAAGCGAGAGCTTTCGGTCACTTAAAACCCATTTTTTGTGTACTTCTAACCACCGAAAGGGCATAAGCTTGGAAAGGTGGTATGATTACTCTTGGAATCAAACCAGAGCTTTCTGTTATCCTTGGTTATATCAAAATCCTGATATCAAATTCACATGGAGCACCAGCACACCAAGCCATGGTTAGCAACAAACATGCAAGCCAATGCCCAAACACAAGAGTCCAGATCCATGCAACCTGTCACACAACAACACAACACATGTCAGGGGTTAGCACGCAACATCACACATCACACAAATGCAAAACTTCCAAGTGGCTATCCTTTGGCTCATATCATCAGGTATACACCAAAACTGGAGAAAAAGTTTGAACCCCATGCACAGATGCTGGAATGATTTCACATTTGTCAAAATTACAACTCTAGGTGTCATCGCCAACGAAAGGAAAAGCAGGGATCGAGCAAGTGTCGAGTTGTCAAACCAAGCATCCATAATGATAGTTCAAACATTCAATTCAAAATCAAATGACAACAGAGTGCTTACAAGTGTCGAGCTGGGTTTCTAGGTGTCAAAGAAAGTTATGAGGTTTAAGGGAGCAAAAGCAAAGACAACAGAGTTTAGAATTGCAGGCGAGCAAAGCTGAGGATCAGGCAAAAGATTTTTATGACAAAAATGAAAAGCTGCAAGAGGTTGTTACCAAAAAAAAGGCCCGTATACAAAAAGTTGAACAGGCACTCCAGTTTGCAAAGACAACTATGTTAAAATCTCAAGCAAAAGTTAAGGTGAAAGCAGAATAGCTAATGGAGGTCCATGGTGCCTGGTTACCACCTTGGCTTGCAGTTCGTCTAGTTAAATTTCAGGCATATGTAGCGGAACATTGGGCAAAATGTACGATGCCTGCTATAAATGTTGTTCTAGAGAAGCCATCAGAAAAGTTTACCATTGCTCACAACTGGGCAAGACCCCATCTTGAAACAACAAATACTCATTGGGGCCTTGATCTGAAGAAACAGTGGCAGCAAGCTACGGGTTCCCTTGCACCACATGTGGAGACTTTAAAAACTAAAGATATTGAGGGTTATGAGGTGTCAAGGGATACCATCAAGCCACATCTTGTTAAAGCTCGGGAATCGCTAAGTCCCCATGTGCAAACAATCAAGGATATTTTTGGTCCTTACATAGATCAATTCGTTGTTGTTTCACAACCTCATATTGAAAAAGTTGTCGCTGCTTCACAACCTCATATTGAGAAAGAGAATGTCATTTTTCAACCATATACAAAACTTGTTGCTAATTCCTACGAAATATTTCTCACAACTGCAACAAAGTACCATCGCCAGTTGCAACGTTCTGTGAGACAGACATTAAAAAAAGTATGAGCTTACAGTTGCTTTGGCTACCAAAGAGCTCGTTTGGTTTATGGAATCTGCCTTGTTGGCATTGCCAGTGTTTGGCATATTGATGGTGTATTCATTCATTTTCAGTAGTGGTAAGAAGGCCCACAAACCCATTCGAAACAATCACATTGGTAATGCACACAAGAAACATAAGCACAGACATATGGACAAATAATTCTACAAAATGGGTCAATTCTTGTGTGATTTTTGTTTTATTGGTTAAAGAGAAGCACATGGAGTTGAAGATCATAGTTTTGTTTGTGGATTAATCTTGTAACAAGTGGCTTATGGGAATGTGGAGCTGAGGCTTATATTGCTAGCCTATTATTGGATTTATTATCTTTACAATTGAAGAGTGCTAGTCCTTGCAACTTCTATTGCTCAACAATGCATGATTGGTCAAAGACAGTAGCATATCCCAGGCATAAAATTAGCATTCTCGGGCATTCAAATGGCAGCTTGAATTTATAAAAACAGATGGCAGGGCATGTAGTTAACATCAAGGTTAAAAGGAAGATTTTTGGGCTTGATATCATCAGAGGATAAAGTTTGATTTTATCTACTTTTACAGCAGAAATACAGGTGGCTCCTTGACTCCAAATCTAAGCAGAAGAGAGTTGGCAGTATTTTCAACATCCGAGACTTTCAAGACAGAGTTCTTTTTTGAAAATTAACATATATGTCTGGTAGAAAACCATCCACAGGAAGTACTGATGAAACCCCACCTAAATTAAGCAGTTAAATTGCAAGTTTTTAAGGATTTTATCATTATTTGAAAATAATTGAAGGAGATTCCTTCCAGTTGATGTGGCAGAGTATCCTTGTTTTGAGGTATTCTTTAGAATGTAACTAGCAGTCAAAACACCAGATCAGCCTTCCAGGATTCGAGGTAGCAGTTTGAGGAAGATCATGGAGCAGATGGAAGCTTGACCAGTGGAAATTTAATTTCATTCATGACAAATGGAAAAACCTTCCTATATTTCCGGCAGTGGTTAGAGCATTGATCCTTCAACTGGCAGCAAATCCCCAACAACCCCAAGCATTCAACTGATTCTGCATTTATCTGTTTTTGATGCTATTAGAGTCTATTCGCCAGCAAATCATTAACAAACCTCCAATGTTCCAGATGTTCAAGCAACAGTTATCAAATTGAACTTTCCTTTGATTTGTTGTTTTGTTTGTTTTAGGAGATAGTTTACAGGTGTCGAGAGCATTGTAACTGTTATCTATTTTTAGAAAGTAGGGGTAGAGTTCGAGTTTTTTAGGACTGATAGTATCTTTACCTTTATATGCACATGTAAAAGAGGAAGGAGGGGTTCGACCTGTGAGGTGTTTTTCCTTTTTTTGGCTGGAAAGTGGGCTTTTCCATTCCAGAATTTTTTTTCTATAATCATTAAATTATTGATCAGTAATGGGCATGCTATTTATAGGATTCTTGTGCGGATGTGTTGGTGGCGTTCCCTTTCTTTGTTAAGTATTTTTCCTATTATATTTTCACTTGTTTCCAATTCTTATGGTCAAAAGATAGTAACAGAGCAGAATTTATTGGAAAAATACTCTGCATCTGATCTTTGATAATATTTATGTTTCTCTTCTTAAAAGCTCAGTTAAGGAATTCTTAGTTGCTCCTTTGCTTGGCTTTTTCCTCCCCTAGTTCTTCCTCAAATTGACACCATTCAAACTTAATTCGATCCAACATTTTCACTACCTTTCCCTGTGTAAGAGCTTTGTCTAGATCTGAGAGTGAATCACATATTTAAGCACAGACCCCATTTTCCCAATGGCCCTCCTTACTGTCCCAAAACAACTATTTAAAAAACAAAACCCCAACCCCATACCTTCATTACTTTCATAGCTAGCCTAACATCCATCCCATACAAACCAAGTTAAATCAAAAAGAGAGAGCCCTCTCCGAGTCTTGGAGGGCTAGATCCAAGAATCCAAGTGGTTTGAGGTTACCTCTATGACTACCTCTGCAGCCCTGGGAAAATTACAGAGCATTAACAGTTCGGTTGATGACTTGCCAACCATCTTCCCCAAAATCAACATGAAGAATCTGACAGATCATAAGTGGTTCCTACAATTTTGTATTATGTTATCTAGTTAGTTAGCTTTATATTTTTCCACATCCTTATCATTAAAGACAGGATCAATTGTAATCTTTTCTATATACACTTCAAATTTCGAAGTACTGAGGGTTGATCTTTACGCCCAAGCAATCTATAAGAACAACAATTTTTCTCAAGAGATCTACCAGTAATAAAAGGACTTTTCATAGGATTCCTACGTGTTAACTGTTGGCAATGTTGGCTCATCTTCGTTGAATGGTTTTTTTCTGTCTTCGTAATCATTTATGTTTTCTACATATGATCATTTAAAATAATTTAAAGTGCAGAACGTATCTTTGTATACTTTGTTTCTAGATTTTAAAGATCTAAGTGTTTATCTTCTGATGTCACGATAAAGAAATTCTTAAATGCTTCTTTATTTTAACAGTGTATATCATCTTTTCTTCTATCGATCATTTTTATTCTAAAGGATATAACATTTTCATTATCCTACCGTATGAAAACACCTTATAAAATATGTTCTTTGGTTTCAAACTTTATAAAACAGACCCCATTGCCCAATGGATGCGTAAGAAATATCTCAGTCATTTTTATAAAACAAACAAAACAGTCTTATTTATTTAACTAGCCTAATATCTAAACCTGAAACAAAGTTAAATCTTATAGAGAGATCCCTCTCTAAAATTAGCAGGGCTAGATCCTAGTTTCAAAGTGGTTGGATAAAGTTACCTCTGATAAATTTCTTCTACCTCCCAACAACCTATGGTAATTTACAAAGGAATAACAAGAAGAATGAGAGGATAAGTCGAAGCAACATAGAAAAGAAATAATGTAGGAGGGACAGAAAGTAAGAGACTTAGCTATCAAGGTTGAAAGAATGAAAGAAGGATGGAGTAACCTATCTATTCAAGAAATAAGTATGCCCACTTAGGAAGTATTAAGAAAATGGATATTAACTTTAGAATCCTTGAGGGAACCTCAATAGTGTGAAGCCACTGCACTGGGGGAAGATAAGAATAAGAATGGAAAGAGGATTCCATAAACAGTTAGAGAGACTCGGATCATAGGAAATGAGTCAAGGAAGCTCAATAAAAAGAACGCTAAGTTGGAAAAGCTACAAGAAGTTACATAAACTAGATGGAATACTTCATAGAGTGGAACCTCACAGGAGGCAGGTTCATAGAATTTGAACTTCATTGGAACAGCAGGACCTCGCAGAATTGGACTTCGCCCCGATGAAGTCATATGACCATTGGAGGCACCCTAACCATTATTATGACACTCCATAATGGTTAGAAAACACATTTATGGGCTGATGGACCACTTTTGGACATTGATACTGCACCATAATGGATAGATTTACATTGATGGAAGCACTTCAAGGCCATTGGAAGATCTTTCACGATGCATCGCTTATTTAACTCGTTCGTCTTTGCGTTGGGACAACTTTCTTCTACTTGTGATTGACTGAGCTAAGAAGATAATTGTCCAAGTGTTGAGTTGTGTTATCTGGAACTAGACCCCACCTGTCTGTTTGTATACCCTGCCTGTCTGTTTGCCTACCCCGCACGTTTGTTAAAAGCTAGAATGTCAGGCAAACCTAGTGAATTAGAGAAGTTTGTCAAGGAATTCCTTAAGAATATAATGGTCGAAAGATCGATATTTGAAGTTATTCAGGCATCATTGACTAGGGGACTACAGGATTCCCCTTCGACTAGACGTCACTCTAGTTGTGTCAACCCCTTAACCGAACAACGAAGTAAGCACCACAATGATCTGGCTAATGGAAGAAAATCCTATCGATCCTACATGAATACTTTCCACCTTTGGTTGGAGTTGCTAACCACGATAGTATCCCCCGATATTTTGAGTATGTCGTGTTCACTACGTACATTCCAGAAGGAATTCTCATAGTCAGGATTCAGTTAGGAAATATCTTAATGTTGAAGAACAATGACTTCAACTTAGGAGACAGAAAGAACTACGCCATGTTGGCACCCCACTACTATCTCACGAAGACCACTAGGAAGAATAATCGCCTCATTTCACAACCATGGATTAAGGGAGGAGAATTGGAGGCCCAAACAATACCGAACACCCCACAGGAGGTGCATGACTAGAGGGAGGAGACCGCTAAAAAAAAAATAGTAAGGATAAGAGCCCTTGCCTTGGAATGTAAATAGTTGAGAGATAGAAGTGCCTAGACATATGAATGCCTCATCGAGGATCCAGAGCTAAGGAAGTTAGAATCATAGTTACAGGAGGTGCAATTGTAGGCATTCTCATTGTAGGCGCAGATGAAGCTGCTCACAGCAGTAGAAAGAATGAAGAGATCCCGGGAGCAACGTGTAGTACAATAACAGAGCAATTCCCTCCAGGGTAAGGTAATGGAAGTCACACAAAAGCTACAACCTGTGCAAGACAAAGCTTGCAAGGTGTCCGAAGATATTGATGGATAGGTCTCACAACTAGATCAAGTGGTTGCAGCAATAGAACAACGCCTAAAAGGGCTTGTTACCGAGCAGACGATCCAAGAGCTCGATGAGTAGGAGGCTTAGGAAAAGAAGCAAGTTGAGGTAGCTTGAGTCAAGTTTGAGGATTTTGAAAAATCATTGTGCAGACCTGAGTGACTTGGGACAAGTCACAGGTCATTTTTAGGGGCATGTTGGCCCTCGACCAAGTTTTGGGGAAACTTCGGTCAGCTTTGACCCACTTTTTGGAATTCTACACATCGGTCGAGGAACAAGCACCCAGGCGGCACTGAGATCGTGGATCTCACCAACTTTTAGGGTTATGTGGACCCATTAGAGGGTCCTTTAGGGTTTTTGTAACAGGTTTATGGGATGTTGGCCCATGGGTTTTTTCCATGTTTAGGACTTATTGTAAGGGTTTGTAAAATTATAAATAAAGGAATGTATTGTAGAAGTAGAGGGGTGCTTTAATGTAGCTTTTTGTGAATAAATTTGATTTGTGCAAAGGAATGTCTATGTGTTAAGTCTTTGTTCTTGATAGAGAGTAAGCTTTATGTCTTGACCTAGTTTTGGAAGGAGGATCTAGTGCTCAGTACACAGATCTCTTGTCTAGTGTGAAGCTCAACTCTGTGTCTTAGTGCACAGGAGTGAATGAATATAAGATTTGAGAGAATAATAAAGAGGCAAAGCACTTGGTGGACGTAGCCCCAGACTGTGGTGAACCACGTATATATGATGTCTCATGGTTTTCTTTGTGCAATGTTATCTCTGTTGTGTTTTTTTTTGTGCTTATATTAGATGTGTAATGGAGATGTATGTGTTTATTTAATGCTTTTCTTATGTTAAATTGCTATATCTGACCCACAGTGATAAATGTTAAGTGTTTAAGGTGCATAATCTTTTTTGGTTACTACGCTAGATCTATCTTTGATTATGTGCTTCGATGTTAATAGGGTTATTGAACTAATTCATGTCATCATATAAGCATTAATAGAATACTCTGTGAAGTGTTATTATCATAGATATATGTCCCATCTTGGTTACAAACACCTACATCCGGTAACCCCCCCTGCTTCTACCTCAGGTGAGACTTTGTCTTCTATGCAGGTGTTGTCGAAAGTGTCGGTAGTCAGGGTTTTTTTGGTGCATCGTTAAGAATTGAACCCCGAGTCTGCCCCTGTGCCAACAACATGCCTCATTCTATTGTTTTTTATCATGACCCCACTTTCACCAGTAATTTTTGGAAAGAACTGTTCAAGATACAAGGCGCCCAATTGCATCCCAACACAACTTATCATCCCCAGATTTATGGTCAAAATAAAGTTGTCAACAAGTGTTTGGAAACATATTTGAGGTGTTTTTCATTGGAACGAAAAAATCAATGGGCTTAATGGATACCACTAGCTAACTGGTGGTACAACACTTCTTACCATACAGCTACCCGCATGACTCCTTTTGAAGTAGTATATGGACAAAATCCACCTTCATTTCTCTCATACTTTCTAGGTTTCTCGAATTTCTAGGCAGTTGACCAAACGCTTAATGTTCAAGAGGCCATTCTCCATACCCTCAAACAGAATTTGATCATGTCCCAGAATCGCATAAAGAAATAGGAAGATCAACGTCACTCTGAATGTCAATTTGCAGAAGGAGATTGGGTGTTTCTTGGACTGCAACTTGGCACCCAAATTTTATGGTCCTTATACCATTCTAAATTCTATGGGACCAGTGGCCTATTCGTTAGCTTTGCCCATTTATTATAAGCTCCATCTTGTTTTTCATGTTTTCTTCTTAATGAAGGTGATTGGAACTAACTGTCAAACTTGAACCAACCTTCCTGACTTGGATGGAGAAGGATCCATTTGGATACAACCACAAGAATTTTTGTACCAATGTGAGTGTCATCTGTGTTAGTGCACCATCAAAGAAGTGTTATTCCAATGGAAAGATACAACTCCATCATATTCCACTTGGGAACCAACTATCATTCTGCAGCAATTCCCTCATCTCAAGCCTTGAGGACAAGGTTGTTTTTAAAGGGGAGGATATGTTAGGGACCTAACCCCTCACATAGGTAGAATAATATATTTCCATGTAATAAAGGCCAATATTAATAAGGCCTAGCAATAAGGAAGAATAAGTCAAATTTAAGAATACCTAATAGAAGCTTTTTCTTCTAGAAGGATCTTCCTATAGATTGTTCTTTTGGATAGACATATTTAGTATAAATAGGAGTATAGGGTATGAGAATTTTTTTCTTGGATACTATTGTAATAGAGCTCTTCTCTGCTGGAGGTTTCCCCCTTGTTGGAGCCGCCCTTGTTTTTCACCTCGCGCAAATTTTCAATGTTTTGATACTTAAGATCTAAGGTCGTTTTTCTTCTCTTTCCAAACTCATAAAAATCTCAAATCTTGTCGCATGAGTAGCAATGCTTTTTCACGTTCAAAAAAGATCCATTATTCGCAAGTATGTTTGATCTCTGGTTTTATTTCGGGATGTCGCGGGTCGGACACCTTATTTCTTGAATTCACAAGTCCCGAGTCGCGACAATGCGAACTCGTTTCTAATTTTCGTCCAAGACAAGAATAGTATAAAACCTTTAACCCTTGATTAGACATCATCGGGGTTTCGCGCCTTGACATTCGTCGACCCTAAATTTTTGTTTTTACAACTCCGAGAGCCGAGAACGGGATAAACCTTTTTGATAAACCTTAGTCAAGAACCAAGGTTAAAAAACTAACCACGGTTAAACTTGGTTCTCGGCACATCGCCACTCGGATTTTTCTCTCATAAGTTAAGGTGTCCAAAACTACGATCTGCGAAGTTGCGACATAATTATAGAGAGATTAGTTAGTCTCCTAATTTAAGATTTCCTTCTCTTAATTTGATCCTAATTATTGCCACATCGTGATATCGCGACTCGGCATATCATTCTCCTAAAAACTTGTCTTTGAATTCCCGAGTCACGGTATGGCGATTAAGTTAATCATATCATTAAGGATCCGCCAATCACGATTACCATTGATTACATTAAAATCGTCCCTCGCAGTATCGCGAGTTAAAGGGTCAAAACACGAAAACAAAGTTCGCAATGCAACGAAAGGCGAGGAAGTTTTTAAAGTCAATAAGATTTGTAATACTTTAAAATTATACGGAATACGTCCCGCGCTTCAAGGTTGGCACACTTCACGAGGTAGTTATTTATTCACTCTCCATAACCCGAGTACCTGTCAAGCCACCCAATATTCATGACATTAATGAGAAATTAGGGTAAATCCACGAAGGAAATAAGATCGGATTTTTTCAATAAATTCGGTTTTATTCGCGATTTGACAGACTTATGGCAAAGGTAGATGATTTTCAAATATATAGGAGATTTCATTTTATTTTTTAAAAAACATTTCTTATTAACGCATAGAGCTCGCCTTTCCCCGAAGATACTCATTTCCACATGTATACACAGGTTTACTGCAGAAGAGAAAAACAACAAGCTTCAGCTATGGCACCAAGGAGAGTGGCAAAAGCAAACGTCGAGGTTGCGGCACAGGGTCCGGACAATGTCTCAGACACTTCGCCCCGGACGAGCGGCTCAGTATCCACCTGGTCGTCTATTTCAGATGTCCTGAAATCCAAGTTGGTAAACTGTTCAGACTCTGATGACTATAACTATGATATTGTGAAGGATAACCTGAACACTAAGTACAAGATGATTGTTCAGTAGGGAATGCACCTGGTTGCAACCAAACCTCGGTTGCTCCCATACTACGACATGATCCGATGGGAATTGGATCACGTCGACCTGCCTTCCAGAACTATCTTAAATGACTGACAAAACATGATTGGGACCTTTAGGCCCGAACATATCCAGTCTATGTATAAGCTCCCACCAACCTATGAATACACATATGGCCAAGAATTCCTGGCGGATTTCAAAAACAAGGAGTGCGAAGAATTTGACAAAACCTTGACAGGCTTGATAAAGGATTGGGTGTCTCGTTCCTCGACATTTAGAGTGAACGACAAGGGTGTGTATTTGATTTCTTTGTTGGAGCCAAACTATATGTATGTGGCGATGATGACTTGTCGGATTTTCGGCTGCGAGGATACCACGCATTTTTACGTCCAGTGGGTACCTCTCATCTTTTGGGTAGCAAAAGGTTCCTCATTCAATTGGGCGAAAATGCTCTTTGATAGTTTGTTCAACAGAATCACAGAGTACCAGGAGAAAAAAGCAGCCGGCAAACCATCCGGATTCTACATGTCCGCGTATATCATGGACGCTATATGCTCCCTGACACCTTTTCCTCTGATGAATTGGGCTTGGAGTCCAACCCATGAGAAGACTGTACATGAGTACCACGATAAGCTGTGGGAAAATAACACTGACAAATTTATTTATGAGATTTTCAATTGGGTGATGGTGCCCCTGCACGTCGCCATTTTTGGTCTTACACCACCCCGCATCTCTAATAGCATTGCTGCGAATTTGAGACGTATCGCAGACTGGTATGTAGAGGAAGAATTCTCCTATTTGAGAGTTTTCGGAGCCACTGTTCCACTTCTGGTGCTCCCACAGTTCATCCCCGACAAGCTAGCCTGTCGCGAGATTGCTCGGCAAACAGTAATCGACGGAGTGAGCAAAGAGATCAAAGCATCAGCCAAGAAGGTATGGCCATTTTTCCCTATTCGGCTGAATTCATATTCATTATTAGATTTTGGGCATGCTAAAGCTGAGGCTGCAGCCATTGACGACTTGAGCCTAGTCTCCATCGAGTACAAGAGGCATGATCCTCAGGGGATCATAAGCACTCATTTGGGAAATTGCGGGTTAAAGAGGTTCGAACATGAATGTTCGCCCTCAGATGATGTTTTCCAAGCGGTGAAGTCCTATTCGGAAGTGCAATTTCGGATCAGATCTCTGGCACCCGAAGACAGGGCTTCTATTCTAAAATTTCAGGGACATAGGAGAAGATGCCTTCTCGTTGTATTGGGAGGTTTGGGACTTTAAAAGGATAAAGAAAAGGAGGTCGGAAGTTCTGCGGGGTATACTTCTAATCCCGAAAAAAGTCAGAAAGGAGATCAGGAGAAAAATCCTAAGCAGGAGAAGAATCCAGACAAGGAGAAAAGTCCTGAGCAGGAGAAGAATCCAGACAAGGAGAAAAGTCCTGAGCAGGAAGAGAATCCTGAAACAGAAAAAGAGAATACTGACCCTCCCAAGGAACATACTCCGGAGGTGGAAATAAAAGACACAGACCCACCAGAAACTCAGAATCTGGAGGCAGGGACGAAGGCCTCTGATCCCCCGAAAGAGCAATATCTACTCAGCACACCAGGGAAAACAGCGAAGCAAATCAGGGCACCCATCACCTCTGTCACCCCTTTGCAGTCAACGCAAGGAAACATACAGGAAGGATGGATTTTTGGTGAAGAACTGAGGCCTATAATCGCAGAGGAACTCCCCACTAATGATTTTGTTTTTGACAAAAAGAGGAAAGCTGTAGTAAAGCGAGAATTTTACCGAGAGGGAGAGTCCACTGGTAAAAAATTCAAAGTAATGACTGATGGGATGAATAAAAAGAAGGATGAATTTGCCACGGAAATTGCAGGAACGCTAGGAGCGTATGCGACGACAAATCAATTCTCGGTAGAAATGTTAAAGAAGCAGCTCAAAGCGAAAAATCGCCTGATCAAGACTCTTGAGGCTAGGGTGACTTCAGCTGCGGAAGATGCTAAGAGTCAAGTGAGTGGAGCAGTAGAGCTGGCCAAATTGGCCGACAAAAAAGAAATTGAAGTCCTCAAGACCAAGCTGGAACAAGCAAATTCTACAATCCGAGATGGTCGGGTACAATCGGACAAGCAGAGGGATACGATTACACAGCTGCAAACTCAGTTGCAGGTCGCAGAAAGCAAGGTGATTGATATCGAGATCGTTAAATCTCGAGCAACTGATATTCGGAGCAGGATCTCCTCTGCTCAACAGAGCCTGCTAAACAAAGTAGGAGAGATTCGAGAAGACTGCTTGTTAATATAGCGAATCTCTGAGAATCTGTTTAACAAAGAAAGGAACGCAGAAGCTGCTTGGGTTGCTTTCCAAGAGGCAGTGATAGCGACCAACAACAGGTTTTCAGGGCCTCCTGGGCTCACCATTGCCAAACAAACCATGGGTAATATCTTGTTAAATAATTGGGAACAGGATATTACTTTAAGCAAAGAGCAAGCTCAAAAAGTGGCAAATTCGTTAGAAGAGGCCGTCAATAACATAAATGGTGAGCAGTTAGGGATAGAGATTGGAGGTGACACAGAGGCGCTAAGGTAGACGAATATAGATCGAATTTCTCTCAACATAAAGGAGGGGAATGACAGAAATTCAGCAGAAATCTCCAAGATGGACAGGGTAGACCCAGCTCAAATCTACAAACATTTGATTCAGCCTAGTGCACAACTTGGCGCCCTTGAACTCGTTGATATACAAATAAATGATAAACTTCCACAGTTGGCCCGAGAGTGCTATCTTGCCAAAGCCCGTTGTTAGGCCGAGCCTTCACAGCTTGTGACCCAGTTTGTGGACAAGTGTATCATGTACACTGAATCCATACGAGGACAGGCACCTAGCACTTCTTGAAGATAGAATGGGTGAAATGGAATTATCTCGCTCCCCCCAGATGTCAATGCAAAACCTTCACAGCTTGTATTTCATTTTTTAGACAAGTGTATCATATGTACTAAATCTAAGCAAAAACAAGCACCTAGCACCTTTTTTGTAAACAAATTCGGACAGATGGAGTAATTTCGCTCTTTTGAACCGAGAGGCAAATTTTGTATAAATAGATCACAAAAAGAAGAGATAGAGGCTGGACTTTTGGGGACTAACTGTAAGAGAGTTTTTGCATTAAAGGAGTTAATAACAAGAAAATTTGAAGATTCCCGATTCTATCACGACTGTATTGCAAGTTTGTTTCGTCATGTTCTTTGTTTCTTTTCATTTTGCTCTACATAATTGACGTGTATCACTGTAATTTAGTACGACCACTACTATGGTGAAAGGTTTGCAATTTTTCTTCCTGTAATTGTCTCTTGTCTTTCCTCTGCACCAGCTTAGCGGGTGTAAGACCAATTTACATTTACAGGATTTTATGTTTATTTACACTAGGTCAATTATGTTTATGTCAATTGCTTCTTCTGTGTATGTGCGAGTTTCTATTTGACCCAACCTTACGATATTCATAGTTAAACATTTTTTCTCTCATTCCACACCTTTTACCAAAGCAATACAGTTACAGGAAAGGGCCTTTAGATTGCAATTATTTTCTTCTTCATGTAAAAATATTACTTAAGAAACCAAATTGAAACAACATTAAAATCTTCTCCTAAATCGTTCCATACTGATAATGTTCCTCAATGACTGTACCAGCAACTACTCAGCCTAATATTCAACCTGGACTTTCTAATCAAAATCATATCGCATTAAATCTTTTCGATACAATCCTTAAAACTGTGAACACCCGGGAGGAATTGGAATGTTCATGGACAGCCATTGAGCGCAATATAACTGCTCAAGAGCAATTGGAAGCTAGACAGCTAGAACGTAGAAATCCTCACTAAGTTTCCTATACCGAAGGTTAGTGCAATCTTTTGCCAATATTTATCATACTTTTAGATGCCTTGACACTGTATGTTTAAGCCTTAAGTACAGACTCAGGAACAACATCTTTCTGGCGCCATTGCTGGGGAGCGAAGTTACGAAATCTTTTCCCTGGGAAAACGACAAACTATTTCGTTGATAGTGTTACTCTTTGATAGTGAACATAGAGTGCACACCTTTTTAAGGCTTTAAAAATCTTTCACTTGGCAACTCCACTGAAACACAAACTGGCGTCTGGTAGAAGACATACCAGACATAACCCGGATGGCAAGCCAATTGTGCCTGTAAATAATCCTGAAAAAATTTTAAGAGCGAGAGGCTCATCTAAGGCAACCGCTTCAGTTAATAAACCCAAAAACCCACTTATAAAGACTAAATGCCCTTCGAAACCTCCTACCTCCTGCAGTCCTCTGTCTGATACCAAAGATCCGAAAACATACTACTCAGAATTTAGGAGTGAGCCACATCAGACTTTCACATCTATAAACAAGGGTAAAGGTCCTTTAGGAAGATCGTTATCTTTTGACATACCAGCCATTTTTCAACAGGACCTCCCCGTCTCACCTGATTCAAAACAGTGTGTTACACCCTCATTCCCTACTCCTAAGTCGATGGCAAGCATCGGAGGAGGAGGAGGAGGACACTCGAATGTCCCTCCTCCCGACGTTTTTGCAAAAGTAGCAGCGAGATACGCCCCCCTGGTTTTACCCGTTCCCCTCCATGACTTACCTGACAATTACATCAAGAATCTTCCTAAGTTCACTGGGGAGGGAGATTTAACCGCGGCCGAGCACATAAACTTCTTTGACCAGTTCGCTAACATATGCGGTATTGTACATGAGGATGTCTATTCGATATTACTTGTCCAGACCTTCGAGGGACAGGTCCGAATTTGGTTTCAGAGCCTTCCTGCAGCTTCTATTCGAATGTATAATGAATTGGAAGATGCTTTCCTCAGACAATGAGGAGAGCGAAAAGATCACTTGTATTACCTTACCGAATTTGGGTCTTTGAAGAAAAAGAACTCAGAAACCGTTATGGAATTCATTCTGAGATTTAACAAACTTTATAATAAAATTCCAGCGGTTGTTAAACCTTCTGAACCCTCAGCCAAAGTAACTTTTGCGGGAGCTTTCGAACCCGATTTTGCGTTACTTTTGCGAGAAAGAAGAGGAGCCACGTTGAATAGAATGCAAGACGATGCAGTCGAGATAGAATCCAATATGATGGCTTCAGGTAAGATGAAGGCAAAAATAGAAACAGTCAACCATGAAAATAGACGTTATAGGGAACCAGCTGGTCCTTCCGGGTCGAATAGATACACTGACGACAGAGTGGATGATATGGCCCGAGTAATTAAAGATCTGTCTAACAAAATCTATAGGATGGAGTTAGATCAGGCTAAAGTTGATTCTTCTAACAAGAAGGACTTCAGGAGAAACCCAAATATCCAAAATCAACAGAGGCAAATAAAGAATGAAGATCAAAAAATACAAGATCCACTAAAAAACGAAAATTTTATAGGAGCAAATGACCTCCAAGATTTCGGAGATTCGGGAGATGAAGTTGCATGTTTTGGTGATGAGCGTTCGCAGCCATTTCTCACTAAGGAAGACTATGAGAAATCCTTAAATACCCCTCAACCGTCTAATGAAGAAAAAGAAGGTGATCATATTGACCTCTGCGTATCTCATCTAGAAACAAAAATGATAGCGGCTAATTTTCAACCCAGATACAATTTGAGATCAAAAAATAAGCCCACCGTGACTAACCAACCTATGAAAATCCTGCCAAGGGGTCAGCCTCATGAACCTCCTTTGGAAGATACATCACTACCCATCAATAAAGTTAAGGCAGCACAGACTCAAGAGTCTGAGATAAAAAAGGCTGAAACCCAAATAAAGGAAACAGGATTGACAGATAAAGTTACGTCTGCAACTAAGGACACGAAAGATAAAGCAGTCCAGACAAACAAGTCGGGAGAAAAATGATCGGAAGTCTTAGTCAAAGAAGCGGACAAGACCAATACATCTTACAATTTTGAAAATGAATTAAATAAAATTAAAATACCAATTCCTTTGGTAGAATTAGCGAAAAACCCAACTTATCGTAAACAAATTGCCAGAGTAATAGGTGTTTATGAGCCCGGAAGTCACTCTGATGTCATCAACCTAGAAGATGACAGACCTAACATCACCTTTGGTCCCCATTTTGAGGGAACTAAAGACAACGTCGCTCCTTTCTATATCACCTTGAATATACATGACCAACTGCTACATAACTGCATGTTGGACTCTGGGGCTTCACATAATGTTATGCCCAAAATGATAATGGAGAGGCTGGGCCTCCAGATCACTAGACCCTATGGAGATCTATACTCTTTCGATTCAAGAAAGGTTAAATGTATGGGAATGATAAAAGATCTGGTAGTTACCCTAGCTCAGGTCCCAGTCAAGAGTGTCTTGATGGATGTGGTTATTGCAGATATTCCCCCCAAATATGGTATGTTGTTATCCAGATCATGGGGAGCCAAGTTGGGAGGTTCTCTACAATTGGACATGTCATATGCCACAATTCCTGTATTCGGTGGACATTTTACCCGATTGTACAGAGAAACAAGGTTGGCATATACTGTCAGTGATCCCCAGAATCCAAATAATTTTCCCATTTATGTCGCGGACCAAGATCTGGGAAATTGCATATTATCTTTCAATGATGGTTTAAATGGATGTACAGAAGAACTTGATATGAAGAAAGAAGAGCTTAGCCCCTTGATTGAAGAACTATGCAAAAGTGGTCTCTGGAAGATGTACTTCGATGGCGCTTCATCTTCTGAAGGAGCTGGTGTTGGCATACTTTTGATAGCACCTGAGGGTAAGTTTACCGTTCCTTTCTCATATCGCTTGCAGTGGGACATAGATTACACCAACAACGTATGCGAGTATGAAGCATTGATCTTAGGCTTAGAGGCAGCCAAGAAGTTAAACATAAAAAATTTGGAGGTTTACGGTGACGTTGAACTAATAGTAAAACAAGTAAACCGACAATACCAAGCCAAGCATCCCAGACTAAGAACATACAGAAATTGTGCTTGGGATTTGATGGAGAATTTTTTCTCATCTATAAAAATCCATTCTATTCCTCGCACAGAAAATTTATATGCTGACGCGTTGGCTAAGGCAGCCTCAACCTTTTCCCCTCCCACAAATGTTAAACTGAAATATCATATTGAAATCAGATATAAACCCTCTATACCAGACAATGTCTGACACTGGCAGGTTTTTGAGGATGACGAACAAATTCAAAAATTTCTTATAGCAATAGGTGAGTTCTCTGAGACCCATCCAGATCAAGAAAACCAAAACGACCCGAAGTGGGTCATGCAAGAAGATGAAAATCCTGAAACCTTCCGAGAAAAACTAGCGGATCACCGCATGTTGGTCCTCAAAAATAACCAAATCCCGAAAGGCTTAATTCCTTTGGAAAGACTTTTCGATCAGAACGACATACCTGTGAAGTCTACTTTGCAACCCCAACCAGAAGAAGTGGAGGATTGCAATATAGGAACTGAGAAAGATTCCAGGGTGGTAAAGATATCTAAATTTCTCCTTCCTAAGGTAAAGGACCAGTATAGAGACTTACTTAGACAGTATAAAGATGTTTTCACCTGGTCCTATGATGAGCTTCGAACATACGATACTTCTATAATTGAGCACAAGATACCTTTGAAACTCGGAGTCAAGCCTTTTAGGCAGAAGCTCAGGCAGTTTAACAACATTTTGTTGCCTGTTATTAAAAAGGAAGTTAAGAATCTTTTAGACGCAAAAATAATTGTACCTCTAAGATACTCAGACTGGATAGCAAATTTGGTCCCTGTCAGAAAAAAGAACGAAGAAATCAGACTGTGTGTAGATTTCCAGAACTTGAACAGGTCCTCTCTTAAAGATAATTATCCACTTCCTAAAATGGACCACGTCCTTGAAAGGGTAGTTGGGGCAAATCGGATGTCTATGATAGATGGATTTTCTGGTTACAACCAAATAGCCATGAACGAGCAAGATAGAGAAAAAACCGCTTTTACCACGCCATGGGGCACATTCATGTATGATAAAATGCCTTTTGGTTTAATGAATGCAGGGGCTACCTTCCAGCGCGCCATGGACATCTCTTTCATTGGAGAAAGAGATAAGTTCATAGTAATCTACCTCGACGATTTAACAGTTTTCTCTAAAACCGATGAAGAACATCTGATCCATTTAAAACAGACTTTCGAAAAATGCCGCAGGTATGGTCTATCTTTGAACCCAAATAAATCACATTTCTCCATGCAGGAAGGTAAACTTCTAGGACATATCGTATTTAAAGATGGAATCAAAATTGATCCTAAGAGAGTTGAAGCGATACAAACTATCAGTATTCCTAGAAACGTTAAAGAAATTCAAGCTTTCTTGGGTACAATAAAATTTTTACGAAGGTTTGTACCAAATTTCGCTGAGATTGTTAAATTGATCAGAGGAATGCTAAAGAAAGATAGCAGAGTAAATTGGACAACCAAAGCTAAAGCGTCTTTCGAGCATATTAAAAGAGTCATCAGCGAGGCACCTGTGTTAACAAGTCTGGATTACTTAAAATATTTCCTCATCTTCTCATTTGCTTCTCAACATACTATAGCCGCAGTGTTGCTGCAAAAGGATGATGAAGGCTTTGAGCGCCCAATCGTGTTTTTTAGCAAGAGCCTTAGGGACGCTAAACTAAAATACGATATAATGGAAAAGCAGGCGTACGCAATGGTTAAAGCGCTAAAATCATTCAGAACTTACATTCTGCATTCGAAAATTTTCGTGTACGTACCAACCAGTGCTGTGAAGGATATATTGGTACAGCCCGATAGTGATGGAAAACGAGGGCGCTGGCTCTCTAATATAGAAGAATTTGATCTGGAAATCAAGCCAACCAAATTGATAAAAGGAAAGGGTCTGGCCAAACTCTTGGCCGAGTCGAACCATAGAGCTCTTGACATCAACTGCCTACAAGGGGAAGACGAAGATACACATTCGCAAGATCCAGATGACCAGACATATCCAAACAAGGTTGAGGAAAAATTCATATCATCGGGTTGGTACAAAGATATAGTCTTCTACTTGTTAAACCTGAAATGTCCAGAAGGACTAACACCAGCCAAATACAGGACGTTAAAACTCCATGCTGTAAAATATTGCATCTCTGAAAATCAACTATACTGGAAGGATCCACTCGGGTTTTTACTGGTCTGTCTGGTTGAGTCGGAAACTCCGTGAATTATAGAAGAATTTCATGAAGGAATATGCGGAGGACACCATGCATGGAGAGCCACAGCCTACAAGATCCTGAGGGCTGGATACTATTGGCCGAAACTATTTTCGGACGTTAATGCTAAAGTACGTGCCTGCTACTCATGTCAAATATTCGCTGGTAAGAAAAAACTCCCAGCACTACCACTTGTTCCAGTCAAAACTGAAGCCCCATTTCAACAATGGGGATTAGACTTCATAGGAGAAATTAATCCCCATTCCAGTGCTCAGCATAAGTGGATCCTAACAGCCACAGATTATTTTACCAAGTGGGTGGAAGCAATTCCAACCAAAAGAGCAACAGACTCAGTGGTGATCGACTTCTTGGAAGATAACATCTTATCAAGATTCGGGTGTCCCCGAAAGATTGTTACCGATAACGCCCAGGCCTTCAAGTCCATGGCTATGATCAACTTCTGCCAAAAGTACAGTATTGTTCTCGGCCATTCCACTGCTTATTACCCTCAGGGAAATGGGCTGGCTGAATCATCTAATAAGAGCCTAGTAAACGTAATCAAAAAGGTATTGAACGAAAACAAGAGATCCTGGCATGTACATTTGAAACACGCATTATGGGCAAACCGCATCAGCACTAAAAGATCTATCGGAATTTCGCCGTTTCAGATGGTATATGGGACCGAGGCGGTTCTGCCCATAAAATTAGCATTGCCAGTGATGAAATTATGGCAGGATCAAAACGAAGAGCCCAATCATATAACCAGAAGAATTAACCAATTGATTGAGGTTCAACAGCTCAGAGTAGAGGTTGATGAGAAGACGCAAAAATACCAAGACGATATGAAAGCATTGTTCGATCTCAAGGCAAAGGACAGAGAGTTCCTTCCTGGTGATTTGGTGTTAAGATGGGATACGAGAAGGGAAGAAGCTGGGAAGCATGGAAAATTTGACCACCTTTGGTATGGACCATTCAGGATCTCGGCTCCAGAAGGAAAAAATTCCTTTCTTCTGGAAAATATTGATGGGGAAGTTCTTAGCGCCCCTGTCAATGGGCGATATCTGAAGCAGTACATGACGTGACAATAGTTGGATAGGAAATTGTTATATATAT
>ML779551.1:434313-450915 GCA_009831015.1 Picea engelmannii
GATGTTTTTGTTCAAATGTTTATTTTCGAATTTTGGTTTTCCTTCTTAAATTTTCAATACATTTTCAAATAACACTTGTATTCATTTTTGCAGGTTTCCAGCCTCAGACGAAGCTAATAGAAAAAACAAAGTGAGGACCGGTGTGGATAATAGAACAACTTAAATCAAGTGATACATAAGATAATTCATAGTCCATGAGGAAATCGAAAGACAGAGGTGAGTTTTCTCGATACATAGATCATGAAAGGCTGTTTAAAGCAATCTGAGGTAATATTGTTCAGATTGAAATGTAAAAGGTTAGATAACGGGACTATTTTTGGCTCGATGGTCTTCGTACTAAATTTGAATGATATATTAAACCTAAATGCAGTCAGTCATAATTTTCGTTCCCAAATGCATTCGAAGACTAGTCCAGAACTGTTGTCACCTTTTTTATATTACGCCATTTGATTGTTGCCTTGTTTTCTGTTTATCTTTCAGGCCTAGCTTTAGTGAGTCACTATCTTTCCAAGCCTTTGGGAAGGGATAAAGGGTTTTTCGTTTCAAACCCCAGGGATTCCGAAGGAGATCTTAATAAGAAAGTTGGTCTTCACAACTACTTAATCCTCTGTTAAGCTAAGGAACGCCTATAGCGATCCTAACTTTCCTAGGTTTTTCAATAGCGTCTGAAAAATCGAAGCTTGCTCGAACAGAATGTTCATTAAAAAAATTTATTCTCCCCTGTCTCCCTAAGAACTAAAGGTCTTGTGAGGGTCAAAGGAGGGTTGATACCGAGTAATCAAAATAAGTTGACAGACCTCTGATAAAAAATATTACGTGGATCTCAGCCCTGATATAAACTGATTGCTCCCATCTTCGTGTTTTAAAAAATAAAATACTGAGATAGGTGGTGAAAGGAAATTCAGAAATGATTGCCCCCACCTAGTACATTAAGACGATGAAAGGAAATTCAAAAATGATTGCCCTCGTCTTAGCATTTAAATGCATAAATATTTTCCGAAGTGGTGAAAATAAATTCAGTAAAAAGGGGTTAGACAACTTCACCGGGGTACTGAACAGGCTTGCTGGCAGTGAAGCAATGTCTGAGAGATCTGTAAGGCTTTTATACATAAACATCAATAAACTCTGGTAATCAACGCTTTCTGAAAACCTGATCATTTCATCAAGTTCCGACGGGACTCCCCTTTTTAGATTATATAATATCATTCTTTAATGCAAGCTGAGAATCACAAGACCTATTGAATACCCTAGGACAGCTACGACTCTCTTGAAGCATTCCCCAAACTTAGTAGTGAGAAAGGGAAAATTGCGAAGGTGACTTCAGCTGTGTTTGGAAAGAGTATCTGAGTTCGAAAAGTTTCTGGGTTACCAAGCGAAAGCTTTTTCCCCCTTTCTATCTTTTTCTTTGGATTTTTTCCTTGATTTTAGCCTATGACTCCATTTACCCAATTTTGGCACCTGGTCTACTATTCTTCCCGCCTCACAGGGAAGCGGGATCCCTAGTTGGAGCCTATGTTGGAGCCGCCCTTGTTTTTCACCTCGCGCAAATTTTCAATGTTTTGATACTTAAGATCTAAGGTCGTTTTTCTTCTCTTTCCGAACTCATAAAACTCTCAAATCTTGTCGCATGAGTAGCAATGCTTTTTCACGTTCAAAAAAGATCCTTTATTCGCAAGTATGTTTGATCTCTGGTTTTATTTCGGGATGTCGCGGGTCGGACACCTTATTTCTTGAATTCACAAGTCCCGAGTCGCGACAATGCGAACTCGTTTCTAATTTTCGTCCAAGACAAGAATAGTATAAAACCTTTAACCCTTGATTAGACATCATCGGGGTTTCGCGCCTCGGCATTCGTCGACCCTAAATTTTTGTTTTTACACCTCCGAGAGCCGAGAATGCGATAAACATTTTTGATAAACCTTAGTCAAGAACCAAGGTTAAAAAACTAACCACGGTTAAACTTGGTTCTCAACACATCGCCACTCGGATTTTTCTCTCATAAGTTAAGGTGTCCAAAACTACGATCTGCGAAGTTGTGACATAATTATAGCGAGATTAGTTAGTCTCCTAATTTAAGATTTCCTTCTCTTAATTTGAGCCTAATTATTCCCACATCACGATATCGCGACTCGGCATATCATTCTCCTAAAAACTTGTCTTCGAATTCCCGAGTCACGATATGGCGATTAAGTTAATCATATCATTAAGGATCCACCAATCACGATTACCATTGATTACATTAAAATCGACCCTCGCAGTATCGCGAGTTAAAGGGTCAAAACACGAAAACAAAGTTCGCGATGCAACGAAAGGCGAGGAAGTTTTTAAAGTCAATAAGATTTGTAATACTTTAAAATTACACGGAATACGTCCCGCGCTTCAAGGTTGGCACACTTCACGAGGTAGTTATTTATTCACTCTCCATAACCCGAGTACCTGTCAAGCTGCCCAATATTCATGACATTAATGAGAAATTAGGGTAAATCCACGAAGGAAATAAGATCGGATTTTTTCAATAAATTCGGTTTTATTCGCGATTTGACAGACTTATGGCAAAGGTACATGATTTTCAAATATATACGAGATTTCATTTTATTTTTTAAAAAACATTTCTTATTAACGCATAGAGCTCGCCTTTCCCCGAAGATACTCATTTCCGCATGTATACACGGGTTTACTGCGGAAGAGAAAAACATCAAGCTTCAGCTATGGCACCAAGGAGAGCGGCAAAAGCAAACGTTGAGGTTGCGGCACAGGGTCCGGACAACGTCTCAGACACTTCGCCCTGGATGAGCGGCTCAGTATCCACCTGGTCATCTATTTCAGATGTCCTGAAATCCGAGTTGGTAAATTGTTCAGACTCTGATGACTATAACTATGATATTGTGAAGGATAACCTGAACACTAAGTACAAGACGATTGTTCAGTCGGGAATGCACCTGGTTGCAACTAGACCTCGGTTGCTCCCATACTACGACATGATCCGATGGGCATTGGATCACGTCGACCTGCCTTCCAGAACTATCTTAAATGACCGAAAAAACATGATTGGGAACTTTAGGCCCAAACATATCCAGTCTATGTATAAGCTCCCACCAACCTATGAATACACATATGGCCAAGAATTCCTGGCAGATTTCAAAAACAAGGAGTGCGAAGAATTTGACAAAACCTTGCCAGGCTTGATAAAGGATTGGGTGTCTCGTTCCTCGACATTCAGAGTGAACGACAAGGGTGTGTATTCGATTTCTTCGTTGGAGCCAAACTATATGTATGTGGCGATGATTACTTGTCGGCTTTTCGGCTGGGAGCATACCGCGCATTTTTACGTCCAGTGGGTACCTCTCATCTTTCGGGTAGCAGAAGGTTCCTCATTCAATTGGGGGAAAATGCTCTCTGATAGTTTGTTCAACAGAATCACAGAGTACCAGGAGAAAAAAGCAGCCGGCAAACCATCCGGATTCTACATGTCCGCGTATATCATGGACACTATATGCTCCCTGACACCTTTTCCTATGATGAATTGGGCTTGGAGTCCAACCCATGAGAAGACTGTACATGAGTACCACGATAAGTTGTGGGAAAATAACGCTAACAAGTTTATTTATGAGATTTTCAATTGGGTGATGGTGCCCCTGCACGTCGCCATTTTTGGTCTTACACCACCCCGCATCTCTGATAGCATTGCTGCGAATTTGAGCCGTATCGCAGACTGGTACGTAGAGGAAGAATTCTCCTATTTGAGAGTTTTCGGAGCCACTGTTCCACCTCTGGCTCTCCCATAGTTCATCCCCGACAAGCTAGCCTATCGCGAGATTGCTCGGCAAACAGTAATCGACGGAGTGAGAAAAGAGCTCAAAGCATCGGCCAAGAAGGTATGGCCATTTTTCCCTATTCGGCTGAATTCATATTCATTATTAGATTTTGGGCATGCTAAAGTTGAGGCTGCAGCCATTGAAGACTTGAGCCTAGTCTCCATCGAGTACAAGAGGCATGATCCTCAGGGGATCGTAAGCACTCATTTGGGAAATTGCGGGTTAAAGAGGTTCGAACATGAATGTTCGCCCTCAGATGATGTTTTCCGAGCGGCGAAGTCCTATTTGGAAGTGCAATTTCAGATCAGATCTCTGGCACCCGAAGACAGGGCTTCTGTTCTAAAATTTCAGGGACATAGGAGAAGATGCCTTCCTGTTGTATTGGGAGGTTTGGGACTTTCAAAGGATAAAGAAAGGGAGGTCGAAAGTTCTGCGGGGAAGACTTCTAATCCCGAAAAAAGTCAGAAACGAGAGCAGGAGAAAAATCCTAAGCAGGAGAAGAATCCAGACAAGGAGAAAAGTCCTGAGCAGGAAAAGAATCTAGAGAAGGAGAAAATTCCTGAGCATGAAGAGAATCTCGAAACAGAAAAGGAGAATACTGACCCTCCCAAGGAACATACTCCGGAGGTGGAAATAAAAGACACAGACCCACCAGAAACTCAGAATCCGGAGGCAGGGACGAAGGCCTCTGATCCCCCGAAAGAGCAAGATCCACTCAACACACCAGGGAAAACAGCGAAGCAAATCGGGGCACCCATCACCTCTGTCACCCCTTTGCAGTCAATGCAAGGAAACATACAGGAAGGATGGATTTTTGGTGAAGAACTGATGCCTATAATGGCAGAGGAACTCCCCCCTAATGATTTCTTTTTTGACAAAAAGAGGAAAGTTGTAGTAAAGCAAGAATTTTACCGAGAGGGAGAGTCCACTGGTAAAAAATTCAAAGTAATGACCGATGGGATGAATAAAAAGAAGGATGAATTTGCCACGGAAATTGCAGGAACGCTAGGAGAGTATGCGACGACAAATCAATTATCGGTCGAAATGTTAAAGAAGAAGCTCAAAGCGAAAAATTGCCTGATCAAGACTCTTGAGGCTAGGGTGACTTCGGCTGCGGAAGACGCTAAGAGTCAAGCGAGTGGAGCAGTAGAGCTGGCCAAATTGGCCGACAAAAAAGAAATTGAAGTCCTCAAGACCAAGCTGGAACAAGCAAATTCTACAATCCGAGATGGTCGGGTACAATCGGACAAGCAGAGGGATACGATTACACAGCTGCAAACTCAGTTGCAGGTCGCAGAAAGCAAGGCGGTTGATATCAAGATCATTAAATCTCGAGTAACTGATATTCGGAGCAGGATCTCCTCTGCTCAACAGAGCCTGCTAAACAAAGTAGGAGAGATTCGAGAAGACTGCTTGTTAATACAGCGAATCTCTGAGAATCTGATTAACAAAGAAAGGAACGCAGAAGCTACTCGGGTCGCTTTCCAAGAGGCCGTGATAGCGACCAACAACAGGTTTTCAGGGCCTCCTGGGCTCACCATTGCCGAACAAACCAGGGGTAATATCTTATTAAAGAATTGGGAACGGGATATTACTTTAAGCAAAGAGCAAGCTCAAAAAGTGGCAAATTCGTTAGAATAGGCCGTCAATAACATAAATGGTGAGCAGTTAGGGATATAGATTGGAGGTGACACAGAGGCGCTAAGGTAGATGAATATAGATCGGATTTATCTCAACATAAAGGAGGGGAATGACAGAAATTCAGCAAAAATCTCCCAGATGGACAGGGTAGACCCAGCTCAAATCTACAAACATTTGATTCAGCCTAGTGCACAACTTGGCGCCCTTGAACTCGTTGATATACAAATAAATGATAAACTTCCACAGTTGGCCCGAGAGTGCTATCTTGCCGAAGCCCATTGTCAGGCCAAGCCTTCACAGCTTGTGACCCAGTTTGTGGACAAGTGTATCATGTACACTGAATCCATACGAGGACAGGCACCTAGCACTTCTTGAAGATATAATGGGTGAAATGGAATTATCTCACTCCCCCCAGATGTCAATGCAAAACTTTCACAGCTTGTATTTCATTTTTTAGACAAGTGTATCATATGTACTAAATCTAAGCAAAAACAAGCACCTGGCACCTTTTTTGTAAACAGATTCGGACAGATGGAGTAATTTCGCTCTTTTGAACCGAGAGGCAAATTTTGTATAAATAGATCACAAAAAGAAGAGATAGATGTTGGACTTTTGGGGACTAACTGTAAGAGAGTTTTTGCATTAAAGGAGTTAATAACAAGCAAATTTGAAGATTCTCGATTCTGTCACGACTGTATTGCAAGTTTGTTTCGTCATGTTCTTTGTTTCTTTTCATTTTGCTCTACATAATTGACCTGTATCACTATAATTTAGTACAACCACTACTATGGTGAAAGGTTTGCAATTTTTCTTCCTGTAATTGTCTCTTGTCTTTCCTCTGCACCAGCTTAGCGGGTGTAAGACCAATTTACATTTACATGATTTTATGTTTATTTACACTAGGTCAATTATGTTTATGTCAATTGCTTCTTCTGTGTATGTGCGAGTTTCTATTTGACCCAACCTTACGATATTCATATTTAAATGTTTTTTCTCTCATTCCACACCTTTTACCAAAGCAATACAGTTACAGGAAAGGGCCTTTAGATTGCAATTATTTTGTTCTTCATATAAAAATATTACTTAAGAAACCAAATTGAAACAGCGTTAAAATATTCTCCTAAATCATTCCATACTGATAATGTTCCTCAATGATTGTACCGGCAACTACTTAGCCTAATATTCAACCCGGACTTTCTAATCAAAATCATATCGCATTAAATCTTTTCGATACAATCCTTAAAACTGTGAACACCTGGGAGGAATTGGAACGTTCATGGATAGCCATTGAGCGCAATATAACTGTTCAAGAGCAGTTGGAAGCTAGACAGCGAGAACATAGAAATCCTCACTAAGTTTCCTATACCGAAGGTTAGTGCAATCTTTTTCCAATCTTTATCATACTTTCAGATGCCTTGACACTGTATGTTTAAGCCTTAAGTACAGACTCAGGAACAACACCCCTCAAGGAGGCAAGTGAACATTTCTCTCAGTAATCAAAGTGTTATTTCTGGTGTTATTTTGGTATTATTATGGTATTACTGTGGTGTTCTAGTTATATTATTTTTTATCTGCCATTTCTAGCTATTTATTTATGTTCTTCATACTATTTTATATCTAGAATATTACAAACATGATAACTAGTGTTGGATACAACATCAAAGGTATTATCCTGCAACAATATACAGGAGTCATTAAACAACTTAATGCTAGAATACTTCTCATCATACCATATATTTTGTCTGATAATGAATTTTTGTTTGACAAGATAAAATAGTCAATAGCATTTCGACTTTTCAGAGTAACCCATCATGATGCAAGAATGACTCTCTACATCCAAATTATTTATATAATCATCAGAAATGTGAGCCTAGGAAACACGTCTAAACACATAGAGGTGGTTGGATGAATACTTCTTTCTACACCATCATTCGAATGCATTCATGGAAAGAACAACACTAGTCGAGATGTGATTGAGAAAATAGTTTGCACAAAACACTGCTTCATCCTTGAAGTGAAGAGGTAGATATTTGGCTTGCAAAAGACATATATCTATTTCAACTAACATCCTATTATTTCATTCTGCAACTCCATTTTTCTAAGGTGTGTGAGAAACTGACCATTTCCAGTCAATACCATATCAAACTAGGTATTCTTCAAAAGTTCAATTTACACACTCACCACCATTGTCTCATCTTAATAATTTGATGAGTTGGCCACATTTCGTTTTAGCAAAGGCTCTAAACTCCTTGAATTTATCAAATACAAGGTTCTTATTTGTTAATCCCTAAATAGTGTCACATTACCCCTTAATTGGGGCATATTAAATTAGTAATGTTACTTTATTTATATCGGCTTGGGTCCATTAGTTGTAATTGTACCTCCTAGTCTCCTATATATACCAAGGAGACATTTTCATTTGGAATCATCTTGTAATTGGACATGTATGTGGTGTATAAGGAGGTTTCCCCCTTGAAGAGGCTTATTATCTAAATTTCTCTCTTTTTCAAGGTGGTGAATACTTATTAGGAGGTTTTTCTATGCTATAGTCATATTTCGTTCTTAACATATGGTATCAAAGCTCAAGGTCTTGCGGTTTCGTTGCTACATCTGAGACACCTTGGAGTTTTCTCTATAATGTTTTTTCTAGTATATTTCATAAAAAACCCCTTGGAGGACATTTAGTAGATGGATCAAGGTACGTTGGGTTAAAATTTGATCTCCAGAGGCCTTGTAAGTTCTAAGATACAACATGTCTAATATAGGGTTCTCAAATTATCCTGAATTGAGTCATCACATAATTTCCGCTATAAAATATTTTTTGTAATGTTTCAAAATCTAAAATCTGCAATATATTCATAGAAATTATTAAAGTATATGTGACAAACAATTCAGCCTATGGGTCATCTTACATTTGTAGATACACCCTGTGCAAGATAGGGTATATGACCAGTCTTATTGACTAGTCTCAAGCAGGTGTCTTGGGTAAAACAATCATAAATTGTTCCTAGAGTATCCAAATTAAGTGAGACTAGTTGCATTGGATAGTGGAAAGTATTTAGTATTTCTGGTGAAATTTTTAGAATTTTATATCAATTATTTTGTGTGGGGCACGCTATACATGTGAGATCTCCTGGAAATGCCAAAAATAAGAAAGTTGTGGGGAAGTTACCATAAATTCCACTTGGCACATCCAATTTTTATCAGAACTATGGCATTGCAGAGAATAGATATAAGAGAAATACAAAAAATAAAATTTCATACCTAGAAGGGATGAAATTTTGGAGATACAATAGAAGAAATATTGTCTAGCCAAACCACCTCAAAATCAAGGTTTAAAAGTGGTACTTTTCCAATATGCCACCAAAAAAGGGAACTGCTACACCAAATAAGCCTCCAGATAGTCATACTTGGACTCTTGATGAAGGTGAAGAAATGTGTAGCGACATAAATGATTTACAAAAGAAGACAATGAAAAAATATGAACTACAAGGGATGATGGATGGTTTAAAAAGGGAGATCATGGAAGGACTGATAAATTTCCTAATAGAGAAGACACCTGAAAGTGAAAATGTATCCCATGAAATTCACGATGAGGACATAAGGAAGATGAATCAAGAATGGAGAAACTCCAAGTTTGGGTTGAAGACCAACCACGTTCCTAAGATCGATATGAGGAATTTTGATGGCAAGGACCTAATCATGTGGATACTTTAGATGGAGCAATTATTTGATCTACATGATGTGCCACCTACACAAAAGGTATGAATTGCTTCTTTTTATTTAGAACCCAATCATTTTTTGTGGTATCGATGGCTTTGTTCTCGTAAATCACTCGTCACTTGGAAAATTTTCATGGAATAAATGATAGCACACTATGAGGATACAAGGAGCAATACCTTATTTAGCCAATTGATAAATATCAAGCAAAAGGGTTCAGTTACAGAGCACATTGAGAACTTCCAAATATTGAATATAAAGGTAATAGATATTCTAGATGATCACTTGCTTGATCTATTCATAGGAACTTTAGGGGATAATATTCAACATGAGGTTTGCCTTTGGGAACCTAAATCATTGGAGAATTAATTCAGGGTGGCAAGAAGTGTTAAAAGTAAATGGCTATGGCTACTAGAAGGACCATTCCTAACATCTATCGAGAGAATAATGCTCCTTCTTCTAAAACACCTCAACCTACAAGGTTGACACCTCAACAATTGGAGGAAACAAAAGAAAAAGGTTTATTCTTTAATTGTGACAACAAGTACAGTAAGGGACACAAGTGTGGTGAGAATAAATTATTCTACATAGATTGTGAAGAGGAAGAAGAACAAGAACAAGAACAAGAACAAGAACCATCTCAAGATGAAAACATAGAAGTGATTTCTTTTGAACATTTGACTCCCACGATATCATGTAATGCATTGGCTGGAATTAGCACTCCTCAAACCCTCAATATCGAAGGATATATCAAAAGGAAAAGTTAATAGTCCTAGTTGATTCTGGTAGTACTCATAATTTCACTCACTATAAATTAGCCAAATCTCTCAATTGATTTGTATATCTAGCACCAGAGTTTCAAGTAATGATTGCAGATGGAGGAACTATCAATTGCTTAGGAAACTGAAATAAGATCAATCTTATTATGGGGGAATATGTAATGAATAGTCCAATGATTACTATACCCATGGGTGGTGGTTATTTCGTACTAGGAATCCAATGGTTACAATCATTAGGAATAGTGGCTTTTAATTTTCATGAACTTTTCATGAAATTTTCATTGGAAGGAAAAGAAATTGAGTTAAGAGGTATCACAGGGAAACCTAGTAAGGTGATAAGCTCTAATGGCATGACAAAATTATTGAAAAAAGGGAATAAAGATGTAATTATACAACTATTCTCACTAGATGTTCAAACATCTAAGCCATCTATTCCCCTAGATCTCCAAGGGATCATTGATAAGAATTCCAAAGTATTTGAACTTTGAAGATATTCCCAAAGGTCTTCCACCCACTTAAAATCATGATCATGATATTCACCTAATTCCTGGGAGTGTTCCTCCTAACATCAGGTCATATAGATACCCTTATGCCTAGAAGAGTGAAATTGAGTGCATGGTTAATGAATTCCATTCCAAGGGTTGATGAATTTCATTTTCAAGCCCTTCCCTTGAAAATTTGTGTTGGTATTTTTTGATGATATATTAATCTATAGAAAGTCTTGGGAGGATCATGTGTGACATGTTGAAAAGGTTCTACAACTACTAAAGGAGCAAAAAATATATGCCAAACCATCCAAATATTTCTTTTGGGTGAAGGAGGTAGAGTATTTGGGTCATATTGTATCTCATGAAGGTGTCAAGGTATACCCTATTGAGATTCAACAAGAAGATCCTAGTGAAAATTATGCACCTACACTAGGATGGAGCCTCAAGCTATTTTTAGGTGGAAGTCTATTTTTATATGATGAGAAAATTCTATTTATAGATGATGTCTATTTATAGATGGTGAGCGAATTCTATTTATAGATGTATGTCGACTATTATTATCCCTTAATAATAGTTGGAAAATAAATATTAGTCTATTCTCAATTAGCACTTAGAAATAGTTAACTAAAGTGGTAAATCAGTTAGCTATAGGAAATTTGAGTTCAAAGGTTGACTGGTGGGACATGCAAGTCGAATTAGTTGTGACTGAGTGATTTGAAGTTGTAACAGAGTTGGATGTGTAGTTATGTGAATTGTGAAGTAGTTTAACTCAGTTAAGTGAGTTAATCTCAGTTGTACTAGTTGTAATTGAACTTACACAAGTGAGAGATTAGTGAATTAATTATTAATTAATTCACAATCAGTGATCTCACATGTAACTAAAGATTTACCACTGTTAACTACATGCATGTCAGATCCATTGGAGACCCAGTTGACATAACAGGTGAAAGGGACAGTTTGATTATCAATTGTGACATTAGTGAGTGCACTCATGCAACCACACACACAGTGGATGTGACTAGGAGGATTGTGTAGCCTAGGCAAGAGGAATTCATTCATTACATGGATTTCCACTAGCAGGGATTACATAGAGGAGGCAGGATGTCTAGAAGCAGTAAATTGGCACATGAATTTGTCAATTTGTGTATGACAGTGTGAGATGATTGTATATTGTGCTAAGAGCTCTTGGATTAGATTTTTGTATGATATTGTTTCATGATCTATGATATATACAGAATATATGATAGTGGGGATTTTATATTTATGATTTCTCGGTAAAACATATGTGTTATGTGTGATTGATCTTTCTTCTTGATATTGCAATTGGCGATCATGTTTTAAATTCCACAAGAATATTTGTAGAAGTGATTATGTATTTAACAGTTCCATATAATTTTTATATCAGGAGAATCTAGGAAATACATAATTTGTATTAAAATTTCTACATGGTATCAGTGCTTAGGAAATTGCGGAAGCTAAGTTTGTGATTGGATATAATTCGAATTCGCAGAAAGACTTTCTTGGTGCTATAGTTTATTCAATATCGAAATGGATTTCAATGGATTGAGGTTAGAGTATGAACTCGAGGGAAGATCGAACTACATTTCTTGGAAGGACAGGATGGAGGCATTGCATGAAGACAATGGCTTGAATAAATTCATTGACAAAGATGTTCCTGAGCCAGATGATGTAGACGTTGTAAATCTTGATGCATGGAAAAAGAAAGTGGAAAATGCGAGAAGGATCCTGTTGGAGGGAGTACGAGAACACATTGTCTCAAACCTCCATGGGAAAGCCACACCATATGCAATGTGGAATACTTTGAAGGATCTATTCCAAAACAACAATGACCATAAGAAATTGGTGCTCAAAGATAAACTCGGGAAGATCAAGATGGAGAAGGGCGACTCCATTCCAAAATATCTCACAAAGTTCGTCCAATGTCGGGATGAGTTGGGGAGTGTGGGAATAACACTCATTGATGATGATTTGGTGAGCTTGGCTCTCCTAGGAATTCCCAAAAATTGGCACAGTTATCAAGACTCTATCAATGGAAGGGAAAATTTTCTAGATTGGGAATGACTATGGTCGGATTTGGTGCAGGAGGAGTTCAGGAAAAAGACCAGAGATGGCTCTTCATCAAAGAATAATGATGAAGAGGATTGTTCTTTGACTACCAAGGCAAGGAAAGGGAAGGGGAAGAAATTCCATTCAAAATCTAAGTCTAAAGGCAAGAAGTTGGATTTGTCCAAACTGAAGTGTTTTTACTGTCACAAACATGGGCATCTTGCTACTAACTGTCTGTAGAAGAAGAAGAACAAGAAGGTCATTGGAGCTGTAGTTGGTGAGGCCCTTGTCTCACAATTTGAAATTGACTTCTCCTTGATCTCATGCATGGTGTCAAGTGCATTGGGATGGGTGTGGTATTTGGATAGTGGTGCTTCCTTCTACATGACGGGAGATAAGGAGCTTTTCAGTGACTTGGAGGAGAAAGATCTCAAAATGCATATAGAGACGGGCGATGATGAATGATATAGTGCGACTAGCATTGGTACCATTACCTTTCAAAAGCAGTTAGGTAAACCATTTCAATTGAAAGATGTTATTCATGTTCTAGGTCTAAAGAAAAACTTGGTCTCAGTTGAAATGTTAGAGGACAGAGGATATGATGTTGTTTTTAGCAATGGAAAAGCCTTCCTGTGACATAAAACAATGGGTCAAGTCAAGAAGATAGGAATTCAAGTTAAGAATCTCTACAAGCTGGAGGTATATGGTTGTGCTGCCATGATGGGCAAGGCAGAAAAAGTGGTGAGCGGGGCTGAGGGAGAATTATTCCATAGGAGATTGGGCCATTTCATCATGGAGCCTTGAAAATCATGCAACAAATATATACTGGACTTCCAATGGGAACACTTGCTTAGTTAGATCAGTGCAAGGATTGCACCATGGGGAAGTATGTAAAGTCCACCTTTCATGAAAAGGAGAACCATGTTTTGGTGATCCTGGAGAGAATTCACACAGACATGTGTGGAACATTTTTGGTTGCTTCAACAATGAAACCATAAGTGTTATGTTATTTTTGTTGATGACTTTTCTTGTAAATGTTGGATATTCTTCATGCAGAAGAAGGATCAAACATTCTCAAAGTTCTTTGAGTTTAAAGCATTGGTGGATAAAGATTCGGGGAAGCAAGTGAAGGCTCTAAGGAGAGATAATGGTGGATAATACATCTCTAACAAATTCAAAGACTTCTGTAGAAAAGAAGGAATTCAAAGAGAACTCATAGTGCCTCATAACCCACAACAAAATGGGGTCACAGAGAGGAAGAATAGAACGATCATGGGTGCAGCACGAAAGATGTTGCATGGTCAGGGCCTACCAATGCATTTGTGGGTGAAAGCATGCAACACTATAGTTTATGTGAAAAACCGTTGTCCTCATAGATTACTTGGCATGAGTACACCTGAAGAATCTTTCACTGGTAAGAAACCGAATGTTTCTCATCTTAAGATTTTTGGCTCATCTATTTATGTGAATGTGACCAAGAATGCCAGGAAGAAGTTGGAGCCAACTGCTGAAGTTGGGCTATTTGTGGGGTACACAGAAACACCCTATAATTATTGTGTGTATTTTCCTAACGGTGAGATGGTTTTTATGCGACGGGATATAAAATTCAATGAGGGGAAAGCCATGCAGTTGTCGCTTGAGAGGGAGCTACACTTTCATGCAGAGGAGGAACTGTTGGTTCCAAAAGATGAGTCTCAAGATTTGGATCAGCCACATGAAGAGGTTCATGGAGTGGAGGAAGCCACTCATGCAGAGCCATCCATCAGAAATGGCAAAAAGCACACCATGGAAGCTGATAGATTGAGACTAGATGTTGCACAGAATGTAGGAGCCCCTACTTCACAGTGCATATAGAGACAGTCTCCTGATTGATTTACTGGATACATAGCTCTCATGAAAAAATGTATTGTGACTAAAACATATTCCTCTTAGGAAGCAGTGTAGGATCCCACATGAGTTGATGCAATGGTGGAGTATGACTCCATTGTCAAAAATAGTGCATGGGAAATTGTCCCAAGACCGGTCGAAAAATCAATGGTAAGTTCGAGATGGATCTACAAGGGTAAGATTTCAATCATTGTTCTTTATGTTGATGATTTAATACTAACTGGTGATGAGCAGTTGATACAATCATGCAAGGAAGAACTTGCAAAGGAGTTCGATATGAAGCATATGGGCCTCCTTCATTATTTCCTTGGATTGGAAATATGCCAGCGAGATGGTGAATTTTTTTTGTTTGAAGGCAAGTATGAAACGGATATACTGGGTAAGTTTCACATGTTGGGATGAAAACCCATGGATACTCCTCTTCTAAGAAACTTGAGGAAAGAGGATTCTACTTCTAGAGAGGTAGTGGATGCTACTGTCTATTGATAATTAGTGGATTCACTAATGTATCTAGTGAACACGATGTTAGCACCAGAAGTCACTCCTAGATTAGAGTAGGAGTAATCCTGATACCCATCAATTTATATGTCAAAATTTTCTTATAAAGGGTGATCGAAAGAGAATAGACTCAGAACAATATTGTTTGAACTCAAAATACTAGACTGGGTTATGCATGAATAGGTGAGGTCTTAGTTTAACTTCAAACAGTAAGTTGTAGTAAGGGTGAGTAGGAGGAAGACTTCAGTGGGAAAATGTAAAGGTATGTTGTAGGAATCAAGCTTCCAATAGCCTAAAGAGGAAGAACTTAAACACAATAATTGTTGATGTTTAGACAACATCGAGAAGATGTTCTCTAAAGATAATAATTAATAATATAATTATTATTGATTATTAAATATCATATATAATAAGTAAATGATATTAATAAATAGTTATTGATTATTCAAGGGATGCATCCTTTCATGGATGGTCATCCTATGTTCCCTATATATGGAACACTCGTTATTCTAATAGTATATCGAATATTGATTATATCTTATATGAAGAAAAACAACAAGAACTTCTTGTATTCAAATTACAAAAACACTAAAAGAAATCATAACAGCATTACCATAAAACATTTATCATAACACAATCACAATGATTCATGTGAATTAGTCAATCATGAACTCTTTCAGTATTAGATGGAAAAAATATGGAGTAGGAAGTTGACTGTCATTAAACAAGAAGTCTCACATGCCTATACATAACCAGGGAAACCAGTGCTTCATCAAAACTTTACAATAGGGAGCTCAACTCTACCATCGATACCAATAAAATTGGAAAAAATTTCTCTAAATACTAGGAGCTAGCTCAACACCGAAGGCACGATCGTATCATGAGTTCAATGCTCCGTGCAAGCGAGTTTCCCTGTCAGGATGTGCACGCAGATGTCGGTCAGACTACCCATGTAGTTGGTCGTCAGATGTAATCTTTGTCAGGTTGGACTAACAGTCACCTTCCACGCTTTGTCTCTATCTGACCTTCTATTTATGGAAGGAGACAACATTCAACCACCATCAACCACCTTAATAACTACTTTCTTGGGAATAGTTAAGGCTCGGTCAACTATGCTTCTTGGACAACATGGTGATCTTTCCTTGGCCACTGTTGCTTTGTTGGATTTCTACAAGGGGGTCTAGCCTGCGAACGTGGACGAGGTTATGATGGGGAGGACGACGAAGACAACAATGTGGAGGCGAGATGAGGGGTGTTGAGGTGGAAGAAACAAGTGGAGGATAAAGGGGGCTATGACATCAGAAAAGGAGTTCCACGGGAATATGGATAGGACATAGGTGGAAGTGGCATGGAGCACGGGGGCACATGTGTTAGGAAATAAGAGGGACGAATGGAATGGAGGCATGACACCTGGGAGAGTGGAGGACAGGTGTGCGGTGGTGAAATGTAGGAAGGAAGTGGGAGATGTGACAAGGGAATAGGAGAGGAAGAGCGGGGGACATTTGACACCAAGAGGCGAAGGCGGTAAGCGAAGGAAGAAGCAGTAAGGGGCTTTAAGGAGGACCCACATGAAACTGCCCATATCGGATTCCCCCCTTTAAAGGAAGAATGAAAAGGGGGTCTAGAATGAGACCTCAACTGTCAATCCAGGCACTTAAATCCTGATCATTGAAACTTGTGCTCCCTCACATCGGAAACCCCCCCCCC
>ML779551.1:461129-494636 GCA_009831015.1 Picea engelmannii
ATCTTGTACTTGAACATTTAAGTGGGGTAAAAGGAGGTTGCCCCCTCGAAGAGGCTTATTATCTGAAATTATCTCTTTTTCAAGGCGTTGAGTACCTTTCTTGAAGTTTTTCTATGCTATATTGATGTTTGGTTCTTAACAATTTAGGTATATACTTCAAGTAATCTCCAGCAGGGAGAGGATTCATGGAATGAGATAGGATTAAGGGGGAATACCTGACAGCCACTATGGAATCCATTCTATTTACAGGGGGATTAGAACCTGCAATAGGGATAAGAGGTGGAGGAGAATGGGTTCGACTAAGAGAAACTAGAACTGAGCTTACCAGAGGAAAGGGAAACTGCAAGGAATTTGGAGAATGAGATTTAGGGCTTAAAGGGACAGAATTTTCCCTTTCTTCATTAGCAGTAGTAACAGGAGGAGGGGTGGTAAAACCTGAGGTAGGAAAATATTCTGAGGTGTTGGGTCTGAACCAAGGTACAATCTCAAGAGAAAGGGGAGTGACAAGGCTTTCTCCCTCCAATCCAAGACCAGGAGGATAAACCTCAGCAGGAACACTCCCAAACTTCAGACTTCGAGAAACTCCAATAGAAGGCAATAAAATGGAATGAGATGAAGGGGTTGGAGTTCGTATAGGACAATGTAAATCATCATAAATACCTGGTTTAGCAGTAGAAGTACCTCCTCCAAAATCCTTTTCCTTTCTGATGATCTTCTCTGGGTCGGTTTCACGTGTCGCTAAAGGTAGTTGTGGAGTAGACCTTGTATGTCTGCCTCTAGAAGCCACGGTTGAAACAGTGGAATCGCCTATGGGTTCACATTGATGAAGTCACCACAGTGGATTTTCCAGTTGCATAGTAGCAATATCAGAGGACTCTGGTGCCTGATGCACCTTCAGAATCAGAGGCTCAATGTCATTCAATCTAAGGGAAAATATTCAACTTCTTCCTCGGCAATGGCACTAGAAATGTTAGCACCAGAAGTCACTCTTGGATTGCAGCAGGAGTAAGCCTGATTCCCATCAATATATATGTCAAAATTTTCTTATAAAGGGTGATAGAAAGAGAACAGACTTAGAACAATATCGCTTGAACTCAGAATACTAGATCGGGCTATGCATGAACAGGTGAGGTCTTAGTTTAACTTCAAATAGTAAGTTGCAGTAAGGGTGAGTAGGTGGAAGACTTCGGTGGGAAAATGTAAAGATCTTCCGTAGGCATCGAGCTTCCAACAACCCAAAGAGGAAGAAGTTAAACACAAGAAATTCTTTATTCAAATTACAAGAACACTAAAAGAAATCATAACAACATTACCATAAAACATTTATCATAACACAGTCACAATGATTCATGTCAATTAGTCAATCACGAACTCTTTCAGTATTAGATGGAAGGAAGATGGAGTAGGAAGATGACTTTAATTAAACAAGAAGTCTCGCATGCCCATACAAAACCAAGGAAACTAGTGCTTCATCAAAACCTTACAGTAAGGAGCTTAGCTCTACCATTGATACCAACAAAAATGGCAAAAATGCCTCTAAATACTAGGAGCTAGCTCAACCGCCGAAGGCACGATCATATCATAAGTTTAATGCTTCGTGTAGGTGAGTTTCCATGTCAGGTTGTGCATGCAGATGTCGGTCAGATTGCCCATGTAGTTGGTTGTCAGACGCAATCTTTGTCAGGCTAGACTGACAGTCACCTTCTGCACTTTGTCTCTTTCTAACCTTCTATTTATGGAAGGAGATGGCGTTCAACCACCATCAACCACCTTAATAACTTCTTTCTCGGGATTAGGTAAGGCCTGGTAAACTCTACTTCTTGGAAAATATGGCGGCCTTTCCTTGGCCACTTCTTCTCTGTTGTATTTCTACGAGGGGGTCCTCCCTGTGAACATGGATGAGGTTCTGACAGGGAGGATGATGGCGCCAACAATGTGGAGGTGAGATGAGGGGTGTTGAGGTGGAATAACCAGGTGGAGGAGAATGGGGGATATGACACCAGATGAGGAGTGCCATGAGAATATGGATAGGACACAGGTGGAAGTGGCATGGAACATGGGGGCACAGGTGTCACAAAATAAGAGGGATGAAGGGAATGGGGACATGACACCTGGGAGAGTGGAGGACAGGTGTGCGGTGGTGAAAGGTAGGAAGGAAGTGGGAGATGTGACAGGGGAATAAGAGAGGCAGATTGGTTGACATTTGACAGTAGGAGGTGAAGGCAGTAAGCGGATGATTAAGTAGTAAGGGGCTTCAAGGAAGAACCACATGAAACTGCCCATATCAGATTCCCCCCATTAAAGGAAGAATGACAAGGGGGTCTGAAATGAGACCTCAGATATTGAACTAGGTTCTTAAATCCTAGTCGTTGANGGGGGGGTCCAGAATTAGACCCTGACTGTAGATCTAGGCACTTAGATTCTGGTCATCCAGATCTGCCTGTTGCTTAGCACAATGCATATTTTTCACCCCAAACTTAGGATAAGTGGGTTGTTTGACCCATTTCTTCCTCTTTTGTTTTTCCAAAGGAGGTCCATTCATAAGGAAAACACCTCATACATGTTTATGTGATAACACACGAGACCAGACATTTTCTATGTGGTTAACCAACTGAGTCAAGCGATGATTAAGCCTACCAAGATCTTTTGGAAGGTGGGTAAGCATGTCTTGAGATACCTGAGGGGCACATCTGAGTATGGCTTATGGTACAGATAGATGGATGAGGTGAAGTTGTATGGCTTCACGAATGCATATTGGGTGGGCAGCTCAACGGACAGAAAGAACACACTAGAGGGGATCCTTAGTATCTAATATACAGTTGTTTCTTGGTATAGCAGGAAATAGAGATCTGTGGCACTCAGTTCAGTGGAAGAGGAATACATGGTAGTGAGTCAAGCTGTATGTGAGGCTATCTGGATGAGAAAGATGTTGGTTGGTTTGTTTTGTTCTCATTTATATCCAACAATGATTCATTGTGATAATCAAAGTTGCATTAAACTCTTGATTAATCATGTGTTTCATGATAGATCTAAGCATATAGATATCCGGTATCATCATATCATATATTGTGTGTAGTGGAAGATCATGTTGCTTCAGTACATTCCTACGAAAGATCAGGATGCAGACATTCTAACGAAGGTGATCACCATGAGAAAAATTGAATACCAGAGAGATAGGATCGAGGTGAAGGATAATCCATTTATTTCTAAGAGGGAATGTTGAGATTCAATAAGAAGATCCTAGTGAAAATTATGCACCTACACTAGGATGGAGCCTCAGGCTATTTTTGGGTGGAAGACTATTTTTAGATGATGAGCAAATTCTATTTATAGATGATGTCTATTTATAGATGGTGAAAGAATTCTATTTATATATGTATGTCGACTATTATTATCCCTTAATAATAGTTGGACAATAAATATTAGTCTATTCTCAATGAGAACATAGAAATAGTTAACTAAAGTGGAAAATTAGTTAGCTATAGTAAATTCGAGTTCAAAGGTTTACTGGTGGGACACGCAAGTCGAGTTAGTTGTAACTGAGTGATTCAAAGTTGTAACAGAGTTGGATGTGTAGCTATGTGAGTTTTGAAGTAGTTTAACTCAGTTAAGTGAGTTAAGCTCAGTTTTACTAGTTGTAACTGAACTTACACTAGTGAGAGATTAGTGAATTAATTATTAATTAATTCACAATCAGTGATATCACATGCAACTGAAGATTTACCGATGTTAACTACATGCATGTCAGATCTAGTGGAGACCCAGTTGAGATAACAGGTGAAAAGGATAGTTTGACTATCAATTGTGACATTAGTGAGTGCACTCATGAAAACACACACACAGTGGATCTTCCCATGAGGATTGTGTAGCCTAGGGAATAGAAATTCATTCATTGTCGGGATTGCGCAGAGGAGGCAGGTTGTCTAGAAGCAGTAAATTGGCACATAAATTTGTCAATTTTTGTATGACAGTGTGAGACAATTGTATATTTTACTGAGAGCTCTTGGATTAGAGTTTTGTATGAGATTTTGTTGGCCCTTGGTTATGGAAGGAATGAATATCAAGGAATAAAAGGTAAAACAAGAACTGCGTGGGAAACACAATAACTGTCATTGGGCCGACGTAAACAAAAGAACAAAAAAGATGGAGCAAAGTACAAAAAAGAAAGTCGTTGAATGAGGAGATTAAGGATGACAGATTAGCAAGAGAAATGAATCATGGAAAACTCAAAAATCATATAAATCCACCATTGGATGCTTTGGAGCACTGTGCAACGAGGAAGGAAAGGTAGGCTGGCGAAGCCCGAAAAACACATGTCAAGTTGACCTAGGGTTTTGGGTAATTAGGGTTTTGACACCTAGGTTTTGACCTAAGGCTGCTAGTGAGGGACTATAATATATAAATAAAGGTCAAGAGGACCTAGTTCAAGTCAGTAGTAGCATTGGGTATTGCTCTTGATTGTGGTTGATTAAGAGATTATTGTACTGTGAGAGAGAGGAGTGTTGAGAGTGGGAGACTTCTAGTATTGTAAGATCTTCATCTGGGTGTGAAGATCAGATCCTGCAGTTGGGTGCACAGGAAGGGGAGAGAAAGAGAGAAGAAGAGAGAGGATATGTTGGCTAGAGAAAAGATCAGAACTGTAAGATTTATCTTAATATATCATAAGCACATTTATGCGGAAATATCCCTAGAGAGAGGGTGAACCACGTACATTTTGTGTTGTATGTGTGATTGATGCCTAGATTCCTATCATTGTTATGTTGTCCTTTGCATTATTGTGTTAGATCATATCTATAGATGCACAGAGTAGATCTAGCTGATAGTGACACCTAAATGCTACATTATTGTTGTATTAGTTCCACTTGATATTCCCTTGGCTGTAGACATCTCTGTCCTGCAACCCCCCCCTTAGTTTCTTCAGGTGAGACTGCACCTACTTTGCAGGTGTTGCCGAAAGGGCTAGTAGCTAGGTCTTGTTGGTGCACTCTTGGATTGAACCCTGGGTCTTCCCTTGTGCTAACAAATGGTTCCTTTGTTGGGACAGGAATATTTTTAAGGGAATGTCAAGGTGGTTCCCATCAAAGACCGAGATTCAAAAGTGGATGGAGGATCAAGAGAGGGACTTCCCTGAAGCCCATAACAAGAACCCTAAACTAAGTACTGAATATTGGCTAAAAATATACATCTTCACCGACATTCACGAGATCTTCTTTGGAGGAATCCACCAGGAGTTGCTTGAGTGGTTGGCTAGGTTAGAGGATACCCAATTCGAGATCAGATCTAGAACTCCTGTGGTTTGGACACCAACACTGATCCAGAAGGTCAAGAGAGTTGACAACGTTGTATATAGAGCAGTAGATCATTGGTTTGATAGTAACATTGGAGGGTATATCATTGAGTTTATTGTTGACAGAACAAAATCGTATAGCCAAGACGAGAGAAACTTTTTCAAAGGACCCAGAGGAAACGTTTTTCACTTTCTGAAGCTAAAAATTAAGATGCTCTTGCATGAAAACCACATATTGAAGATATAGTAGAATGGTCGAACCTGAAAAGGCTAATGTCCAAGAACTCAGATAGCAATAGGAACATAAAAGAAGGACATACACATAGTGGGAAAGTATTTTGAGGGGTTCACCTTGAGAACTTGTTTAAGAAAAACTATGAAGAAGAGGGTTTCTACAGTGGAGAAGAGGTAGATCTAACTGACGAAGAACATTCAGAGACCACCATAACTGAATAAGGGGAAGTTGAAGAACTTCGCCAAAGAAAGATAGAAACCTCAGGAACTGTGTGGACTACTGAAGTAAGTAACATTAATCCTCCTATTATCTCAACAGTACCTAGCAGTCAGAATATTCAAAACCACCAGACTCCTTAGAGCACTCTCACTAGTATCTCAACACCTACTAAGACAAGAAGCCTAGTCAGCTCTATGGAAGATGAAATGAGGCTCCCTATGTTTAGAGGATATGGATCTAAAGATCCAGATCAACATTGGTTTCTGTGTGAAGCTATATGGAATATTAAAAGTATCACTGACGAAGCCATCAAGAGAACCCAGTTCAACACTACGCTAAGGGACCGCGCACTGAGTTGGTACATGAAACACATCCAAGGACTGGTGCAGCCTAAGCCACTAAATGAGATCAAGAATGTGTTGATTTCATATTTTAAGAAACCTAAGTCGAAATCACAATGTATTACAGAGATAAAATAGATAAAACAAAAGGTAGCAGAACCTGTTTGGGAGTTCGAACAGAGATTCAAGACCCTAACAGGCCGATTAACTTTTCAAATCCTTGATGAACAAAACAAAGAATGGTCCATCATTGTGTTGTTACCACACATCAGAGTCCCTTTGATGTAGAAGAATATTGCATCACAGGAAAAAGCTTTGGAAATCACTATGAAGCTTGAATCAACACCTATGGGAGAATCGAGCTCAGGCATGAGATAGATCTTGATTCAGCTAACCAGTTTGTCTTTATAGGTCGAGGATATGAAGAAAGATAAGGGAAAAGACAAAAGGGAAGATGTATGGTGTGTAAGATGCATATCAAAATATCATGATAAGGAACATTGTCCCTTATTTCATGAGTATTTGGCCTCAGGAGCACTGAGCCCCTTGAATCAAGTTAACCTACCCTGATGTGATGTGTGTAGAAATAGGCATCACCCAGGTGAGTGCTATTACATGCAGAAGTATGTTCAGACACCCACAAACTTGTATTTCACATTATGTAAATCAATGGGGCACGATGATCGATATTGTAGAGCTTATGATCTCATGCATGAGAGGTCAAGGGACATATACAAGATTGAAGGCGAAGTACAACAAGAAGGAAACACTCCACAATACAACTCTCCAGGGAGAGGAAACTTCAATCCTCGTAGTGGATATAGAGGACGAGGACGAGGAGGAGGTATGGGTTGAGGCTGAGGACAAATAATCTATTATAAATGCACGCAACCAGGACACTTAGCAAGAGATTGTCATAATCCTTGCACAACCTGCAGTTATTGTAACTCCTTTGAGCATGTCATAGAGGAATTCCCTATGCAACTGGATAAGCTTCAGGAAAGACGAGGACCCCAACAGAACCCACATGTACAATTGATATGTGCTAAACCTCACAGAACTAACCCTATATTTGTTGTTATTACTCGAGGAGGCGCTACTACAGGAGAGGATAGAACAACCCAAAGATAGATCACAGAAGAGTCAGGTATCAGGAAAGCTGAGGAGAAGACTTAGGCTTTTGATGTAAAGAAAGAAAGACGAATCTTTAACGAATCAAGATAGGAGTTCAAGAGGAACCAAGGGTCCTCATCTAGAATGAAACCAGAAGTAAGAGAGTATGGAATGCCTAGGGAATTTGATCAATCGGTTTCACATAAAGAAGGAAAAGAGGTAAGTATGCTCATCGATGTTTTGTACACTTGTCTTAAATTAATCCAGGATGAAAAATTTGTACAAGAGCTACAGAACCTCATCAGGCAGTATGATCTAGGAAAGGTATACTCCTTGCTGAACAGGGCAGTACTCCATATTGGTAAGAAGAGAAGAACAAACAAAGAATCACATTTTAATTCTCAAATAGGAGAGTATGATATAGACTATGTGGTCCTCGACTTAGGGTCGAAGGTCAACTTCATGAAGAAGAAAACTTGGGCACTAATGGGAAAACCCAAGATGATATATTCCCCTATTAGGATTTGTATGGCTAATCATCAAGTTGTCATCCCATTTGGACGATTGGAGCATGTCCCTATGGACATCGACGAAGTTAGAACCTTTGCATACTTTGAGGTAATTGAAATTGTTGATGATACCTGCCCTTACCCTACATTATTAGGAATTGATTGGGCCTTCAACAATTCTACTGTGGTCAATTTAAATAAAAGACACATGACATTTGAAGGAGATGACCTTAGGGTCATTTCACCCTTAGATCCAGATGAAGGTCTGAGATATACAGATCCCATCAGAGAAGAATACTACACATATGAGCTGGAAAACATCTATAAATTAACATCTAGATAGCAGGATTATATCAACCCTACTGTCGATGGGAATCTAAGCTGGTGAACTGACAATGCATTTTCATCATATTCAAAAGAAGCGTTGGAGAACTGGAAAAACCAAATGTATGAAGTATCCACAAGGAGATGTTCTCAACTAACCAGAGAAGTTCAATGGATTGGTATAACAATAAGTAACTTACCTACCTTTGATGGTCTGAATCCTTTATAATCCTTCCTGATGGAATTTGAAGCAATTGTACTAGCACAACAAAGGTTTTTAGCTATGGATGAGGCCCTGAAAGATACACTAGCAATATGGTGGGGGACACATAAAAGCAATATCGCAGACTATACACAATATCAAACCTTGATGACAGCACAGTTTTTATCACAAGTAGGAAGCTGCGAAGTGAGATACATAGGTTGAAGTTGCCCAAAGGAACATGTATGAAGCTGTGAAGAGGCATGGAGTGAAATTCCTCAAGAAAAATGGGTACACAGATTCATTAACACACTGGACATGACCCCTATTAACTGGTACCTTCAAGCAGAGTTGTGCCTTATCACTGCAGATTGGGAAGGTATGATTCATAATTTTGTAACCACCCTTTTGTTTGAAAGTGAATTTCCTTCAGTAGATCAAGCATTAAAGATTGTGAGGAAGAAATTATTTAAGGAGGCATCTAGCCTCCCTTTGGAGAAAGAAGAGGACGAATGGACTATGCCATTCCATAAATTACAAGGATGTTACAACATTAATGCCGACGAAGATGATGATCCGAGGAAGGTAAAAATTGCTGAGACAAAATGCCACAGGGACGTGGAAGGACCAGGAGTTGAAATTCCATTCATTGGACAACTGATCAAGATAAAGAAAGTCAATATTGGGATAGAGGAGACACCAAAGCTTTCCAATGTCGAAGATTACTGGGATGCTACTACCATTGACAAAATTACAGAATTACTGCACAAGTATCAGGACTTGTTCTTGACCAAGTTCATTGATATGAAGGGTATCAAAGGACCTATGGGAGAAATGAGAATACCTTTGAAACTAGATGTGAAGCCAGTCAAGAAAATACCCTACAGATTGAACCTGAAATATAAGGAAAAAGTGAAGATTGAGCTCGACAAAATGTTGGAAGCAGGGATTATTGAACCTGTCGAAGAGTTAGAGTGGATCAACCCTATGGTAGTACAAGACAAGAAGACAGAAGATATCATAATATGTGTGGACCTAAGAAAGATGAACGATGCATGTTTTCATTCCCCCTTCGCTACACCATTCACCGATGAAGTATTAGACAATGTGGGAGGCCAGGAGGTATATTCTTTTACAGATGGGTTTTCAGGATATCGTCAGATCCAGATTGCCAAAGAGGACTGCCACAAGACCACATTTGCCACAGAATGGGGATCCTACCAATACACAATGATTCCATTTGGACTAAATAATTCCCCAGCCATATTTTCTAGGGTGGTGGTCGAAGCGTTCAAAGAATTTTTGCATAAGTTCTTAGAAGCCTATTTTGATGACTGGACTGTTTTTAGTTTGCTGAAAAACCATATTAAATGTCTAAGGATAATGTTGGATAAATGAAAGCAATGTCAAATTTCTTTGAATTTGAAGAAGTGCATATTATTATCACCATTTGGAGTATTATTAGGTCATATTGTATGCAAGAAAGGATTGTTGGTGGACCCATCCAAAATTGCAATTATAGTTGATTTTCCACCTCCTACCTCAGTCAAAAAATTGTGCACTATGTTAGGACATACTAGCTATTACAGAAAAATTATCAAAGGATATGCTCAGATTACTGTGGCGATGGAGAATTTATTAAAGAAAGGTTGTCAGTTTGGTTGGACAGAGGAATGCCAACAGAGATTTGACACACTAAAACAAAAGATGGTGGTTGTGCTTATTCTAGTCTTTCCATATTGGAGCAAGGAATTTCATGTGCATGTTGATGCATCTTCCATTGCATTAGGAGCAGTACTAGAACAATATAGAGAAGGGGAAATTGATCATCCATTAGCATCTTCCAGAAGAAATCTATCCACATCAAAAATTAATTACACCCCCTATAGAGAGAGAGAAGGATTATCCATGGTGTCTGCATTACAGAAATTCCGCCACTACTTGTTGGGAGAACACTTTAAAATGTTTACAGATCACTCTGAGTTGAAGTACCTAGTCAACAATCCAGTGTAGGGGGGGCGAATATGTAGATGGCTTATCATGTTTCAAGAATATGATTTTGAGATCATAGTTAAGATAGGAAGAATGAACAAGGGACCTGACCACCAGTCGAGGTTGGAACATGGAGAAGAACCCACCAGTCTGGAGGATACACTACCAGATGAATATCTTCTTTCCATCAGGAATATGGATTCCCACTTCACAGATGTAGTCCTATTCCTGTCAATAGGAATGGATCCAAGTGAGTATACAATTTCCCAGAAGAAACAACTAGTGGTGCGTGCTGCATACTTTTCACTGATAGTTGGTCAGCTATATAAGATGGGACATGACGAGATACTAAGAAGATGTGTGATGAAGCAGAGCACCCACTTATCCTCATTGAAGCTCATGAAGGCATTGCAGGAGGACATTACGTAGGAAAATCTATTTCTCAGAAGGTTCTGCGAGATGGCCTTTGGTGGCCTACTTTACACAGAGATGCTAAAGAGTATACCAGAGCCTGTGATGTATGCTGGAGAGTTGGAATACCATCCAGAAGAGACAAAATTCCACTAGCATCATAGATGACCCTACAAGAATTTTAAAAGTGGGCCATTGACTTCATGGGACCTATAAACCCACCAGGAAAGCACACAGGAGAAAGGTATATTATCACTATGATAGAATACCTGACTAGATGGGACGAATCAAGAGAAGTCAAGGACTGTAGTGAAACTACAACTACGCATTTTATATTTGATGACATAATAACTAGGTTTGGATTCCCTAAGACCCTTATGAGTGATCAAGCCACTCATTTCATCAACAAGACAGTTGAAGCCCTGACTGAAGAATTTGTAGTCCACCATCAAAAGAGTATACGTTACCATCCACAAGCAAATGAAATGGTTGAAGCATTCAACAAAATTTTGGAGACAACATTGAAAAAGATTTGTAGTGTGAACAGGGATGACTGGGATTTAAGAGTACCAGCAGTACTTTGGGCTTATAGAACCACTTGCAAGAAACTAACAACGTAGACCCCTTTCAAGTTGTTTTATGGTCTTGAAGTTGTTTCTTCGATGGAGTACATGGTACCAGTCTTAAGAATTGCTTCATTTACAGACATGGATGATACTAGCATTGTACATGAGAGGCTTTCCTAGCTAGTTGAACTAGAAGAAGACAGATTTATTGTAGGATTCCATCAATAGGTATAGAAGGGAAGAGAGAAGGCCTATCATGACAGACACATCAAGAAGAAGGTGTTTAAGCAAGGTGATTTAGTACTGGTGTATAACAGTAAATTCATAAAACATCCAGGGAAGTTCAGAATGCATTGGCTCGGACCATATGAGATCACCTATTTTACAAAAGGAGGACCTGAACAGCTAAAGACATTGAAGGGAGAATGAAAAGGGGGACTAGTAAATGGGAGTCATCTGAAGTTATACTATGATAACCAGTTTCCTTTCATCTCTTAGTAAAATAAAGGAGAAAAGGGTCTAGGTACTAGGTGCAGTTGAAACTGGGTACCAGACACAGAAAAGACAGTCTACACAAGGAAGGGAAGGAGCCATGGAGCAAAAAGAAAAGGATGCACTCCGTAGTCCAAATTCAAAGTGACATGGAAGGATCAGAACTAAAGTGCCTCGGAAAGAGTCATGGGTGAGTGTTGGGGGCATTTTGGCCCTTGGTTATGGAAGGAAGTGAATATCAAGGAAGAAAAGGTAAAATGAGAACTGGACGGGAAACACAGTAACTATCACTGGGTCGAAGTAAGAAAAAAAATAGAAAAGATGGAGCGAAGTACGGAAAAGAAATCTGTTGAATGAGGAGATTAAGGATGATAGATCAGAAAGAGAAAAGAATCATGGACAACTCAACAAGAAAATAAATCCACCACTGGATTCTTTGGAGCACCGCGTGACGAGGAAGGAAAGACAAGCTGGTGAAGCCTGGAAAACACGAGTCAAGTTGACCTAGGGTTTCGGGTAATTAGGGTTTTCACACTTAGGTTTTGACCTAAGGCTATTGGTGAGGGACTGTAATGTATAAATAGAGGTCGAGAGGACCTAGGTCGAGTCAGTAGTAGCATTGGGTATTTCTATTGATTGTGGTTGATTGAGAGATTATTGTACTGTGAGAGAGAGGAGTGTTGAGAGTGGGAGCCTTCTAGTATTGTAAGATCTTCAGTTGGGTACAAAGATCAGAGCCTACAGTTGGGTGTGCAGGAAGGGGAGAGAAAGAGAGAATAAGAGAGAGGATCTGTTTCCCAGAGCATAGATCATAACTATAATCGTTATATTAATATATCATAAGCACAGTTCTGTGGATGTAGCCCTAGAGAGAGGGTGAACCACATACATTTTGTGTTGTATGTGTGATTGATGCCTAGATTCCTGTCATTGTTATGTTGTCCTTTTCATTATTGTGTTAGATCATATCTATAGATGCACAAAGTAGATCTAGCTGATAGTGACACCTGAATGCTACATTATTGTTGTATTAGTTCCACTTGATATTCCCTTGGTTATAGACATCTATGTCCTACAACCGCCCTCTTAGCTGCTTCGGGTGAGACTGCACTTGCTTCGCAGGTATTGATGAAAGGGCCAGTAGCTAGGGTTTGTTGGTGCGCTCTTGGAGTGAACCTCGGGTCTACCCCTGTGCCAACAGATTGTTTCATGATCCATTATATATACATAATATATGATAGTGGGGTTTTTAGCTTTATGCTTTCTTGGTAAAACATTTTTGTTATGTGTGACTGATCTTTCTTTTTTATATTGCAATTAGCAATCATGTTTTAAATTCCACAAGAATATTTGTAGAAGTGATTATGTATTTAATAGTGGCATATAATTGTTAGATCGGGAGAATCCATGAAATACATAATTTGTATTAAAATTTCTACATAACCTAACAATATTAAGGCCATGATGGACTGGTCGATTCCCAAAACATTGAAGAATCTTAGAGGATTTTTGGGTTTGGCAGGTTCCTACCTCAAGTTTGTTTGGAACTATGGGAGAATAGAATCACCTTTAATGGCACTAACTGTTAGCATTGGAAGTCACCTCTTGATTGCAGGGGAGGTAAGCCTAGTACCCATTAGTGTTTGGTGTGGATGTTGGTTTAAATGTGGATGGTTGATGGCCAAAACTCAACAACATGAAAGATGTTCAACACAAAACTAGACAAGAAATGCACAGGGAAGTGAGGACCACATTAACTTCAGTCATTAAATTGAGTTAAAGAGAGAGAAGAGGGAAGAATTAGGAGAAAGGGTGAAGGATAATTCTTTGGCCATCAGGCCTTCTAGCAACTCAAAGAAGAAAACCCAAGCTCAAGAGCATTCTTGAGCTCAAATTTAGACACTGAAAGATTTATACAAGGGACACAGTTACAACTACAGTATGATTAAACCTCCATCATCCTACAACTACAACAGCTCGATTGGATCCTTCATGCCCGAGACATTCAATGTGAGAAGGAAATAAATACATAGGGAAATGAATAAAATTGACCACGATATCACTATAATCAAACCTCCATTACAATAGTATAATGATCCTCAACTGGATCATCCATGCCTGAGTGTTTTAAACATCTTTACAGAAAAAATGAAAGAGAGAGGAAGATGAATTCTATTAACATGAAAGTCTATAATCGATTACATAACCAGAGAACAACTCTAGTGGAACAAAGTTAGAGATTGGAGCTCTGCTCAACCAAAGGCCTCTACAAAATCCTAGAACTCCACATATATACTCAAAATAATTCACCATCCTCAGTAGAGGCATGCTCAAACCATTTCATTCAAGGCTCGATGTCTTCATATTCTTCTTTCATCCTACACTTTCATTCTCCTGTCAGATGAGAGCTCAAATCAATATGGGCCCTATAGAAAAACCAACTTGCAGGGGTACCATGGGCTGACGGTCCACCTCCACTGCCATCTCTTCCATGATTTTAATTTATGGGGTGAGGCGAGGCTGCAACCACCTCCCCCCTCTTTCATTTACTTATTCATTGGGATAATAATGAGGCCGAGTCTATTTGGGACCTAGAGAATGTGGTGACCCCTTCTGCGGCAACATCGACATTTTGGCCTTGGGCATAGCTCACGTGAACTATGCACATTTACCTGCATACGACCTCAGACCATGACCCGACGCTTATCCCCTATCAAAATTCTAGATTTTTCATTTCGGAATTCTTCACTCCACTTGATTCCCAATATCCCAATGCTCAAACACGTGAAATGGCCTCTCTTAGATTGATGGTGATATTCTATGCATCCGACGACCACGATTGCATCCAAAAAACCCCAGTCACCAGCTGATAAACAGGATCTTACTCTTCTTTGTGGCCCTGATTTTATATATGACCTTGGGACATGACTTAGGGCTCTGTCCCCGAATGTTTTCAAGACTTCACTTTTCAGGGAAATAGGATGCTACTTCCTGTCAAAACTTCGATTTGTGAAAACACAATTTCACATTTTGCGAACTTCCATCATGCTCTATGCTAAAACCCCGACTCACGAAATTGTGAATTCACTAATCTGTTTCCACATGCCCCTCTAGTTTGGACAACCTAGATCTTCTTCACACTTCAGGACTCGGGGGTTTCACACCTTCCTCACTTTAAAATTCCTGAAGTGGCATTCTCCATTGTCCTGATATGCACACGCCTTAGCACAACGTGCCCCGAATTCGGATGAAACACAGTTGTGGGGTTTTTAAGCCCCCTTCTTTCGCATTTGGTCATCCAATGACCAAATCCTAAGGGAAAACACCCCCCTGCAAGAATATGTGATAACACTAATGAAGAAGGATGTATTTTCATGGACTTCAGGAAAATAAATATTTTGAACAACTTAAAGAGGTGATTTGCAAAGATCTTTTCTTGACCATACCAAACTTCAAAAAAACATTTATTGTGGAATGAGAAGCCTCAAGAAATGGCATTGGTGTTGTCCTAATGCAAGAAGGAATGCCCCTATCTTTTGAAAGTCGGCCACTCAAGGGAAAGGACTTACACAAACTGATTTATGAGAAGGAAATGATGGAAATACTAGATGCATTGAAGAAATGGTGTCCTTACCTAATAGATAGGCACTTCAAGGTCAAAATAGATCATGATAGTCTTAAATTCTTCTTGGAACAAATACTATCTTTAGAAGAACAACAAAAATGGGTGACCAAGATATTAGGTTATGATTTTGAAATCGTCTATAAAAAAGGGAAGCAAAATGTTGTGGCAGATGCACTCTCAAGAAAGGATGAAGATGTTGAGACCTTTCTTTGTTCTATCTCGATCATCCAACCCGATTGGATAATAGAAGCAACGGATGAATGGAAGAATGAATAAAACCTATGGAATCTCATTCAAAGGTTGCAACAGGATTCCAGTGCATTAGATACATTTACATGGAAATATGATTCACTATGGTACATATATTGGTTATATTTATGTAAGAACTCCCAACTCAAAGAAAAGGTACTATTGGAATTGCACACCTCTCTGGTAGGACGAAACTCGGGATTTTTGAAAACCTACCATAGGGTCAAGAAGGATTTTTTTGGGGATGGCCTTAAAACTGATGTTCAAATGTTTGTGGAAGAATGTTTGGTTTTCCAACAAAATAATGTGGAAACAATTATGAACCCAGGTCTATTACAATCGTTATCCATCCCAAGTCAGCGCTGGGAAGAGGTTTCCATGGATTTCATCATAGGGTTACCGAAGTCTGAAGAAAAGAGTGTCATCATGGTGATTGTTGATAGAATGACCAAGTATGCACACTTTTGTGCACTCTCTCATCCCTTCAAATCTAGTACAATTTCCACCGCATTCATGGAGATAGTTCAAAAGCTACATGGAAGCCCAAAGATTATTGTAAGTGACAGAGATCCCATCTTCACTAGACATTTTTGAACATAATTGTTTTCTTGTTTGGGTACTCAATTGGCTCATAGCACATCCTGTCATCCTCAATCTGATGGAAAAACTGATATAGTGAACAAATGTCTGGGAGGCTACCTTTATTGATTTGTCTCTAATAAACAAACACAATGGTTCAAATGGTTACCCTTGGTAGAATGGTGGTATAACACTTCCTTTCATACTGCAACAAAAATGACACCATTTATGGCACTCTATCGATACCACTCTCCTTCCATCACTTTTTCTCTAAAAGAAAAATATAAGGTTCAAGCAATAGAAGATCACATCAAGAATCAACAACAAGTTCTCCAAATCTTAAAGGAAAACCTGACCATGGCACAGAATTGCATGAAACAACAAGCATATCAACATCGTAGTGAAAGTTTTGAAGCAGGGGATTGGGTTTTTTTAAGACTAAAACCATACAAACATATGTCCCTCAAGCAAGCCAAAAAGGATAATAAATTGTCACCAATGTACTATGGCCCTTATAAGGTGTTGAAAAAGATTGGTACTATGGCATACAAATTGGAGTTGTTTGCATCTTCACGAGTACACCCAGTTTTCCATGTTTCATGCTTAAAGAAGGTTATAGGTGACAAGATCCCATTTCAAACTATATTTCCAGAACTTGACGACGAAGAAAAAATCATATTGGAGTCTGAAGCTAGCACTGACATAAGAATTCACCAACTGAAGAATAGATCCATTTTAGAGTATCTCATTAAATGGAGGAAACTACCGGCTGAAGATTCCACTTGGGAAGGCAAGTCTTTTATATAGAAGCATCCATAGTTACGCAAGCATTGTAGAAAAAAATTGTCTCAAGGGGAGGGGCATGTTAATCTCTAGATAGTGGCACATTACCCCTTAATTGGGGCATATTACATTAGTAATGTTACTTTATTTATGACGGCTTGGGTCCATTAGATGTAATTGTACCTCTTAGTCTCCTATATATACCAAGTAGACATTTTCATTTGGAATCATCTTGTAATTGGACATTTATGTGGTGTATAAGGAGGTTTCCCCCTCGAAGAAGATTATTATCTAAATTTCTCGCTTTTTCAAGGCGTTGAGTACTTATTCTAAGGTTTTTCTATGCTATAATGATATTTTGTTCTTAAAATTATTCTTCAAAATTAAACCCATGTAAAGTGAGAAAAATCATGAAATAAAGTAAAACAATACCTTGCACCTTCCAATGAAGGTATATTGTTACATAACACGTCACTATGAACTAGCTCTAGTAGGTTTTATTCTCACCATGCATTTCAAAATTCAAATGGTTCTTGATGATGCTTTCCAAGAACACAAACCTTATAGACATCTTCAGGTGGAAACACCTTCAATAAACCAACAAACATGTTCTAAGTTTCTAGTGCTTGCAAAATTCATAATTTAAGGTGTATGAGTTGCTCAGGCCAAACTCGACTTCTCTCATCAGTGTGAGAAACAAGTGTAGTCAGTTTAGTGTTAGGTCAAGTCATGTCATATAATATGTAGAAATTGTTTGTCAAGTCGAGAATCTTGTAGGCTATAATCGACCTGCCTTTCTTCGAATCATGAACATAGAACCGATCTAGCCAATATTCCACAATATTACAGTCTGTGTTAACTAAGAAATCGACAATAAATTGGCATTGAGATTCATCACATGATAGACATCGACAATGTTCCCATATCGATGGGTAACATCACCCTAACCAGCAATATACAAAGAAAAATCATCAACAACATAGATTTTCCTCTCCTTAGCTTCATCCAACCACGCGAACAAGGAGACGTCCTTAATCATGTTATGAGTGCACCCGGAGTCGACTACCCATTTTTTCTATGCAACATGAGATAGAAAGGCCTAATAATGTTTGACTTGGAACGTGAAATTATCAGCGAGTTGACATACAGCAGACACGTCTCCTTCAAGTTGTTTAACCTTCTCCTCTAAATCATCTCGTGTATTATAGCATAATTTATCCACATATTAAGTATTTCTAGAGTATTGACATGTCTTGTTCTTTCGACTTCCAGGAGGTGCATCTATCTTCCTTTTAGAGTTTTGGTGGCGATATGCAATTTTTTGTGTAGAGACATCAAATGATACAATATCCCTAGGATTCATCTTGCTTTTTCCCTTGATCAAGTGGGCTTGGTTTTTACCACCGATATTTCCTTATTTGAGAAGTTTGTGTTAATCATTAATAAAAATGCCACAATAAGCTTCAAAGGTACAATCCTTACCATATTTCTTGCATGCTTTCTAGTTAATAAAAAAGGTCGACACGAACACATCAAATCGTGTTCTCAAGTTCATCAGGACCAAGTCGATGAGTTGTCGATCTTTCTTATGATAGATCTTTCCAAATTCACCCAATTTCAACTGGATTTCTTTGACATGCTCCAAATATTCATCCATTCTATCAAAATAATGAGTATTGAGATAGATCGATTGTTTCTCCAATTGCATGATGTGTCTCTCATTGACTCGGTTGATGATCCAGATTATTTTTGTCACGAAATGAGAGAAGAGATATAATAAAGAAATGCACAGAGATATTTCATATATTCAATAATATAACATAAATGTGTAAGAGATGCAACCATAAACACATATATATAGTAATACATGATTTATATTAATGAAAGAAATGTACAAAGACTGTAAAAATATAGAGAGAAAGACTCGCTAGAATGGTCGCAACTTATCTCTGAGAAGAGATGTGATGACTACTCGCATTCGTAAGAAGATGATTACAATGAGGCTCTGAAGACCTTTTTACAATAAACAGGAATTCCAAAAAAGATATACATCCAAAAAACTAACCCTAGGAGATGAAGCACCAAAATTCATGTGGGCCCCGTTTGGGTAAGTTAGTACATCAACTTCCTGAGGTCGTAACATTTGCATATGATATTTGTTTTAGGCGTATGATAGCCTGTTGGAAAGGTATCATTGAGGAGATTCATTTTGGGGCCTCAATGATGCCTTTAGATATAATTAAGAATCTCAATCCCTAAAAACCTTCATTTAGGCCCTTAAAATGGCCCCGGAAGTTAAAACTGCTAAAAATAGTAAATTGCCAAAATTGCCATAAAAAAGTTTTGAGCTAGTTGAAAAAGGTGGGTGGCCACTTATATCCACATAGATCAATCCTCACTCCTTAGGAAGAAATGGTCTCCATTGCATTGAGTGTCCAAGGGAGAGGAAAAAGTGTTTGTTGAATCTGAATCTTGGTGAGCTGCTTCCCTTGCTGGAGGCATCAGGCTACTCGGTTTGTGGATACATGATATTATTTTGTCTGGATACATGATATTATTTTTAACTAGTCTGGATACATGATATTATTTTGTGAAGAAGGAATCTTTACACTTTGCTACAATCTTTTCGATCTTCTTCTTTTGGATAGAAGGTGTTTGGGCTGAGGCTGTAATGGTTTCAATATCCTTTTGTTCACCTTTTGAAAAGATTGTGAAGAAGATGAATTTTGTAGTATGAGATACTACCTTGCGACACTTTTTTAGGTGGGAAAGTAGTCAGAACTACCTATGGTATTCTTTAGAGATGACACCCCAGAGAAATAATGACACTACGGGGTCGAGACTCATAAACAACATGGTACTTCCACATATATGGTTGGCCCAAGAGAACATCAAATACATCCAATGGGGTAACATCAAACAATACCTCATCCTTGAAGGGTTGGATATCATATGAAAATCGGCGTTTTTGGCTAACACGAAGATCTTGTCCTTGATGAAGCCACCCGATGTTGTATGGTTGCAGGTGTGGTGTTGTCAACAATCCCAACTGTTTGATGACCTCTACTGAGATGAGGTTCTTTTGGCTTCTGCTATCAAAAATAAAATGTAGTGGGGTCCCCTTCACCCAAATCTATGAATGAAAAAGGCACTCCCCCTCTTCAGGATCTGTTGGTTCTTCTAGTTGAATTGTTGTGGTCGTGATAATAGCATTGGGGTCAGCGTCAATGATCTGTCTTTTACCAGTATTTTCAGAATCAGATTTTGAATCAGCGTTCAGCTCCTTGCATTTGATCTCCTCCACCAATGACTATTTTGAGTGGCATTCATCAGTGTTGTGCCAAGGGATTTTGTGGAAATCTCACCATTTTTTGGTGTCCTTCTTTGTCTTCCCATGATCCTTATTTTCATATGGCTTGGACTATTTTTCAGGAGACTGTTTGTTAGGGTCGTCTTTGTCATACTTTGGTTGTTGTGTATTTGCAGACCCAAACTCTCATTTGTTCTCATACTTAAATTTCTGCTTGATTTTTACAGCATATCGATAAGAAGCATCGAGTGATGAGATGTCCAGAAAATCCATTTCAGTTTGGATTTATCTGTGTAGAGACCCATGGTATTTCGAAACCAAATTTCATTCGGAGTCATTAATACCCATCTTGGTGCACAATGTATGGAAGGTATTGGTGAAATATGGAACTTCTTGGCCCCTCTCTTGCCACAGTGTGGTCCATCTCATGTACTGGTCCTCATAGTTGCCAACAGGCTTATACTATTCCTTTACCGCATCCACACAAAAATCCCAAGTGGGCTCGACCCCATATATTCTAGACTCCTCTGTGGAAATTTTCTCCCAATAATTTTCCCACTAATGTTTGACATGGGTAAGAGATTTAAGGAGTGCGAAGGTGATCTTTTCTCTGTCGAAAAAATTATGAACAAAGAAATAACCTTCTAACATATTTAACCATTTGTCTATGTCATGAACATCTATCTAACCTTCAAATACAGGAATATCAAAATTAACCTGTACCTTGAAAGGAGAGGTGCTTCAAAAGTGGTTGTTTGATGAAAATTCATCTGTTTTTATCGACAAGCATTGAAGGATGTGGGAAAAATTCTCCATCATTTCGTCCCTTTGTCGCATGAGATCTTTCTCAAGCAACATATTTATAGGATTGTCTACTCGATCGTTTTTATTTTCTTTTTCCATGGAGGGTTTCTTGGGTGTGTGAGAGAATTTTCTTTAAGAGAGAGAAGCGAAATACCCAACCTTCTATACTCAGCCCTCATCGGGGACATACAATGAAAAAACGATCAAGAGCATCCTGCTCTGATACCACTGATCTGGATTATTTTTGGCAATAAATGAGAGCGGAGATATAATAAATAAATGCACAGATAAATCACAAATATTCAATAATATAATAGAAATCTATCATAGATGCAAACATAAACATAGATATGCAGTAATAAACGATTTCTATTAATGAAATAAAATTACAGAGACTATAAAAATACAGAGTGAAAGACTCACTAGAATGGTGGCAGCTTATCCCTGAGAAGAGATGTGACGGCTACTCCCATTCACAAGAAGATGATTACAATGAGGGTCTGAAGGCATTTTTACAATAAACAGGAATGCCAAAAACCCTGTACATCCAAAAAACTAACCCTAGGAGATGAAGCACCAAAAGTCATGTTGGCCCCGTTTCGGTAAGTTAGTACATCAACTTCCCGAGGTTGTAACTTTTGCATACAATCTCCGTTTTAGGTGTATGACAGCCCTTTGGAAAGGTATCATCAAAGATATTCCTTTTGGGTGCTCAATCATTCTTTTGGTTTTCATTGAGAAGCTCTATCCTGAAAAACCTTCTTTTAGGCCCTCAAAATGGCCCCGAAAGTTAAAACTGCTAAAAATAGTAAATTGCCAAAATTGCCAAAATTGCCAGAAAATTGTTTTTGAGCCAGTTGGAAAAGTTGGAAGGCCCCCGATATCCACCTGGATCAATCCTCCCTCCTTGGGAAGCAATGGTATCCATTGAGTAGAGTGCCCGAGGGATATGAAAAAGTGTTTGTTGAATATGAATCTTGGTGAGCTGCTTGTCTTGCCAGAGACGTCGCACTGCTCGGTTTGTGGAAGGATATCACAAGCATGTAGCTGGAAGGGTTGGACCTTTTTAACCAGTCTAGATAAATCAGATTATTTTGTGCAGAAGGAACCTTTACACTTTGCTACAATCTTTTCGATCTTCTTATGTTGGATAGAAGGTGCTTGGGTCGAGGTTGTAGTGGTTGTAGTATCCTTTTGTTCACCTTTTGAATAGATTGTGAAGAAACTAAATTTTGTCGTATGAGATACTACCATGCGACACTTGTCAGGCATAAATATTGTCGTTTAATTTTGTTGTATTACTTTCCCAACTATTTAATTTGTCAATCTGAGGTTCGTAGGCTTATGAAGCACACGCACTATATATGCAAGACTGAAGTAGAACTAATATAATCTAATTTGCTGAAATGAAAGTAATCTAGGAAAGCATTGAAAGACTAACTATGAAAGTAGTAAATTAATCTAGGAAAGAAATACAACATGTGAAGAGTTGAATGAAAACAGACATATGTGAGGTCACACAATACATCAATCTCAAATTATATTACAAGAGTCAAATGACAAAACATGAAAGAATAACAAAGCTAAGAATCCCCTTCTCCTTATTACAAGACTAAATTATGAATTACATGATATCTAACTCTCCAAGCTAATATCCTATGAATAACATGATCCTCCTCATGAAGAGAGAACACACTCTTATATACATGAGAGTCTTGAAGAGTGTCATAATTACAGATCCACTATTCTCTCAACCATTCTCAACTACTTTCCTATTATTAGAATATATGATCCCTTCAAATCCTCCACACATCTCTCACATATCTTAAATAAGATATGCCATCTAAATCTTCCATGATCTTCTCCTTTGAATATGCTTGAAGATGAAATTCGAATTTGAGGCTAGGTGGTAATATTTGACTTTGTTAAAATCTTCACATATGCTTCACACATCATCAAACTCATCCAACCTTGATATATAATGAAAATATGTTATTTTTCTAATATTTAACCACAAATTCACTTATAATACTAAAATGAATACAATGGAAAATAATAAGGAGAAACACAAGTATCATTATGGAAATGGTATGATGGAAGGTTAATGGAATGATGAAATGTAAGGAATAGTGAAGGAAAAAGAGGATATAAATGTGACATTTATGAGGCCCAACAACACTTTTTCAATGGGACAGTAGTTGGAACTACCTCTGGTATTTTGTAGAGATGAACCCCCAGAGAAACAATGACATTGTGGGGCTAAGACTCATAAACAACATGGCTCTTCCACATATATGGTTGTCCCAAGAGAACATCAAAGACATCCAGTGGGGAAACATACATAATACCTCATCCTTTAAGGGATGGATTTCATATGACAATTGACACTACTGACTGACACGAAGATATCATCCTTGGCGAAGCCTCCCGATGTTGTATGGTTGTGGGTGTGGTGTTGTCGACAATCCCAACTATTTGACGACCTCTGATGAGATGAGATTATTTTGTCTTCCGCTATCAACAAAAAAATGCAATGGCTTCCCCTTCACCCACATCTATGAATGAAAAATGTGCTCCCGCTCTTTAGGATCTATTAGTTCTTCTAGTTGAATTGCTGTAGTCATGACAATAGAAGTGGGGTTTGCGTCAATGATATGTCTTTTACCAGTATTTTCATAATCAAATTTTGAATTAGGATTTGGCTTCTTGTCTTTGATCTCATCCACCAATGACTATTTTGAGTGACATTCATCAGTGTTATGCCAAGGGAAATCACACCATTTTTTGGTATCCTTCTTTGTCTTCCCGTGACCCTTCTTTTCTTGTGGCTTGGACTGGTTTTTAGGAGACTATTTGTTAGGGTCGTCTTTGTCATACTTTGGTTGTTGTGGATTTTCATACCCAAACTCCCATTTTTTATGGTGCTTAAATTTTTGTTCAATTTTTACAAAATATTGATAAGCAACACCGAGTGATGAGATGTCTAGAAAATCCATTTCAGTTTGGATGTATCTATGTAGAGCCCCACGATATTTCAGAACCAAATATTGTTCAGAGTCTTTGATACCCATCTTGGTGTGCAATGTATGGAAGGTATTGGTGAACTCCATAACTGTGTGGTCCCTCTCTTGCCTCAATATGGTTCATCTCATGTACTGGTCCTCATATTTTCCAGCATGGTAATAGAGTTCCTTTACCGCATCCACAAAAAAATCCCAAGTGGGCTCGGCCCCATATATTCTAGACTCCTATGTTGAAATTTTCTCACAGTAATTTTCCCACCAATGTTTGACATGGGGAAGAGATTTAAGTAGTGTGAAGGTGATCTTCTCTCTATAGGAAAAATTATGAACAACGAAATAGCCTTCTAACAGATTTAACCATTTGTTTAGGGAATCCGCATCTATCTGACCTTCAAATACGGGAATATCAAAATTAACTTGTACCTTGAAAGGAGAGGTTCTTTCAAAGTGGTTGTTTGATGAATGTGTGTCTGTTTCTATTGGTATGCATTGAAGGATGTGTAAAAAATTCTCCATCATTTTGTCCCTCTGTCGCATGAGAGCTTTCTCAAGAAACAGATTTATAGGATAGTCTGCTCTGTCATTTTTATTTTCTTCCACCATAGAGGGTTTATTGGGCGTGTGAGAGAGATTTTCTTTAAGATATACAAACTCGATACCCAGCTTTATATACTCAGACCTCGTCGGGGATATGCACTGAAAAATGATCAAGAGCAACCTGCTCTGATACCACTGATCCAGATTATTTTCGACAGGAAATGAGAGCAGAGATATTATAAAGAAATGCACAGATATATCACAGATATTCAATAATATAACAGAAATTTATCAAAGATGCAACCATAAACACATATATACTGTAATACACGATTTCTATTAATGAATGAAATTTACAGAGACTGTAAAAATACAGAGTGAAAGACTCGCTAGAATTGTGGCAACTTATCTATGAGAAAAGATGTGACGGCTACTTGCATTCATAAGAAGATGACTACATTGAGGCTCTGAAGGAATGTTTACAATAAAAAATAATTCCCAAAACCCTAGACATCACAAAACCTAACCCTAGGAGATGAAGCGCCAAAATTCATGTGGGCCCCATTTGGGTAAGTTAGTACATCAACTTCCTGGGGTCGTAACTTTTGCATATGATCTCTGTTTTAGGCGTATGATAGACCATTGGAAAGGTATCGTCGAGGATATTCATTTTGGGGGATCAATCATGCCTTTGGCTATCTTTCAGAATCTTGATCCTGAAAAACCTTCATTTAGGCTCTCAAAATGGCCCAGGAAGTTAAAATTGCTAAAAATAGAAATTGCCAAAATTGCCAAAAAAATGTTTTGAGCCAGTTGGAAAAGGTGGGTGGCCATCGATATCCACCTAGATCGATCTTCCCTCATTAGGAAGAAATGGTCTCCATTGCATTGATTTCAAAAGGGAGAGGAAAAATATTTTTCTGAATCTGAATCTCGGTGAGTTGCTTGCCTTGCTAGAGACGTCACGCTGCTCGGTTTGTGGAATGCTATCACGATAATGTGGTTGGAAGAGTTGGACCTTTTTAACCAATATAGATACATGATATTATTTTTTATATAAGGAATATTTACACTTTTCTACAATCTTGTCAACCTGCTTATGTTGGATAGAAGGTGCTTGGGTCGAGGCTGTAGTGGTTGCAGTATCCTTTTGTTCACCTTTTGAACAGATTGTGAAGAAGCTGAATTTTATAGTATGAGATAATACCTTGTAGCACATTTTAGGTGGGACAGTAGTCGGAACTACCTTTGCTATTTTGTAAAGATGATCCCCCAAATAAATAATGACACTTTGGGGTCGAGACTCATAAACATCATGGCGCTTCCACATATATGGTTGGCCCAAGAGAACATCATAGACATACAGTGGGGAAACATCTCATAATACCTCATCCTTGAAAGGATGGATGTCGTATGCCAATTGGCACTGTTGGCTGACATGAAGATCTCGTCCTTGGCAAAGCCACCCGATGTTGTATGGTTGCGGGAGTGGTGTTGTCGACAATCTCAATTGTTTGACAACCTCTGTTGAGATGATGTTATTCTATCTTCCACTATCAACAATAAAATACACTTTGGTCCTCTTCACCCACATATTTGAATGAAAAAGGTGCTCCCCCTCTTTAGGATCTGTTGGTTCTTCTAGTTGAATTGTTGTGGTCATGAAAATAGCAGTGGGGTCTATGTCGATGATCTGTCTTTTACCAGTATTTTCATAATCAAAGTATGAATAAGGGTTCAAATCCTTGTCTTTCATATCGGCCACAAATGAATTTTTTGAGCGACATTCATCAGTGTTGTGCCAGGGGAATTTGTGGAAATTGCACAATTTTTTGGAGTCCTTATTTTTCTTCCCATGACCCTTCTTTTATTGTGGCTTGGACTGATTTTCAGGAGACTGTGTTTTAGGGTCATCTTTGTCATACTTTGGTTGTTGCATATTTGTAGACCATAAATCCCCTTTGTTCTGGTGCTTAAATTTCTTCTTGATTTTTACAGCATATCGATAAGGAACATCGAGTGATGAAATGTCCAGAAAATCCATTTCAGTTTGGATGTATCTATGTAGAGCCCCACGATATTTCAGAACCAAATGTCATTCAGAGTATTTGATACCCATCTTGGTGCGCAAGGTATGGAAGGTATTGGTGAACTCCGGAACTTCTTTCCCCCTCTCTTGTCACAGTGTGTTCCATCTCATGTATTGGTCCTCATCGTTGCAAACAAGGTAATATTGTTCCTCTATGACAACTACAAAAAAATCCCAAGTGGGCTCATCCCCATATATTACAAACTCCTCTATGGAACTTTTCTCCCAGAGGAACAATAAAATGGTTCCCCTTCTGCTATAGTAGTGGGTTCCCCTTCTGCTATCAACAATAAAATGTAGTGGGTTCCCCTTCACCCACATATATGAATGAAAAAGGCACTCCCCCTCTTTAGGATCTGTTGGTTCTTCTGGTTGAATTGTTGCGGTCGTAACAATAGCAGTGGGGTCTGCGTCAATGATTTTTTTTTTACCAGTATTTTCAGAATCAGATTCTGAATCAGGGTTTGACTCCTTGTCTTTTATCTCAGCCACCAATGACAGTTTTGAGTGATATTCATTGGTGTTGTGCTAGGGTTTTTTGCAGAAATTGCACTATTTTTCGATGTCCTTCTTTGTCTTCCTGTGATCCTTCTTTTCCTATGGCTTCGATTGGTTTTCAAAAGACTTTTTGTTAGGGTCGTCTTTCTGATACTTTGGTTGTTGTGGATTTGTAGACTTGAACTCCCATTTGTTCTGGTGATTAAATTTATGCTTGATTTTTATAGCATATCGATAAGCATCACCGAGTGATGAGATGTGCAGAAAATCTATTTCAGTTTGGATGTATCTGTGTAGAGCCCCAGGGTACTTTAGAACCAAATTTAGTTCAAAGTCTTTGATACCCATCTTGGTGCGCAAGGTATGGAAGGTATTGGTGAACTCCAGAACTGCTTGGCACCTCTCTTGCCATAGTGTGGTCCATCTCATGTATTGGTCCTCATCGTTGCCAACAAGGTAATACTGTTCCTCTACGACATCTACAAAAAAATCCCAAGTGGGCTCAGCCCCATATATTCTAGACTCCTCTGTGGAACTTTTCTCCCAGTAAGTTTCCCACCAATGTTTGACATGGGGGAGAGATTTAAGGAGTGATAAGGTGATCTTTTCTCTGTCATAAAAATTATGAATAGAGAAATAACCTTCTAATAGATTTAACCATTTTTCTAGGGCATCTGCATCTATCTGACCTTCAAATACAGGAATATAATACTTAACCTGGACCTTGAAAGGAGAGGTTCTTCCAAAGTAGATGTTTGATGAATATGTTCCTATTGCTATCGATAGGCATTGAAGGATGTGGGAAAAATTATCCATCATTTTGTCCCTATGTCGCATGAGAGCTTGCTCAAGAAACAGATTTATAGGATCGTTTGCTCCGTCGTTTTTCTTTTCTTCCACCATGGAGGGTTTCTTGGGCATGTGAGAGTGATTTTCTTCAAGAGAGAAAATATTGAGACCCAACTTGATATACTTGGACCTCTTTGGGGACATGCACTGAAAAATGATCAAGAGAAGCATGCTCTAATACCACTGATCCAAATTATTTTCAACATGAAATGAGAGTGGAGATATAATAAATAAATGCATAGAGATATCAAAGACATTCAATAATAGAACATAAATGTATTAGAGATGCAACCATAAAATTAGATATACAGTAATACATGGTTTTTATTAACGAAAGAAATGTACAGAGACTGTAAAAATATACAGTGAAAGACTCGCTAGAATGGTGACAGCTTATCTCTGAGAAGAGATGTGACGGCTACTTGAATTTACAGGAAGATGATTAAAATGAGGCTCTAAAGGAATTTTTACAATAAACAGGAATGCCAAAAACCCTAGACATCCAAAAACCTAACCCTAGGAGATGAAGCGCCAAAAGTCATGTGGGTCTCGTTTGGGTAAGTTAGTACATCAACTTCTCGGGGTCGTAACGTTTTCTTACGATCTTTTTTTTAGGTGTATGATAGCCCATTGGAAAGGTATAATTGAAGAGATTCATTTTAGGGGCTCAATCATGTCCTATACTATCATTGAGAATATTTATCCAGAGAAACCTTCATTTAGGCCATCAAAATGGCCCCGGAAGTTAAAATTGCTAAAAATAGTAAATTGCCAAATTGTCAGAAAATTGTTTTGAGCCAGTTGGAAAAGGTGGGTGGCCACCGATATCCACCTGTATCAATCCTCCCTCCTCAGTAATAAATGGTATCCATTGTTTTGAGTGCCCAGAGGAGAGGAAAAAGTGTTTGTTGAATCTGAATCTTGGTGAGTTGTTTTCCATGCTGGAGACATCACGTTGCTCGGTTTGTGGAAGGCTATAACAAGCATGTGGCTGGAAGGGTTGGACCTTTTTAACCAGTCTAGATACATGAGATTCTTTTATTAAGAAGGAATATTTACACTTTACTACTTTCTTATCAACCTGCTTCTCTTGGATAAAAGGTGCTTGGGCCGAGGTTGTAGTGGTCATAGTATCCTTTTGTTCACCTTTTGAACAGTTTGTGAAGAAGATGAATTTCGTAGTATGAGATACTACATTGCAGCACTTTTTAGGTGGGATATTTTTCAGAACTACCTCTGGTATTCTGTAGATATGACCCCCCATTGAAACAATAGCACTGTGGGGTCGAGACTCATAAACAACATCGTGCTTCCACATCTATGGTTGGCCCAAGAGAACATCACAAATATCCAGTGGGAAAACATTACATAATACCTCATCCTTCAAGGGTTGGATTTCGTATAAAAATCAAAATTGTTGGCTGACACGAATATATCAACCTTGGCGAAACCACCCGATGTTGTATGGTTGCGGGTGTGGTGTTGTCGATAATCCCAACTGTTTGACTACCTCTGCTGAGACGAGGTTCTTCTGGCTTCCACTATCAACAAAAAAATGAAATGAGGTCCCCTTCATCCACATCTGTGAATGAAAAAGGCACTCCCCCTCTTCAAGGTTTGTTGGTTCTTCTGGTTGAATTGTTGTGGTTGAAACAATAACAATGGGGTTTGCATCGATGATCTATCTCTTACTAGTATTTTTAGAATCAAATTATGAATCAGGGTTCAACTCCTTGTCTTTGACCTCAGCCACCAATGACTGTTTTGAGCGACATTCATCGGTGTTGTGCCAGGGGATTTTACGAAAATCCCACCATTTTCCGGTGTCCTTCTTTGTCTTCCCATGACCCTTCTTTTCCTGTGGCTTCGACTGGTTTTCAAGAGACTATTTGTTAGGGCCTCTTTTGTCATACTTTGGTTGTTGTGGATTTGCAAACCCAAACTCCCATTTTTTCTAGTGATAAAATTTTTGCTCGATTTTTATAGCATATCGATAAGAAGCATCGAGTGACGAGATGTCCAAAAAATCCATTTCGGTTTGGATGTATCTATGTAGAGCCCCACGATATTTTAGAACCAAATGTCATTCGGAGACTTTGATACCCATCTTTGTGCGTAAGATATGGAAGGTATTAGTGAACTCTTGAACTTCTTGGCCCCTCTCTTGTTGTAGTGTGGTCCATCTCATGTATTGGTCCTCACAGTTTCCAATAGGGTACTACTTCTCCTATACCGCATCCACAAAAAAATCCCAAGTGGGCTCGACCCCATATATTCCAGACTCCTCTGTGGAACTTTGCTCCCAGTAAGTTTCCCACCAATGTTTGACATGGGGGAGAGATTTAAGGAGTGCAAAGGTGATCATTTCTCTTTTGCAAAAATTATGAAGAGAGAAATAGCCTTATAGCAGATTTAACCATTTGTCTAGGGAATCCACATCTATGTGACCTTCATATACGAGAATATAAAAATTAACTTGTACCTTGAAAGGAGAGTTTCTCCCAAAGTGGTTGTTTGATGAAGATGTCCTATTGCTATCGGCAGGCGTTGAAGGATGTGGGAAAAATTCTCCATCATTTAGTCCCTCTGTCGCGTGAGAGCTTGCTCAAGAAATAGATTTATAGGATCGTCTACTCCATCATTCTAATTTTCTTCCACCATGGCGGGTTTATGGGGTGTGTGAGAGAAATTGTATTCAAGAGAGACAAGCTCGATACCCAACTTGCTATATTCGGACCTCGTCGGGGACATGCACTAAAAAACGATCAAGAATAGCCTGCTCTGGTACCATTGATCCCAATTATTTGTGGAACGAAATGAGAGTAGAGATATAATAAATAAATGCACAGATATTCAATAATATAACAGAAATGTATCATAGATGCAACCATAAAAACATATATATAGTAATACACAATTTCTATTAATGAAATAAATGTACAGAGACTGTAAAAATACAGAGTGAAACACTCGCTAGAATGGTGGCATCTTATCTCTGAGAAGAGATGTGACAACTACTCACATTCGCTAGAAGATGATTACAATGAGGCTCTGGAGGCATTTTTACAATAAACAGGAATGCCAGAAACCCTAGACATCCAAAAACCTAACCCTGGGATATGAATCACCAAAATTCATCTGGGCCTCGTTTGGGTAAGTTAGTACATCAACTTCCTGAGGTCATAACCTTTGCATTCGATATTCGTTTTAGGTGTATGATATCCCGTTGGAAAGGTATCATCAAGGAGATTAATTTTGGGGGCTGAATAAAGCCTTCAACTATCATTGAGAAGATCAATATAGAAAAAAACTTCATTTAGGCCCTCAAAATGGCCTCGAAAGTTAAAACTGCTAAAAATAATAAATTGCCAAAATTGCCAGAAAATTTTTTTTAGCCAGTTGGAAAAGGTGTGTGTCCATAAATATCCTCCTGGATCAATCCTCCCTTCTTAGGAAGCAATGGTCTCCATCACGTTGAGTGCCCGGGGGAGAGGAAAAAGCATTTGTTGAATTTGAATCTTGGTGAGTTGCTTGCCTTGTTGGAGACGTCACGTTGCTCGGTTTGTGGAAGGCTATCACAAGCATGTGGTTGGCTAGAAGGTTTGTACCTTTTTAACCAGTCTGGATACATGAGATTATTTTGTGCAGAAGGAATCTTTACACTTTTCTACAATCTTGTCAACCTGCTTCTATTGGATGAAAGGTGCTTAGGCCAAGGCTGTAGTGGTTGCAGTATCCTTTTGTTCACCTTTTGAACAGATTTTAAAGAAGATGAATTTTGTAATATGAGATACTAAATTGAGGCACATTTTAGGTGGGACAGTAGTCAGAACTACCTCTGATATTCTATAAATATGACCCCCTAGAGAAACAATGACTCTATGGGGTCGAGAATCATAAGCAATATGGCGATTCCACATATATGGTTGGCCCAAGAGAACATCATAGACATCCACTGGAGAAACATCACATAATACCTCATCCTTGAAGGGTTGGATGTTGTATGACAATAAACACTCCTGGCTGACATGAAGATCTCATCTTTGGCAAATCCACTCGATGTTGTATGGCTTCGGGTGTGGTGTTGTCGACAATCCCAATTGTTTAACGATGTCTGCTGAGATGAGGTTCTTCTGGATTCTTCTATCAACAATAAAATGTAGTGGGGTCCCCTTCACCCACATATGTGAATGAAAAAGGCACTCCCCCTCTTTAGGATCTGTTGGCTCTTTTGGTTGAATTGTTGCGGTCGCAACAATAGCAGTGGGGTCTACGTCAATGTTTTTTCTTTTACCATTATTTTTAGAATCAGATTCTGAATCAATGTTTGAATCCTTGTCTTTTATCTCAGCCACCAATGACTATTTTGAGCAACATTCATTGGTGTTGTGCTAGGGGTTTTTGCAGAAATTGCACTATTTTTCGATGTCCTTCTTTGTCTTCCTGTGATCCTTCTTTTCCTATGGCTTTGACTGGTTTTCATGAGACTTTTTGTTAGGGTCATCTTTCTCATACTTTGGTTGTTGTTGTTATTAGATAAATCCATAGGTGTGGACACTAACTAATCTCCCTAGATCCACCTGGATCTAGAACAAAGCAAGGCAAAACATGACTCTTTCCCTAGATTTTTAACCATTGAATTAACTAGGAGGCAAGAACAAATAACATACCTTATTATCGCTTCCTATGGTCTTTTTTTCTCCTGCTTCGCTCCAGTGCTCTCGTGCAGCCAATACCAAGACAACACAAACCAACCAAAGTGAAGAAAGCACAATATATTCAACGGTTAACCTATGTGTATGATCAAGGAATTACACAATAAAGTGAAAATAGCTTTATGGGAAAGAATCATATTACTGTATCATATTAAATGTGAAAGAGAGATTACAACCATGGCCTTGATTTTGTAAGGTCCCTTCCAACTATCCTTCATTCCCCACACACTTCTTGCTCCAAGGATTCTGAAACCATAGATCTGATATCTACTCACAATCTATCTTGACAAAGCAAATCTCAGAGCCACTCCAACCAAGCTGATAATTCCAAGCCAATCAAGAACAAGCTCATGAACCAACAAAGCTAACTTTTTCCATTAGAACTCCTCTCCTTTTATAAGTTGAAGAGGATAAGGTGAGGAGGTTAGGATGATCCCACTAAATCATGAAAACGAGTAATATCCAAACCATTCGGATGCCACCTCACCATAGAAGTTTCTCCTTCTAGAAGATTCAAGAAAATGCTCATTTTTCTCACGTGTAGGCATTCTCACACCCTAGCTATAGAGCAACCTACGAACAACCCGCACCCTAGCTATAGTGAAACCTACAAGAATGGGTCATTCTCGTACCCTGCCTATATAGCAACCTGCGAACTTCCTTTTTTATAAGGTTTTTACATAGGAAAATGCAACTTCTTTTCTCAGGAAAAGTTCTTCTCCCTTCTCTCTTTAGGAACTCAGGCCACTGACCCC
>ML779551.1:494747-534373 GCA_009831015.1 Picea engelmannii
GAAATACTTTGTCGAGTGTGTGTAGGGAACAAGGAACAGTCGGTCGGAAACCTGCCAACAAACAAGGAAATACAGTACAATAATATATCATCATTGAGGTAGGCATTCCCATACTCAGAATACAAATGACTCAAAGAATAAATTTTGACATGCGAAGATCCATTTCAAGTAAGATAGGTCATGGCCACAAAACATACACTGTGGATCCATGCCGATATGACTCAAATATGAACATAGCCACCAAAAATACACTGTGGATCTATGTGTTAAAGACTCAAATTTGAACATAGCCACCAAACATACAATGTGGATCTATGCAATAGTACACTGAATATACTCCAACGCAACCTGGATCTGTCAGAAAATATCCAGGGTCTTCATCGCCACCACTCTATAGTACGAATCTAACCATGTGAATACATGTGTTGAAGTCGAACATGGTAGAAACCACTTGATTACCGATCATTAGTGCATATCGTTAACAAGTGCGAGGGAAATCACCATTAATGTCAATGACTCCAATGGTACACTAGTACAATCCAACGAATGTGAATAAATGAGTTAAAGTCGAACACTCGGCAGAATCTTCCAATCAAGGGTCAATTATGAAAACCCACTATTGAAAGCAAGGAAACCTGCCATTGAGGAATGCAATTTCCAGGGTACCAATTCGTTTCTAAGTCTAATTCCTAGATAATGAGTTGAATTCGATAGGAAAAGACTCGTCATAGGAGGGACTTAATGTATCCCACGTCAATGACATGAAACAAGTAACAAGATTTTATGTAGATCAGAGTAACAAGTGATTCAAAATTGACTCAGGGATGATCGATGCAATAGAAGGATTAAAGACTGCAGAAATGGTTGATGCAATAGAAGGCTTTTCAGGTTGGACATCTTTTTGAACATATTGACGACACGACAACTGTCTTGGAAAATAATGACTCAACAATAGGTATCACAGACCAATTTGTAATCTTATAGGAGTATGATCAGGAGACAAGTGGATTTTTCAACCTAGACACAAGGCGAGTGAAAGGGTGTCACGTTCAAAAGTGACTCTTCCACAGAATACAGGTTTAGATACATTTCTTTCCCAATTTTCCCCCCACCATTTCTGGCGAGTATCTCTTTATTTTTATGCAAGCTTCAGGAGGATAACATATGCTTGTAATGTAGGCTCATCCTTTGGATGAGTCCCTCAGAGTATGTTTAATGAACCCTAAGAAGGAGTGGTTTGGTCCCATATGGGCCTTTCAATGTTTGTTTTATGAGTCCAAAGAAAGAAAACTCAGGGGTTTTTCATGTTTATAGAGTCTAAAAAACACTTAAAGAAAACTCTCTCAGTTCCTTTTTCGTAAAGTAGTCTGATGAGACCGAAAAAGAGATAAATTATCGCCCAACAGACACTTTCTTCAAATACTTTAATGAGCATGAAAATAGCAAGGTCGCTCGGCAATCTTTTCATGTTTAGAGAGTCTGAAAAGAGCTTAAAGGGAACTCTAGGGGATTCCTTTTTCGTATATCCTTTACGAGTCTGAAAAAGTGATAAAAGTATACTTGGTTATATTCTCATTGATTTACGATGACGATAAAGAACAAAGACTAAGCTCAGTAACTTATTCTCATGTATTTACGAGCATGAGAAAGAACAAAGACTAATCTCGGGATTGTTTTCATTTTTATGCAAGCTTTAAAACAAAACAAAACTATGCTTGGGATAGATTTTATTTTTACACAAGATTAAAAACTAAACTAAACTATGCTTGGACCTGGTTTCATTTTTACGCAAGATTGAACCAGAGGGAACTATGCTTGAGGTAAGTGGTTTCATTTTTACGCAAGCTTGAACCATAGAAAACTATGTTTGCAACTTCCCAACACATAACACATGGATGGTTGGTACTTAACCCCCAGCTTAAGGAACTAGCGGCTTAAACTTCAACATGAAGTCCATAGGCTAAGGCAAATGCCCGCCAAGATTCGTTTCATCCAACTACAAAGGAGAATGAAATGAAGCTTCAAATACTAGACAAAGGACTTGACTCAAATAGAGAGAGGGAAAAATATTTCATTTTTTTAATGAGCTTGACATAGAAACAAGAATTATGCTCGTAATCTATATTTCATTTTTTAACGAGGTTTCTACAGAGAAGAAAAAACTATCCTCAAAAATCTCTCTTCTAGATCATGGATACCAAGAAGACAATACTCTGGAATGACACCATGTCAAGGGACAAAACTCGGCCATGGCTTCCAATAGGTCTTCACTAGAAGGAAGAAACATACTCTGGAAGGACACCATGTCGAGGGTTGCGACATGAGTGAAGATGCCAAGCTCTAACAACCCTATTGAAGAGATTACCATGTCAACTACTGGATCTAAATCATCAAAAGTTGAAGCCATGGGAGACAACGCCACATAATTGACCTGTGGCGGGGGTGATACTGTCTGCATACAAGAACCATTCAAGGAGGCAATCCAGGCAGGGTCAATGAATGAATGTTGATCAACAGTCACAACTCGTCCATCATGAGGGAAAGATATCACATGAAAAAGAGTAGAGACAATAGCTTTCATGGCATAGACATAATCTCGCCCAAGGAGTAAAGAAAAATCCAAGGGGTCTTGGACTATCATGACATCAATGAAGACAGTTTTCCCTCCCAAAGTTATAGGAAACTGAGGAAGGGTCCCTAAAGGTTGACTAGTTCTTCTGTTAAAAGTGAACAGATTATGCGTAACCGGCGCAAGTGGAGGACAACCCAAATCTTTCCAAGAAATAGAGGAAAAAATACTAACAGACGGATCTTTATCTATCAACGTCTGAGGAACGTCCCGACCACAAACTTGCACTGTAATCTGGAAAGGAATGTAAGAGGTGAGACGAGGTCTAGTTAGCACACCCCAATCAAAACGGATGGCCTCATTACTTGGAGGGGGCCTACGGGAGAAGGAGGAATACTCCTCGACAAGGCAAAGTCTATATCAACAAGAAAAACATGGGTAGTATCGGGTTTACTCTCTAGCGGGAGAGTAGGATCGACCGATGGAGAGATCAGATCGACCACTTGGGTTTCATTCTCCAAGGGGAGAGTGGGTTTGACCAAGGATGGGATCGGATCAACCACTCGGTCTACTGGTTCAACTAAGGACGTGACCAGATTGACGACATGATCAACTGGATTGACCAGTGAAGGGACCAGAGTGATCATTCCATCAACTATAGGTGGGTTGAGAGAAATCTTGTGATAAGAGGTTGGAAGTTGAGGCTATGAAATAGTCATGTCTTCCAGTAATTCCGAGGCTTTGTCCATATGAGGGAAAATATGAGTTAGATGACTCCCTTTGCATAACATACATGGGAACTTGACTCTACTTTTCTTCTTCTCAATGGTATCTTGACTAGTTGACGGGGGGTCGTCAGCATGTTGTTCAGAGGCTAACGACATGGGTTGGCGAGGATGTGTAGACCATACTTCTATAACCTTGGGTAGACCAGGGCAATCCTTGAGAAGATGGCTACCCTTACAAAGCCTGCAAGGGTACTTGGGCTTATGGGTTGTTTGGGTGATCTTGACATCATCAACACTCCCAGCACCATTAACAATAACTGGTTGTTTTCCAACATGTTTGACAGTGGTTGGAGGTTTTGACCCTTGTTTATATTTCTTCTTCTTAATCTTCCTTTTCTTCTTCTTCTTATTCACTAGGTTACTAGCGTCAGAACTTTCACTCGACGAAGAAGATGAAACGGAAGGCGACATTGCAAGCGAAGAAGGTGAAGAAGACCTTACTAGTGAAGAAGGTGAAGGATCAACATAAGGTTTATTCTCTAGGGGGGAAGTGCTTGTGACTGAAGCACTAACTGCATTCAGGATTACCTGAGTGGAAAAAAACCATACTGGTAATCCAATAGTGAGACCTGGAAGGCTCAAAGTAGCGATGTGAGGAGGACCAATGTTTCCATAAGAAGGAAAAACAAAAAGTTCCCCTGGAGAAAGGGTTCCTTCATTGGTCATTCCAGGAACTGACGCCATTAAATAAATCCAATCTAGAGTCCACTAGGTAAAACAAACAACACACGCTAAAAAGCTAGGAAGCAAGCAAACAAACAAAACCTTCTCACAATGAACACACTAGTTGGTGATGAAATCCAACGTCACGGGAACAATGTAAGAAGTGGTTGAGATAGAGCGGGTGGAAAATTTACTTTGATGACCTACTTAACGGACTTACACCCTGGTGCAAGCTCCCACACATAATCGTGGGTATACCCTCCAAGGAGCCCAAGTGAGTTTGGCCAATGTCGATTCCAGGTACCGTGAAGACTTTCCCCTCCATAGTCACCTTTTGTAAAGACCCTAAAGAGATAGGCCACTAAGGTTACCACTGACAACAATAAAGCCTGGGGGGACAGTCAACAGTCCGATCCACACGTAAGGGCAGGGTATCTAGCCCAAAATCAACTTGAGAGGCTTCCACTCATCATTGTGGGTATACGTTCAAGTGACCCCCGTAATACCTGCAATCTCTACACCAAGACCAACAAAACAGGCTGAGTAACTCTATCAGTCTCAATGTGACCTCATGATTGACCCTTGTGTTAGAAGGGCTTCCCAGGACAAAATGTAATAAGTGGATTTAACCGCTCCCTAACTCAATATTCTATGTTTGTTTGCAACTTTGGAAATTTATCTTTCACACCTATTCCAAAGTCCTACAACTAATCTAATGTAGGTTTGCTACCAAAAAGATAAAAAAGTCTAATCAATTTTTATGAGCGCTTTATTTTATGGCTGTTGTTACTCAAAAGGAAGATGGCGTGGATAATATGGTGTTTTGATCGACTCGAAAATTATGCAAAGATATGAAGATGCAATCTTTTCATTTCAATGAAAGCTATGCTACGAGAAGGAGAAAACATTTATCATTCCCATATGCACGATGACCCAAAATATATTAAACTCATCAATATCAAGATTCTCAAGAAATGAGAAAAAGGTACTGAACACCAATGCATGATTCATGCCCCCCCCCGGCCATGAGGGGGAATTTTGTTTTTAATTTAAGATAAAAAAAAAAAACAAGAATCATGCAATTTCTCTACTTCAAATGCAAGGATGCCCCCAATCTAATATAAAGCAAGAAATTAAATCTTTTTGTTTCAAAAATTTCACTAAAAGCAATAATGAACTTTCTTATAACAAAGAAACCCAAACTAAAAAATTATCTTTTAAAGCGAACTATTCAGAAGAAATCTTATCATTCCCTAAACAATTCTAAAGAAAACACATGCTTTTTAATTGAAAGACACTGAAAGAAAGAGACTAATCCTTCAAAACCAAACAAAGCAAAAGTGGCTAAAAGAAACTCAAAGGATGTCAAGCAGACTGTAAGCAGATCAATATAGGCTCCAAAAGCTCAGTCCAGTTGATCAAAGCAAAACCGGGCATCAAAAAATAAGACATCCTAATTTCAAACACAAATTTCAAATGGGTTTGCAGCCTATCTATAGGGTGCAGTGCGAACATTAGTGGAGTTCGTAGGCTAGACACAGGTAGGGTGCGAACATCTCACACTGGATTACATAGTAGGGTGCGAAATTAGATGATTCTCATAGGCCACTAAAGGGTACAGTGAGAGAATGTCTGTAAACACAAAATTTGGAAAAAAGAACAAAAATTTTGAGTGAACCTTAAAATCAAGAGAGTCTTGATGGATCTCCCACACACTTAGAGACCAGAAAACAAGCAATCAAAGAAATGGAAACTAGACTAACTAGGAAACAATCCGTTCCCCAATGGAGTCACCAATTTTGTTATTGGATAAATCCGTAGGTGTGGACACTAACCAATGTCCCTAGATCCACCTGGATCTAGAACAAAGCAAGACAGAACATGACTCTTTCTCTAGATTTTTAACCATTGAATTAACTAGGAGGCAAGAACAAATAACATACCTTATTATCGCTTCCTATGGTCTTTGTTTCTCCTGCTTCGCTCTAGTGATCTCGTGCATCCAAGACCAAGACAACACAAACCAACCAAAGTGAATAAAGCACAATATATTCAACGGTTAACCTATGTGTATGATCAAGGAATTACACAATAAAGTGAAAATAGCTTTATGGGAAAGAATCATATTACTGTATCATATTAAATGTGAAAGAGAGATTACAACCATGGCCTTGATGTCGTAAGGTCCCTTCCAACTGTCCTTCATTCCCCACACACTTCTTTCTCCAAGGATTCTGAAACCATAGATCTGATAGCTACTCACAATCTATCTTGACAAAGAAAATCTCAAAGCCACTCCAACCAAGCTAATAATTCCAAGCCAATCAAGAACAAGCTCATGAACCAACAAAGCTAACTTTTTCCATGAGAACTCCTCTCCTTTTATAAGTTGAAGAGGATAAGGTGAGGAGGTTAGGATGATCCCACTAAATCATGAAAACGAGTAAGATCCAAACCATTCGGATGCCACCTCACCATAGAAGTTTCTCCTTCTAGAAGATTCGAGAAAACACTCATTTTTCTCGCGTGTAGGTATTCTTGCACCCTAGCTATAGAGAAACCTGCGAACATCTCACACCCTATCTATAGTGCAACTTGCGAGAATGGGTCATTCTAGCACCCTGCCTATATAGCAACCTGCGAACTTCCTTTTTTATAAGGTTTTTACATAGGAAAATGAAAATTCTTTTCTCAAGAAAAGTTCTTCTCCCTTCTCTCTTTAGGAACTCAAGCCACTGACCCCTCTGAAGGAAAAAGATAGGTTTACATCATTAATGATCATAGGGATGACAAAAATAATGTGTAACAGTTTTGGATTTGTAGACTCAAACTCCCATTTGTTCTGGTGATTAAATTTATGCTCGATTTTTATAGCGTATCGATAAACATCACCGAGTGATGAGATGTCTAGAAAATCTATTTCAGTTTGGATGTATCTTTGTAGAGCCCCAGGGTATTTCAGAACCAAATTTAGTTTAGAGTCTTTGATACCCAGCTTGATGTGAAAGGTATGGAAGGTATTGGTGAACTCCGGAACTGCTTGGCCCCTCTCTTGCCACAGTGTGGTCCATCTCATGTACTGGTCCTAATAGTTTCCAACATGGTAATACTCTTCCTTTACTGCATCCAAAAAAAACTCCCAAGTGGGCTCGGCCCCATATATTCTAGAATCCTTTGTGGAAATTTGTTCCCAGTAGGTTTCCCACCAATGTTTGACATGGGGAAGAGATTTAAGGAGTGAAAAGGTGATCTTTTCTCTATCAGAAAAATTATGAACAGAGAAATAACCATCTAACATATTTAACCATTTGTCTAGGGCATCCGCATCTATGTGACCTTCAAATACGGGAATATCAAAATTAACATGTACCTTGAAAGGAGAGGTTCTTCCAAAGTGGTTTTTTGATTAATATGTGTCTGTTGCTATTGGTAGGCGTTGAAGGATGTGGGAAAAATTCTCCATCATTTAGTCCCTCTGTCATGTGAGAGCTTGCTCAAGCAATAGATTTATAGGATCGTATGCTCCGTCGTTTTTCTTTTCTTTCACCATGGATGGTTTCTTGGGTGTGTGAGAGAAATTATATTCAAGAGAGACAATCTCGAGACCCAACTTCCTATACTCAGACCTCATCGGGGACATGCACTGAATAATGATCAAGAGCCGCCTGCTCTTATACCACTGATCTGGATTATTTTCGGCACAAAATGAGAGTGGAGATATAATAAATAAATGCACAGAGATATCACAGATATTAAATAATATAATAGAAATGTATCAGAGATGTAACCAAAAACATAGATATACAGTAATACACAATTTCTATTAATGAAATAAATGTACAAAGACTGTAAAAATAGAGAGTGAAAGACTCACTAGAAAGGTGGCAACTTATCTCTGAGAAGAGATGTGATGGCTACTCAAATTCGTAAGAAGATGATTATAATGAGGCTCTAAAGGCCTTTTTACAATAAACAGGAATGCCAAAAACCCTAGACATCCAAAAACCTAACTGTTACTGGATAAATCAGTAGGTGTGAACACTAACAGATATCCCTAGATCCACCTGGATCTAGAACAAAATAGGACAGGACATGACTCTTTCTCTAAGTTTCGGTCATTGAATCTACTATTTAGAAGGAATGAATGACATACCTTTATATCACTTACTTAGGTCTCTATTGTTCCTGCTTCACTTCGGTGCTCTTGTGAAATCAGATCCAAGACAACACAAACCAACCAAAGAAAATATAGCAAAGTATATTCAATGTCAACCTATGCATATGATCAAGGAGTTATGCAATAAAATAAGAGTGATTTCATGGGAAAGGGACATGTCGTTGTATTATATTAAATGAAAGTAGAAGATACAACTGTATCGCCTTGATGTCGCAAGATTCCTTTCAGTGACCCTTGGTTCCAACACATGCACTTGCTCTACATTTGCATGAAGAAGATCTAATACAACTTGATAGACTAAATAGAGTCTTCAAGCTTCTATCCAAGAAGAGTTCTTCACACAATTATTTCACCAACTCTTTGTTCAATCTTTCTTAACCTTTTCCATGAGAAACCTTTCAATATATAGGAGAAGGAGAGATGGTTAAATGGATGAGGATGATCCCACCAAATATGAGAAGTTAGTAGGATGCCAACCATGCGAATGCCAACTCATTTTCTAGAAGATTCCCTTCTAGAACCTTCATGACCTCTTCTCTTTTCCAAGCTTAAAAATAGGTTCGCACCCTACCTATAGAGAAGACTGTGAACAATTTTCACCCAAAGTATGGGTTGGATGTGAAAATAAAGGATTTTCTCACCTTATAACACAGGCAGCCTGCGAACTCATCTTAAAAATGTTTTTTTTGGAAGAAGACAACAATCATTTTTCTCAGGCAAAAAGTCCTTATGGGAGCCTGAATACATCACTTGTAGAGACATCACCAGAGTGACCAGAATAATGTGTAATAGAATGCCCCCCAAAGTATGAGGCTAGAACTTGTGACAACTGAAATACTTTGCAAAATGTGTATGTGTGTTAGAAACAATGAGCACACCTAATCAGAAACATGTAAACAATCAAGCATCTGCAGAACATAATACCAGTTCTGAGGTAGGCATCCCCATGCTCAAATAACAAATGAACGGAATCATAAACGTAGGTCATGGCCACCAATCATACACCACGGATCCATGTCATGAAAATGCTACATAGCCACTAGGAATACATTGTGGATCTATGTGAGAAGACTAGAATTAAGACATAGACATGTGACATACAAAGTGGATCTATGTTCCGATACAAATCATACATACTCCTATCACAACCTGGATAAAAAAGATGAGACCCAGGGTCTTCAATCCCATTACCTGAAAGTACAAATCTAGCCATGTGATTACATGTGTTGAAGTCAAACATGGTAGAAACCATTTGATTACCGGTCATTGATGAAGATCGTTAACAAGTGCGAGGGAAATCACCATTGATGTCAATGACTCCCAAGGTACCGAAGTATAATCCGAACAAATGCGAATGAACAAGATGAAGTCAAGAACTTGGTGGAATCTCTCGATCAAGGATCAATGATGTGAAACCCCTGTCAAAAGCGAAGAGACCTTCCATTAAGGCATGCAGGTTCCAAGGTACTAAATGATTTATAAGTCTCATTCTCAGATAATGAGTTGGAGTCGACGGAAAAAGACTCGTCACAGAAGGGCCTTAATGTATCCCCCATCAATGACATGAAATAAATAACAGATTTTGAGGGTGAATCAAAGTATGAACATGGGTTGAAATGGACAAAGGGAAGGTCGACATAGTAAGAATGGACAATTGCAGATGGCCGACTCAATAGAGATCTTGTTTGAACTTCTCTTGAACATATGAACGACACGACCAAGGACTTGGCAGCACTGACTCAAAGACGACCCAAGATATGACCTTGTAGAAAGTTGAACAAGAGACAAATGGATTTCCCAACCCGGATTCAAATGATGAATAGGGGGTGTCATGTTCAAGAGTGACACTTACTACCATTAACACAAATATGAAAACATATCCCTTTCCCAAAATTTCCCCCACCATCTCTAACGAGTAACTATTTATTTTTACATAAGCTTGAGGAGGATAACACATTCTTGTCGATGTAAGTTCATCCTTCGGACAAGTCCCTCAAAGTATATTTAACGAACCCTAAGAAGGAGTGGTTTGATCCCATTATGGGTCTTTCGATGTTTGTTTAACGAGTCCAAGGATAGAAAACTCAGGGGTTTTTCATGTTTTGAGAGTCTAAAAAACACTTAAAAAGAACTCTCCCAGTTCCTTTTTCATAAATTAGTTTGACCAGACTGAAAAAGTGATAAACTATCGCTCGTCAAATGTTTTCTTCAAATACTTTAACAAGCGTGAAAAGAACAAGATCGTTTGGCAATATTTTCGTTTTTATGGAGCGTGAAAAGAGCTTAAAGGATACTCCCTTACGTTTTCCATTTTTGTGTTACCATGACAAGTACGAAAAGACAAGAAAAAGTATACTCAGTTACGTTCTCATATATTTTTGAGCACGAGAACGAACGAAGACTGAGCTCGAGGTTTTTCCTACAAAAGCTCTAAAAAAGTAGTCGTGCATGCGACAAAAAAGAAAAAACACTTGTACCCTCTCGTTCGGACTTCGAAGTTGCTATATTTGTGAAAAACCATACTCACAAGGCTATTAGGGTATTAGGTTTTATAAACAAAGCAATAAAAATAATATAAAAGATCAATAAGAAATAGTAAAAAGTGAATAAATATGAGTGAAAAGGAATTTTTACCATTTCATTGTTACTTTACCAAAAACTTGTCCAACATACCTCATTTTCCCCCAAATTTCTTTGCTCAATTGTGGGAGGCACAAGCGATCATTCGACGAATGGTTTCAGCCAACGAGGTAATCTCCTGATTCTCCAACTTTTCCATGGTTTGTTTTTGGTTTTTATTGGCAAATTTTAGAGTTTTGAGTCCATTTTAGCGTTGGAACATGCACTCAAGAATTCTCGCAGGTGGGTCATGTGGGACCTTCGAGAATCTAAGATTCTTGTAGGTGGGCATCAGGGCACCTGCGTGAATCTTGCACTGTGCAAAAGGTTCACCTACGAGAGACAAAAAATGGATTTTAATGTGTGGTTTTGCTCAATAAAAATTATGCAAGAGTTTAAAACAAGTTGTTGACTTCTCTCTCATGGCTCTATTGTAGGTGTTGACCAGCATGATGTTGGAATGGAGAGAAAGAGAACATCAGGAGCATGATGCCATTGCTGGAAATGACCCGGGTACAATTGCTACCCTCTAGGAATGTGGGCTCTTGAAATTTTTTAGGATCTCAAGCATGAGAGCCCAACTCAAGTTGTTAGAATGCCTGGTCCACATGTGGGATGTGGATCAACAGTTAATTCACATGGGAGTCCATATGCTGACACTAGATATTGAGGATATCTATTTTTTGATGGGGTTGTCACAATGTGGATAGCATGCTACTTTGACTAGAGGTAGAGGCGGTGGACTTCCTATGAGTGAGTATGTTCGCCAATATTGCGTTCCCAAGGTAGAGAGAAGCAAGGGTAAGGTTTCCATTTGGGGGGTCCAAGATTTGACCCTACGAACTATCTTGCTTACCATTGCATGCACGGTTGGGAGCATAGCTCCGCACATGGCTCTCCAGATCTATTTCCAATATGCCATAGAGTGCACAGAGCCTCGGGTTTTCAATTGGTCAGACGTAGTTCTCCACAGTATGAAGAGACAAGTGACAAAGTGCAGAAGGTGTGACTTGAAGCAGTTTGGGTATGGGTCACTTTTGGTGTCATTCTTCCTCGAGAGGGTGCCACTGTTGCGACTACAGGTTGATTGGGGTTTACCGGTCCCATAGGATCCAAGGATGTTGAGGTGGTGTAACCTCATGGATCGACATGTAGCAAGGCCTATAATCAAGTATAATGATTCATTTTTGGACTGGTTGAGGCCCTAGATGCTAATGATTGACGACTATGCATATGCCGATTTGGATTTCTGAGGGGATCCAGATTTGGTCCTTCCTGAGGATTCTCATTGGGGTGACTTGGGTGAGAAGTACACATTTTTTTCTTTTTAAATGTTTTTGGAAATTTTATTATATGAAATGTTTTTATGTTTATCAAAGGACTAATAAAAAAAATTATTTTTGATGACACAGATGTGAGGTCGTATCGACCTCTAGGAACGTCTCCCATTCAAAGGCAAGGAGAACAGACTCCAGTGGAGAGATGGGATGCCAAAGACTATGAGGCAGTGGAAAATAACTTAGAGGGGTTGACTACAGATGTCCCAGACATTGCTATTGGGGAGATCCCGAGACGTTACCAGCGCCATACTGTGGGCGTGTCCGAGTCTCTTAGTTGACTACTCCATAGGGTAGCCTGAGAAGTTGTGTGTTATCGTGAGCATCATTCGTGATGCTATTTTGTAGAAGCTATAGGATTCATATTTTGATATTTTGATCCTTGGACATAAACTTTTTGTAAAAACTTTTGATCATTATATACATATATACGGCTTCTACCGACTTATTTTGTGTTGTGTTATACATGTGATGTGTGATTGGTTTATAAATGTCCCAAATGTATGTCTAACACATAGTAAGCTAAGGCATTATTCAATGTATTTAGACATCTAGGAATGTGATGATATTTGATATAATCAAAATAACATTCCAAGAGGCGAATTCGTAAATATACCCGTAATAAAGTAGGACCTCAAACAGCATAGACATTACTTAAATGTAGTATTACTAGCTGTGAATCGAGTCATATAACCAGGTGGTGGATATCAAGAGAAATAGCATCAATCAACAATTCGATGACGGTGCTATATTCTACAATATTATTGGTCGCACGACCAAGGCACACACCTCGTAAACTGATAAGTTCGTTTGTAGGGGCGTAAATTTCCCATGCAGCAGAAGCAAGGTTCTAAGTACTATGACTAGTGCCATCGGCGAAGCCAATGTGGGGTAGTGAAGACTCAGACATATGGAAACCAAGCACAATGCAAGATAAGTGGTCGAGGGAAAAGACCAAATAATGAAAAAGAATACTAAAGTAATACACAAAAAGTATGATACAAAAAAATACAATCACTCATGCACAAGTGATCTTAAGAATAGTACTTATTTAAGTACAACCCATTTTTGGGTTCACTCAAAGGGATACCATCATAATCCATCAACTCATAAGATCCTTTATCCAAAACTCATCTGACTATATAAGGACCTCGGCATATAGCTTCAAATTTTTTTACTCCTAGCATATCCTGATCTTGCTCGTAAAGGAGAACCAAATCACCTTCGGAGAAAATGTGTGGCTTGAAATGTTTTTTGAATTGGTATTTGATGCATTTCTTCTGGGATTCTATGACTAGGGTGGCATCGTGATGGGTTTCATCTAATTGCATGAGATACAATAGGTGTTCTTCTTCGGCAGAAGTGTTTGGGAGAATTTTGACATCTAGTTTTAGGGAGGGTATCTCGCATTCAATCAGTAAGATGGATTCTAGACCATAGACTAACTGGAATGGTGTGAACCCGGTAGCAGACTTAACGGATGTCTGGTAAGCCCACAATGCTGAAAACAACATCGTGTGCCAACTTGTTTTGTGAATCCCTATCATTCATCGAAGCATGGTAATGAGGACTTTGTTTATTGCTTCAACTTGGTCATTGGCTTGTGGGTAATAGGGTGTTGAGTTTTCATGGCGAAGACCCAACTTTTAAGTGAGTTTAGACATCATGAATTTTCTAAAGTGGCTACCGTGATCAGTAACGATAGCTTGAGGAACACCAAACTGAGCAATTATGTGATTGAATTTAAATAATGTTGTAGTCCTTCCGGTATTGTCGAATGTTGGCATCGCCTTGGCCCATTTTGCAAAATAATCTACAACTACAATAATGTATCCATGCCCCTTGTTCAAGTGAGGGTGACATGTCATGAAATCGATACCCCATTTAGTAAAAGGACCAACAGATACCACAGGGTGTAGAGGAGCAGGGTGTGATTGTATTTTATTGTTGTAGGTTTGGAAAGCATGGCATTTTTGGATAGCAATTATACAATCATTGAATAAAGAAGGCCAAAAATACCCCGCTCGTAAGATCTTCTGGGTAGTAGCATACCCAGACATGTGACCACCATAGGCTTTAGAATGGAAGTCATTCAGGGCTTTCTTGGCTTCGTCAAATGTGAGGCAGTGTCGAAAAATGGAGTCAATCCCATGACGATAAAGAGTATCACCGAGGATAATATACTAACGGGCTTGGTAGCATATTCGACAGCGATCAGTGCTAGACAAATTGGGTTGGAAAGTCTGGGTCTGGAGATATATGATGATATCTCCATACCAAAGGTTAGTGGAACTGATCAGGAAAAGGGATTCATTGGGTAATGAATCTTCTACTACATTTTTCGTCTCAGAGAAGGGAAGGTCTCATATCAACTCGGCAAACACCAAGGATTTCTTCGACTTAGCATTTGAATTCTAATTCAAACTCCTAGAGTATTACGATCCATTTGGAGTATTTTCCCCCTAGCAATTGGCGTGTAAGAATGTGCTCCATAGGGTTGAAATTAGAAATTACCGTAGCCTTGCGAAAAAGGATATAATGCTAGAAACATTGAACAGCTTGGATGGATTCCAAGGCCAGTTTTTCAACATGTAAATACTTGGTTTTGGTAGTTGTGAGACTCTGAATCAAGTAATAGAGGACATGTTCATCATGAGAATCATCCTCCTAGATGAGAACCATAGCGATGGTATAGTCCGAGGATGTGAGGTAAAGGAAATAATCCTGATTGTAATCAGGTGGGAAGAGTAGTGGGGTATGTGTCAAAGATAGTTTCAAAGATTCAAAATATTTTTCAGTAGTAGTATCCCATACAAACTTAGAACCTTTCTTGAGCAGTCACGTAAACCCAAGAGTTAGCTCAGCTTAGTTCGGGATGAAACGATGGAGAAAGTTTTCCTTCCCTTGCAAACTTTCTAACTGGTGAAGTGAGGAAGGAGGAGGGAGATTGAGAATCGCCTCGACCTTCAAAGGATCTACCCTAATCCCTTGACGTGAAATAATAAATCCTATAAGTCGGCCAGATTCTATGCAAAAAACACATTTGTTGGGATTCAAGCATGTATGGTAAAACCGACATCGAAAGAAAATGGCGCAGAGGTGTATTGGATGATCTACACAACACATGGAATGAGCGGGTAAGTCATCAAGATATGGCTTCACAATGTACTTTATATCATGAAAGGTGTAAGACATAGCATGTTGAAAAGTTGCACCGGCATTCTTTAAACCAAATGGAATTTTCCGGTAGGTGAAAGTGCTCCAAGGACAAATAAAAGTGGTCTTGTGTTGGTCCACGGGTAGGATATTGATTTGATTATATCCATAGAATCCATCCATCAGAGAGAAGATTTCACTTCCAGCACAATCGTCGACGATCTGGTCAACGAAGGGGGTAGGAAAGTTATCTTTAGGACAAGATTTTTTAATGTCTCTATGATCAACGCATACATGGATTGTGCCTTGTTTCTTGTTAATTGGAACAAGATTGGAAACCCAGTCAACTAGAGCCATAGGGTAAATAAAGCCAACTTTGAGAAGTTTCTCAACTTCAAGATTGATAGAGGTTTCTTTACGTGGGTGGACCGTATGAAGTCATTTTTGGATGGATTTAGTGCCCAGGTATGTCTTAATCTCATGTACCACAATGTTGAGGTCAATCCCTGGAATTTCTTCATAGCTCCATGCGAAGACGTCACAAAATTCTTGGAAAAGAGACTTGTAGGTGAAAACTTCATGATGGGAACACGAATCTCTGATATGCACATTTTCAACAACTACAGGTTTTATGGATATGTTGAGGGGGTTGGTGGGTGAGATATTGCTTAATTTCCCTTCGTAGAACATATCGTGTGTAGACTCAAGAATGGTAGAAATGATGATAATGATCGATGGGGTCGAGATTCATTGGTAACCCTCAATGGTGTGTTGTTCCAGGAAGAGGATGGAATTATGATGTCCATCATCCCAAGGGGTGTCTTCCATGGACATAACAGACATAATCATCTCGTCTGTGGGAAAAATGACACGGAATGGATCCGAAGATAAATCACCAAGAGAGGTGGTAGAAGGGGTTGTCGATTGAATGGCTTGATAAGCGGATTTGACCAGACTCAAAGGCATTTCGTCGCCATAAAGAATATGATTTTCGATGTTGGGTACCGTCCACGAGTCATAAGACACAGGGTTCCATGAACAGAGGTGGAGATCAGATCGAGGCGACAAATGGATGTCGAACATCGGGTGGTAGAATGGGGAAAGTACCCATCAAAGAGGAATTTTTAAGAAGATCGACACCAACGTTCTCATATCAAGGGGGGGGGGGGGGGGNGTTTGCAATGAAAGGTACATTGTCGATACGTGCATCAGAGTGAAAGAAGGAGAATTGGTCTATGGTAACTACTTTTCCTTGATGTGGGAAATGCACGACACATAAAAGAGTGGACACAACTACACACATGGAATCGATCTAGCTATGGCCAAGTAGAAGGTTGTAATCGAGAGGAGCGTCAAAGACCTCCACTTCAACATTGACTATTTTTCCTTCTAACGTAATAGGCAATGAAGATAGGACACCGTAAGGCTTAAAAATAGAGCCATTGAAGGCTTTGAGAATGTTGTGGGATTCCGTTAAAGGAGGAGAGCCGATGGATTTTCAATAGGCAATAGACATGACACATGTCGAGGCACCCTCATCAATAATTGTTCTACAAATGTTTTTGTCAGAGACAATAAATTGTATTTGGAATGCGATTTGAGGGGGTAACCTTGGAATGTGATCTTCCAAGTCAAAAATTATTAAATTTGTATCCGTAGGGTCGATTCCACCAATAGCTTTCAACAGTGCCTTCCATTGTATAGGACAACTCTGAAAGAATTTGAGGCATGACATTGCAGACGGTGCTTGGGCTAGGTCTTAGACAATACTATAGTTCTGGGTAGCATGTGCATAAGGATTGAAAGATTATTTTTGAACAACACCCTTTGGGGGAGGGTGAAGAACTATTTCTAGTATTGGTCGTTCGAGATGAAGAGGACCGTTGGTAGGTGGAGTCATGGGAGATGGTTGAACCAACGAAGGAGGTATTACATCAACCTTCTCTTTGGAGGGAGAATAATCTTTGGCTCGAGTGGTAAGTTTGATGTCATTCTTATTTGAATCACCTGTACACATTAAGACATAGGATGTATTGGAGGGGTAGGAGACGGAGCATTTTGAACATTAGAAGAAATGGATTTGGGGTTGTTGCTACAAGTTTGGAAAGAATGAAATCGGGCATGGAAAGTGCCAATCACACCGTCAGCTGCATGAGAAGCAACAAGAGTAATTGAAGTAGTAGAAGTAGAAGGACGAGGTGCGTCAGGGATTAAGTCGTAAAGAGTACCCATTTGTGAGTAAACGAGGTCGATGTATTGAGCACGATTGATTGCCTATTCTTTTGTGAAAACTCCACCCATGGAAATGTCATGAGCGATGTCATTCACGAATGATTTCGTGAACCAATCTGCCAGCAACTGATCGGGAAGTTCAAGTTTGATGAGACAGCGTCTCCGTCGCCACTCATGAATGTGATCAGAGATATGAGTGGCTTTGGTTTGTTTGAAAGAACTCAAAATTTTGGTTCTCATTTCGTAGCGGATCGGTAACTGGTAGTGGGTGAGGAAAGCCATAGCAAGGGTTTTGAAGCCGGTGAAGAAGCCACGTGGTAATTCTATATACCACTTCGTGGTGGAACCTTTGAGGGTTCGTTGAAAAAGGCATAAATGAATAGATGCATCCATCAAGGAGTTGTATGAGCACCAAAGGTGAAAAATCATTACATGATTGTTCAAGTCCTCTCCTGTCTTACCATCGAATTTAGGGATTTTGGATGGTAGTTTGGCTGGTATGGCGGGCCATTGAGGAGAGTGAAAGATCGGATCATTTAAAATTCTCGACAGATTGGGGAGGTTCGGGGTGGCTAAGAAGGGAAACTGTCTATTCACATGTGGGTACTGGTGACTTTGGGGAGGGAGTCTCGTCAATAGACCAATGGGACCATAAGAAGTTTGCATATAATGTGAAGATCCAAGCAGATTCAGTTGTTGGTGTGAAGGAAAGTAATTCATAGGGTTGTACCCTTGAACAGGGGCATGGGGTTGAGCGTTCGAGCCCCAAATAGGATTGGACATGCCTTGATATGGTTGGCCTATACTAGGGGGTATGAAGGAGCTAGCTTGAGGCTGTGGCCCCCCAGTCGAGTGAGGATTATTTTGAATAAGATAATTCCAATACTAGGCCAAGGATGGAGGTATGTTTTTTTCATAGGTCGGGGTTGGTGGGGGTTTCCCTCTAATCAGGGGTTGCATCCCAATTGATATTTTTCCAGCAAAATGGGATTGGGTTTGGCCTCCTTGGTGAAATTGTCCACCAACAGGAATCTGGTAATTAGGTGTGAAAGATGGGATGGTTCCACTAGTATTGGTGCCTTTGGTAGAGGATGGAAGAGGTCCTCTGAAAAGGGGGTCGAGGAAGTGTTGGAACGAAACCAGGAATGAGATGGTGCCCATAAGGAGTGGAAATGCCAGGAATCCCGGATGAGATTTGTGTAGGAGTGGGAATAGAAGCACTCAATGCATGATATCCGGGCGAAAGTTTTGGGGAGATTTTATGCAAAAATGGAGTGCCAATGGGAGCTTGGCTAGCTGTTGTAGTCCCAGTGTGAGGACTCGTAGTATCTGGGACCATTGTGTAATGGACTGTTTGTAGGGGGATAGTCAAGATGTGGTCAGTTGGCGGGGCATCTATACTAGGAAAATAATATGCAGTAGTAAAAGGTATCAGGTCTGGATTAGATGTTTCAAGCAACTCAAGTGTGATAGTGATATCAATGCCTACTCCTGAGCCAAAGAGATCCCGTCTAAAAATGCCAGTAGTCCAAAAAGGATCTTGACCCTCAGGTCCTGTAAAAGGTTCGGTTGGCAATCCAGAAGACTGAACAACTATTTCTCCGAAATAATTCAATCGAACAATATGTCTCTCAGAGTCAGGAGGAAGTCAGAAGTCCTCTCAAGAATTGGTAATTCGGAACCATTCTAAAGATTTAGTTATTTCCACTTGTGGAGTGGCAACGTCTTGGAGTTCACTCTATTGAGGAGATCCCTCTGATGAGTTGGTAGGCAAGGGTTGAGAACCTTCCAGATCTTCTGGGGGTAGGCCTTGCATTCTATATGAACAGTGTGGAGGGTCAATTGTGATCGATTCAGAATCTTACGAAAGAAATTCTATGGCCAACTTGGGTAAACAAACAACTCGTGCTAGTAAAATCTAGGAAGCAAAACCAAGGAAACAAGACCTTCCAATTCCGAAGTCACTAGTTGCTGATGAAATCCAATGTCATGACGATGAGAAAGAAGGGGCTGGGTGAAGGTGGAAAAGTTACGTTGAAGACCTACTTAATGGACCTACACTCTGGTGCAAGCTCCCACACACAATTGTATATCCTGTTAGCGACATTTCCTGCACAGGGGTGTTTTCCTCTCCAATTTGAGACCCCTGATTTAAACACATAGAGGTGGGATTTTGAAAGCCGGTCAGGTGATATTTATTCAAAGGCCACAGCCATAAATGTCAAGCGATCCTAATCATGGACGCAAGGAATAGCGAAGGAGATCTAGACCGTTCGCCTGAGAAGGGACGCGTGGCAGGAGATCGACGTCATCGGGAAATTCTCGACAAGAAAGCGCCCATCGGAGAACTTGAAACCATCGGGATATTGGGGATCTTGGGGACGAGTATTTTGTGCACTTCAAAAATGAGAACCACGAAACCCCGATGGAGATGGTCAAGGGAATATGGTGGTGGTCACTTGGAACAAGGCCTAGTCAAAGGGCTAGCACGGAAGGAGCCATCGAGAATCGGAGATTCGCGAGTCTAGAGGACTTGTGAATCATGACATCGTGAATGCCGAAACTCCGATGGAGGGTTTGACTACGGTCACTCGGAAGCAGGTCATATGGATCAGGTTCCCATCGATAGGGGATAGCTCATTGAGGTGGAGATCATCGCAAATTAGGTATCGAAGTTTCGAGGAGCAAACGCCCCTTCTTTTTTGAATTTTGAAATCTCGAACCCCGAATTCCCGATAGCGCTCAGGACCGGGCCCATGGTTTTGATGCCTGGTCATAAGAGAGGAGGTCTGAAGTGAGGGTTGCTTTCATTTTCATTTGGCCAAAGGTGCTGAATTAATTCTCAGAAGGGGGGCTCTGTGCTCTACCGACTCCATCCCAATGAGATTTGGATCCCGGTACCTTCTCAGAATGGATAAAGGAGAAAGAGGGTGGGTGAAGCCTCACATCACTCATTTATTGCAGAGTATGGAGGTCCCGATTGAAATTTACTCAGGTGGGTCCCTTGTACCATTTCTCTTCAGGAAAGCCACGCCGAGTCTCCAACTCACCAGGGGAACCTGTACATGCCAGATAAACATTTAAAGGGCTCAGCTACCCCCTGGCGCGAGCCATGCTGAATTAAAGGTAGCGTATGACAGAACAATGCAGGCTAGATTTGATTGAGGTGACACCATCCATTGAAAGTTTTGAGACGCCTCTGTTGGGCGAAAGGAAGGGAAGAATATATGTAGGCATTTTTTCCATTTTGTAAGCATCAAGGGTTGAGCAGAGCTCACTACTATAATGTTTTAGCAGCTATTCTAATTTTCAGCTTATGCATCTGTATTTGAGATATCTCGTTTATGACAGACAGTTTTTCTTGTTCCATCTTGTTTTTGTCTCATGCTTAGAGAGGTCGTGATTGACTGAGTCGCACAAATTATTACAGTTATGTTATGATAAATGATTTATCGTTGCATTATGGTATTCTCTGGTTTTTTGTATTTAAGTGCAAGAAGACCTTGTGTTCGGATGCCTTCTTCTACAGTCTGTTAGGAACATGTCGTTTGTAACAAACCTTCGCACTCCTTCCATACAAGTCTTCCATATGTTCACCCTTTACTACACTCACTGTCTGAAGTTTATAAATACCTCACTCACCCATGCATGCCTGGCCTAATTTAGAGTTGGAATGATATCATTTTGAGTTGGCTTCCATTCGGTCACCCCATCTATAAACAAACCGTGACATAAAAATTGATGGGCGTCGGGCTCTGCTCCTGATAGAAATCCAGGAGTGACTTCCGTCGCCAACATTTCTAGCGCCGTTGCCGGGGACAAAGTTGAATATTTTCCCCGGGATTGAACGACAATGATTAGCTGATTCTGAAGGTGAATCAGAGATCAGAACTATTAAGATTGCTACTGTGCACCTGGTGACTCCATTGTGATGACTTCACTGGGGAGAACCCGCTCTATCAATTGTGGATTTCAGAGGCAGACACACGCGGTCTCATCCCCAGCTGCCCTTGGCTACACTTGAAACTGATCCGGAGGTGGTCCTCAGAAAAGGAAAGGCCCCTAAAGAAGAAGCTTCCACCGCCAAAACAGGTAATCCACCATCTCCTTCTGTAAGAACTCTGTTTTCTTCCCCTCAGTTTCTTGATAGACCTCCTTCACAAGTTTCCCGTTTCCTGAATTTTGGAAGTGTTCCTGCTAAGATTTCCCCTCCTAGTCTGGGATTGGAGGGAGAAATCTTTGTCACTCCATCCTCCTTGAATCACCTCTTGTTTCCCACCCCACTCTGAGATTCATTCCTGGTAGCCCCTTCGTGAACTCCTTCTCCTCCGAGTTCTCCTCCACCTAATATTCCAATGGCCGGAGCAAATCCCCCTATGACCAAAATAGATGTCATCATAGACGCTAGATATGCTCCCCTTGTGCTACCATAGCCTCTCAATAACCTCCCAGCAAAAGGGTACCTTAAGCAGCTGCCCAAGTTTACAGGCAAGGGGGACATAACTGCTGAAGAGCACCTGGCAGCCTTTTACACTTTCACGGATGATAATGTTATCATGCACACGAACGTATGGATGAGGATTTTTGTCCATAGTCTCCAAGGAGAGGCTAGAAAATGGTTCATAGCCCTGCCTCCTGGGTCTATTGATGGGATCAAAGCTTTAGATAATGCCTTTTTGAGACAGTGGGGAGATAAAAAAGACTTCATGTATTACATGATAGAGTTTGGGTTGTTGAAGAGAAAGGAAGGAGAGTCTATTTCTGACTTCTCCAAGAGATTTAATAAAATGTACAATAGAATCCTTGCTGAGATAAAACCCTCTGAATCCTCTGCAATGATCACTTACTCCAGTGCCTTTGATCCTAATTTCTGCCTACTGCTGAGAGAGAGAAGAGCTGCTACACTGGCCCACATGCAAGACGCAGTCGTGGAGGTAGAATCCAACATATTGGTTGTCAACCGACTCAGGAACGTTGGTGATAGAACTACCTCCAAGAACAGGCCTGAAGCTTCCTCATCCAGCTCCTCTCCCCTGCCCCATCGGACAGATGAGACAGCTAGAACGCTAAAATCACTTGTTGCCAAGGTAGAAAGGTTGGAATTAGAAGGGAAGCCCATGTATAGAAATCCCCAAAACAATGATAATAGAGGTTTCAGACGACCGGCTAACAATATGCCTCAAGTTTTCCCAAGGGAACAGAGGGGAAAGGACAGAGAAGACCAAAGGGTTCAAGCCCCCTTCCAATATAACCTGGTAGATCATGAGGAAAGAGAGGAGATAGATGAGTTTGGCTCTGAAATTCACTGTATTGAAGAAACTCCCCCTTTTCCACATTTGACGCAGTCAGCATATGAAGAATCACTGATGAGTGTTGAGATTCATGAGTTGGGGAAAGAAGAAAGGCCTGGTCACACTTCTAACAGATATAATCTCAGGTCTAGAAGAAAAGAAGGAGACTTCGACAGCTCAAACCAACCCCTCATAGCTGATAGGCCTACTAAAACTGCAGCAGCCGCAGCTAAAGAAAAGAAAACTCAAAGTGCTTCGCCAGCAGCCAAAGAACCTGTCACTGAGGTAAGAGAAGCTCCTAAACCTACCCCCTCCTTCAATTTTGAGCATGAGATTCAAAAGATTAGGATTCCTGTACCCCTCTCTGAGCTAGTTAAAAATAAATACTTCAAAACGTCCCTCTCCAAGTTGCTACAATCAGACCCCCCCCCCATCCTCCCTCTGACTCAATAAACCTTCAAGATGAAAAGCCTACAGTCATCTTAGGGCCCATGGTAGAAGATAGAGATGATTCATCCCCTCCCTTCTACACATCCCTGAATATACATAATAAAGTGTTGCATAACTGCCTCATGGACTCAGGGGCTTCCCATAACCTTATGCCCAAAATAGTGATGGAAGAGCTGGGATTAGAAGTGACCAGGGCCTACCATGATTTATACTCTTTTGATTCAAGGAGGGTGCAATGTCTGGGAGTCATCAAGGACCTGGTGGTTTCTCTTTTTCAACTACCCATGAAGAGTGTGGTCATGGATATTGTGGTAGCTGACGTTCCCCCAAAATTCGGTATGTTGTTGTCTAGATCATGGATCAAAAAATTGGGAGGGACACTACAGATAGATCTCACGTATGCTACCATTCCGGTCTTTGGAGGGGAACGAAGGAGATTATTCAGAGAAGCCCAGCTGGCCTATATTGTCAGTGATGAAGCAGACCCTACCAACCACCCCATCTTTTCACTTGACATCGACTTAGGGTCTAGCTTGCTACAGCTTACCGATGCCCCTGAAAGCTATTTACTAATCAGAAAACATCCCAGCCCTGATCATCCGATTTCCCCTCAAAGTTCCTCTGTGTGGAAGATGTTTTTTGACGGAGCTTCTTCTAGCGAAGGAGCTGGCGCCGGGGTGGTTTTCATATCACCTTGTCAAGAATTCATATCCCTATCATTCAAGATGGAATTCGAAGTCACGAACAACATGGCAGAGTATGAAGCTCTTGTTTTGGGTATGAGGGCCGCAAAGGAAATGGGAATTGCAGAAGTGGAAATATTCAGAGATGCTGAGTTGATTATTCAGCAGGTAAGGAATGTTTATCGTGCCCATAATGCCCGACTCAGAAATTATCGGAATGAAGTATGGGACCTTATTGATAATTTCTTCCTGGCTTTTAACATTTCTTTCATTCCGAGGGAAGAAAATGCTTTGGCCGATTCTTTAGCTGTCTCGGCTAGTTTGCTCAAATTTCCTTTGCCGCCTATGGTTAAAAATGATGTTGAGATAAGGTATAGGCCCTCAGTGATGGACAATGTCAAGCATTGGAAGGTGTTCGAGGATGATTCTGAACTCGAAAGGTTTCTCCAAGTGGTGGATGAATTTTTTGCGTTGCATATTGACCAAGATCCTGATTTGGAAGGTGACCCTCATCCTGAGAGGTTTTTAAACGAAATCGCAAATCTTCAGATCATTCAGCTACCCAGTAATCACATCCTGAGAGGACTTGTCCCTTTAGAGAGATTGTTCGATGGAAATGATGTGCCAGTAAAGGGAAGGTTCTCAAATGAAGATTTTTACACAGCCGAATGCAACATTGGCACACTGGAGGAGCCCAAGTTCGTTAAATTGTCAAGTAGTTTGACCAAAGAACAGAAGGCCGAGTACACAAAGCTACTGAGAGAGTTCGTTGATGTGTTTGCATGGACATACGAAGACCTCAAGACGTATGACACATCGGTCATCGAGCACAAGATCTCATTGAAGGAAGGAGCTAGGCCTTTCAGGCAGAAGCTAAGACAGATAAACCCCATGTTATTTCCCGTCATGGAGAAGGAAGTTAAAAAGTTGTTAGATGCCCAAATCATTGTCCCCTTGAGGTATTCTGAATGGGTGGCCAACTTGGTCCCAATAAGGAAGAAGAGTGGGGAAATCAGGCTCTGCATTGACTTCAGGAATCTCAACAGAAGCTCAAAGAAAGACAACTACCCCTTACCTAAGATGGAACACATACTGTAGAGGGTAATTGGCGCCTCCAGGATATCCATGATCGATGGGTTTTCTGGCTATAATCAAATATCGGTCATGCCTGAGGACAGGGAAAAGACAGCCTTCACCACTCCTTGGGGCACATTCATGTATGCCAAAATTCCATTCGGGCTTATGAATGCGGGAGCAACATTTCAGCGAGCCATGGATATAGCCTTCATCAAATAAAAATACCAATTTGTAGTGATCTACCTAGACGACATCACGGTCTTTTCCAGGTCTGATAAGGAGCACCACTGCCACTTAAGAAAAGTTTTCTCGAAATGCTGAAGGTTTGGCCTTTCCCTGAACCCCAAGAAGTCCCTGTTTGCTATGTAGGAAGGAAAGTTATTGGGACATATAGTATCGGCAGAGGGAGTGATAATTGATCCCAACAGGGTGGAGGCAATTCAAGCCTTGTAACTTCCCAGGTCTAAAAAAGAGGTTCAGGCCTTTTTGGGAAAAATTAATTTTCTAAGGAGGTTTGTCTCAAATTTTGTCGAGCTAGTGAAACACATCACGGCCATGCTCAGAAAGGGAAACAAAGTGAAATGGACTGCTGAGCCCAGGGCCTCTTTTGACCAAATAAAAAGGGAATTGACTAGGGCACCTGTGCTTGTCAGTCCTAACTATTCCAAAGAATTCCTAATTTTCTCCTTTGCTTCTGTTGATACAGTGGCGGCAGTCTTATTGCAGAGAAATGCGGAAGGACGAGAACAACCCATTGCCTTCTTCAGCAAGGCATTGAGAGATGTAGAGCTCTGGTACGAGATCATGGAGAAGCAAGCTTATGCCTTGGTGAAAGCCCTCAAAGCTTTCAGAGTCTACGTCTTGCATTCGAAAGTGACAGCATACGTTCCTTCAGTTACCGTAAAGGACATTATTCTATAGCCAGACATAGATGGGAGAAGAGGCAAATGGATAGCAAAAATTATGGAATTTGACTTGGAAATAAATCCCACCAAGCTGGTTAAGGGGAAAGGCTTAGCCAAGCTACTGGTTGAATCCAATTGTGAAGCCTTGGGAGTCAATTTCCTCAACACTCGCTCAGGAACTCAACAAACTGATCTGCCTAGAAAATGCCCTCAAGACGTCTTATCGCTAGTAAATTGTTCCTGGTATTGTGACATTATTTATTTTCTGCAAGAATTGAAGCCCCCCGATGGAATGGCAAAAAGCAAAGCGAGAGCTTTAAAGCTCAAGGCGGTCAGGTATTGTCTCATTGAGAAAGTTTTGTACTGGAGAGATCCTTTGGGGATGCTGCTGAGATGTTTGAACCCACCGGAAGCCCAGAAGGTTATGCTTGATTTCCATAAAGGCCTTTGTGGGGGGCATCATTTCTGGAAAACCACATCTCATAAGATCCTCAGGGATGGATATTACTGGCCTACTTTATTCGCCGATGTTTGCAGGGAGATCAGAGCTTGCACCAAATGCCAAAAGTTCTCAGGAAAGAATAGCTCACCTCACTACCATTGAAACCCATTGTAGCTTCGGCACCTTTTCAGCAGTGGGGGTTGGACTTCATCGGAGAGATTCATCCTCCCTCAAGTGGTCAGCACAGATGGATCCTGACTGCGACAGATTATTTCACCAAGTGGATAGAAGCTGTCCCCACCAGAAGCGCATCACACAAAGTAATTATCAGCTTCCTGGAGGATATCATAGCCCGGTTTGGCTGTCCCAGCAGAATCATCACCGAGAATTATGCTTCTTTCAAATCTGAACCTTTAATTAAGTTCTGTGAGCAGTTACATATCTCTCTAGTTCACTCCACCCCCTACTATCCCCAGGGAAATGGTTTAGCGGAATCCTCTAACAAAATCCTGATAAAGATCATCAAGATATTGTTAGAGGATAACAAAAGAGCCTGGGATTCAAAGTTGAAATTCGCTCTGTGGGCCGATCGTGTCACGATGAAGAAGTCTCTAGGCACTTCGTCGTTTCAACTAGTCTACGGAGCAGAGGCAGTTTTCCCTACTCAGCTTGCCTTACCTGTGGAGAAGTTCTTTCAAGACTATGAGGGAGAACCAGATCATATGATCAGAAGAATTCATCAGATAGTGGAAGTGCAGTAGATTAGAGAACAAGCGAGGGACGCAGCTTATAGTCATCAGCAAAAGATCAAGCAGGATTTTGACAGAAAGGTCAGGAAAAAGGAGTTCGAGATCGGGGACTTGGTATTTAAGTGGGACGCACCTAGACAGGATAAAGGCAAGCACAGCAAGTTCGATGCCCTATGGATCGGCCCCTTTAAAATCTTTGAGATTTTCTCCAACAACACCTATGGGTTGCAGGATCTAGAGGGTGAATAGGTTTTCAACACCCCAGTGAATTGGCATTTTCTAAAAAGATCTTTTATTTGAGCCTTAGGTGGCTACTCTGTTTGTAAATATTGTCTTTTAGTTCTTGTTTAGTTTCTTTTTGAATGTTTTCATCCTAATAAGTGACTGCATAGCCCAATAGCAAGGCACTGAAGCTGCGGAAGGAGTTCTTAGAGCATCGCGGGGATGACTCTATCCCCCATGGAGCCTAATGTTAGCGACATTTCCTGCACAGGGATGTTTTCCTCTCCAATTTGAGACCCCTGATGTAAACACATAGAGGTGGGATTTTGAAAGCCGGTCAGGTGAGATTTATTCAAAGGCCACAGCCATAAATTTCAAGCAAGCCTGATCATGGACGCAAGGAACAGTGAAGGAGATCTAGACCATCCGCCTGAGAAGGGATGCGTGGCAGGAGATCGGCGTCATCGGGAAATTCCCAACAAGAAAGCGCCCATCGGAGAACTTGAAGCCATCGGGATATCGAGGATCTTGGGGACGAGTAGTTCATGCACTTCAAAAATGCGAACCGCGAAACCCCGATGGAGATGGTCAAGGGCATATGGTGGTGGTCACTTGGACCAAGGCCTAGTCAAAGGGCTAGCATGGAAGGAGCCATCGGGAATCGGAGATTCGCGAGTCTAGAGGACTTGTGAATCATGACATCATGAATGTTGAAACTCCAATGGAGGGTTTGACTATGGTCACTCGCAAGCAGGTCATATGGATCAGGTTCCTGCTGGTAGGGGATAGCTCATTGAGGTGAAGCTCATCGTAAATCAGGTATTGAAGTTTCTAGGAGCAAACGCCCCTTGTTTTTTTCATTTTGAAATCCCGAACCCCGAATTCCCAATAGCGCTCAGGACCGGGCCCATGGTTCTGATGCCTGGTCATAAGAGAGGAGGTCTGAAGTGAGGGACGCTTTCATTTTCATTTGGAAAAAGGTGATGAATTAATTCTCAGAAGGGGGGCTCTATGCTTTGTCGACTCCAGCCCGATGAGATTTGGATCCCGGTACTTGCTCAGAATGGATAAAGGAGAAAGAGGGTGGGTGAAGCCTCACATCACTCATTTATTGCAGAGTATGGAGGTCCCGATTGAAATTTACTCAAGAGGGTCCCTTGTACCGATTCTCTTCAGGAAAGCCACGCCGAGTCTCCAACTCACCAGGGGAACCTGTACACGCCAGATAAACATTTAAAGGGCTTAGCTACCCCCTGGCGCAAGCCATGCTAAATTAAAGGTAGAGTATGATAGAACAATACAGGCCAGATTTGATTGAGGCGATGGCATCCATTGAAAGTTTTGAGACACCTTTGTTGGGCGAAAGGAAGGGAAGAATATATGTAGGAATTTTTTCCATTTTGTAAGCATCGAGGGTTGAGCAGAGCTCACTACTGTAATGTTTTAGCAGCTATTCTAATTTTCAGCTTATGCATCTGTATTTGAGATATCTCGTTTATGACAAACAGTTTTTCTTGTTCCATCTAGTTTTCGTCTCATGCTTAGAGAGTTCATGACTAACTGAGTCACGTGAATTATTACAGTTATGTTATGATAAATGATTTATCGTTGCATTATGGTATTCTCTGGTTTTTTGTATTTAAGTGCAAGAAGACCTTGCGTTTGGATGCCTTCTTCTACAGTCTGTTAGGAACCTGTCGTTTGTAACAAACCTTCACACTCCTTCCATACAAGTCTTCCATCTGTTCACCCTTTACTACACTCACTGTCTGAAGTTTATAAAGACATCACTCACCCATGCATGCCTGGCCTAGTTTAGAGTTGGAATGATATCGTTTTGAGTTGGCTTCCATTCGGTCAGCCCATCTATAAATAAACTGTGACATAAAAACTGATGGGCGTCGGGCTCTGCTCCTGATAGCAATCCAGGAGTGACTTCCATCGCCAACAGATCCCAAGTGATTCTGGCCAAAATCGATTCCAGGTACCATGAAGACTTACCCCTTCACAGTCACCTTGTGTAAGACCCTAAGAAGATAGGCTACTAAGGTTACCACAAACAACAACAATGCCTGGGGAAACATTCGACAGTCTGATTCACACACAAGGGTAGGTTATCTAGCCCGAAATCAACTTGAAAGGCTTCCACTCATCCTTGTGTGTATACCTTCAAGTGACCCTCGTAATACATGCAATCTCTACACCGAGATCAACAAAGTAGGGTGAGTAACTCTGTCAATCTCAATGCGACCTCAGGTTTGACCCTCATGTGAGAAGGGCTTCCCAGGACAAAATGCTACAAATGGAATTTGACACTCCTTATCACAAGATACTATTGTGTGTTTTGTGCCTTGGAGAGTGTGTCTCACTGCCTATTCCAAAGCTCTAGCCTAGCTAATTTTGGTGTAAAAGAGCCCTAGAAAAAGTTGCTAGTTGAATTTTAAAGTTGTGCAATATTATTAAAGGTTTTTGTTACGCAAAAAGGAGACAGAAATGAAACCGATGTTATGTGAGACTCTAACCCAACAATGCGTAAATAAGGATGAATGATAGAAATTTTTGTTCGATGAATCCTATTTACAGGAATGATAGAGGAGATTTCTGGAACAATTTGAACTACGATGTATGATCTTCTCTGAAATGTAATATCAAACAATCATGAACAATGCAAATTCCTTATTCATTGTCTTTCAATACTTGAATGCCAATATTTTTCGAATAAAAGGTCTCTACAAAAAAGAAAAAAATCTTTAATTTTTTATTAGAAACCAAGCAACATGGATGGAACTAAGAAAAATTAAGCAACCAACGAAAAAGAAATACTCAACAAACACCCAAATCGATCTTTCAATGAATATAAAAATAACAAACTGACAAGACCAATCTTTTCAAATGCACATGGCTAACAATTTTCCAAGTAATAGGCAATTGAAAAGGACAATTAATCTCAACTTTTAATCCAATAAAAGGCTCCTAACCAAATAAGCACTCGGATTTCAGAATCGGAGATTATACCCTTGTTAAGAAAAGGTCAAGAGGTCAAAATTGAGAAAAAATGATCAAGAAAAGATTTCAATTTTCAAAAACTAATCATTCACAAGATTTGAAGTCAAGAAAAATTCAGTCACTAGCTAAAGAAGTTATTCCCAGAGACACAAACAAATCTGGGCATCTAAAGACACAAAAGACTTAATCCAAAAATTGTACAAGTGAGTTCATAGTCTGGCAGTGGAGTACAGTGCGCGAATTAAGGATTATCACAAGCTAGACACTGGCACATTGCGAGAAGTTCACACTGAACTGAACAATAGGGTGCAAACTTCAGTTATTCTCACAGGCTACAGAAAGGTGCAATGAGAGAAGGTTTGTAATCAAGCAAATTTTGGAAAAATGGCAGAACTTTTGAGGGAACTTTTGGATCCAAGGAGTTTGTAAATATCTCCTCAAGACTCAGAGATTGATCGGGAATGAAAAAGGGTAGGTCAAGAGAAAATGGCCAAGACAAAACCACCAAAATGGATTGCATCCCCAGCAGTGTCACCAATTTTGTTACTGGATAAATCGGTAGGTGCAAACACTAACAAATCTCCCTAGATCCACCTAGATCTAGAACAAAACAAGACAGGACATGACTCTTTCTCTAATTTGTGGTCATTGAATCTACTACTGAGAAGGAATGAATGACATACCTTTATATCACTTCCTTAGGTCTCTGTTGTTCCTGCTTTCCTCCAGTGCTCTTGTCAAATCAGATCCAAGACAACACAAACCAACCAAAGCAAAGATAGAAAAGCATATTCAATGTCAACCTATGCATATGATCAAGGAGTTATGCAATAAAATAAGAGTGATTTTATGGGAAACGGACATTCCACTGTATTATATTAAATGAAAGTAGAAGATACAATTGGATCACCTTGATTTCGCAAGATTCCTTTCAGTGACCCTTGGTTCCAACACACGCACTTTCTCTACATTTGCATGAAGAAGATCCAATACAACTTGATAGACTAAATAGAGTCTTCAAGCTTCTATCCAAGCAGAGTTCTTCACACAATTCTTTCACCAATTCTTCATTCAATATTGTTTAACCTTTTCCATGAGAAACCTTTAAATGTATAGGAGAAGGAGAGATGGTTAAATGGATGAGGATGATCCCACCAAATCTGAGAAGTCAGTAGGATGCCAACCATGCAAATGCCAACTCATTTTCTAGAAGATTCCCTTCTAGAACCTTCATGACCTCTTCTCTTTTCCAAGTTTAAAAATAGGTTTTCACCCTACCTATAGAGCAGACTAAGAACAATTTGCACCTGAAGTATGGGTTTCCTGCGAGAATAAAGGATTTTCGCACCCTATAACATAGGCAGCCTGCGAACTCATCTTAAAAATGTCTTTTTTGGAAGAAGACAACAGTCACTTTTCTCAGGAAAAAAGTCCTTGTGGGAGCCTAAATACATCACTTGTAGAGACATCACCAGAGTGACCAAAATAATGTGTAACACTAACCCTAGGAGATGAAGCACCAAAATTCATGTGGACCCCGTTTGGGTAAGTTAGTACATCAACTTCTCGGGGTCGTAACTTTTGCATACAAACTCTGTTTTAGGAGTATGATAGCCCATTGGAAAGGTATCGTTAAGGAGATTCATTTTGGGGGCTCAATAATCCCTTTGGATATCATTTAGAATATCGATCCCAAAAAAACTTCATTTAGGCCCTCAAAATGGCCCCAGAAGTTAAAACTGCTAAAAATAGTAAATTGCCAAAATTGCCAGAAAATTATTTTGATCCAGTTGGAAAAGGTGGGTGGCCACCAATATCCACTTGGATCAGTGGAACAATGAATTCAAATTATTATATAATTAATGAGGGTATTCAATTCCACTGAGGTGAAATTGGATCTCCCACGAGATGTAGGTTGTGATGACCCCTACAACCACATCCTTCCTTCCATCAATAACGAATTTGTCTAGTCATTTGTTGGATATAGAATCGCAACATTCATATGCTACCATAGTACTTTTCTCTTCAATAGGGTTTCCATATTAGGTGCCTATACTTCATAATTTGATCCATTTAGAACAATGGGACCAATCTTTGAAGCCATCTTTGGTATCTAGATAGAAAATCATATGTTTATATAAGTTCCAATCAGCAAACCACTGACCCAGAGTCAATCACACAATAGATCAAACTCATCAAGTTTTGTAGATAATGGGTTGAGGTTTTAAACCATCATCTCTATTACCATGTTTGGGAATAGATTGGAACACAACATGAAATAAAAAGCACAACATTGTAGATAATTTATGAGGAACAAAAAAAATTGAAGAAAAAGGGTGGTGTCTAAAGACACAGCTACAACAATTAAGCAAAGCACACTATGATCAAAACATCATGGTGTATATTTCATCTCTTGATTGCCGTGATTACTTGATTGGTATATTGATATTGACCCAAGGGGTCTGCTATTTATAGCCTCAATATCTAACCAACTTCCGTAGAATCCATAAGATATTGTCCCCATGTAACTGTTAGTGGTTACAGTTGACTCTCTCAAATCCAGGTTTTATAGTTGGCTCAGCAAGGTGACATAGCACCCCCTACCTCAATAGGTTCTGTGTGACCTTCCAATCTTAGGATCATTCTTTATCTCCCCATGAGTCCGATTGACCCTTTGATTTCTCTATAGGAAATCACTCACACCCACAAGTGTGTATCCACAGGTCCTCCTTTGGAGCTGCGCTCGTGAAAATAAAACCTAAGCACCAACTCACTACTGCGTGATCTATGATATGACCAAAACCTTTACCCAAGTGGGTATTTTAGCTTTCGTGACTTTGTGATTCCCAATGCGAGTCCTCCTATATTGACAATCCCCAAAAACTGAAATGGCCCAAGGGAATTGATTCCTCCCTTGACTTTTCTCTGATGTGACCTCAACTTTAAATTGGGGCCCAGTCTTTCGGCAATCGAGATTTCACGTATCTATGTTTTACTTTGCAACAACTCCTTTCACTAACTTCTGAAACCACAACAACCCATTTACACATATCAATGGCTCTGAGCTCCCCTACGATCTGACAGTCCTAGTTCTTTCAAGACTTCGCGAATCAGGAGTTCACCACTCTTGACTCTGAGTCACAACCTTCTCCACTTCTTGAATTCCAAAACGTGAAATTCAAGGACGAGATCAATGACCCCTGTTGATCCTAATCCAATGACCTTTATTCCTCCTGAGCTTATGAGTTTTGAGAAACACTCAGCCTTAACCTCTCCACTTGCCTGTGAGATCCAATAGTCCACAACAAATCGACACTTCTCCTGGAAGAGACTCCACCATCCATTCCAGTTTTCAATATTCCTCCATGGAACGCTCTGGCGTCAACTCTTCTGAGCTTTCTTCTTGTTGAGTGGCTTCGACACTCACCTTCCCTTGAACTCTCCAAGGTTCTATCCCTTATGATATTTCACTTTGCAAACTCTAGGGCTTCCTTAGTGATTCTTCACGCACTCCTTGCGGCATTCAAAAATAACCTCTGGTTATTTGTTCCTTTGACTCTATGCACTCCTTGCAATCAGTAGTCCTTCAACCTTCCTCCTCGGCTACTAAAGTCTAAGACTTAACTATACCTGCGCACGCCTTGCACAGCTCTATGCTATCCTACACTTATGTTGGTATGAGAAAAATGGTATACCTCCTGAGATTTTTTGAGGTAGAAACTCAGACCCTCATCAATGCACACCTTGTAGACATTCACTGCACTCTTTGCAGGATTTCTCAGGAAGAGAAATAATTGAAACTCATTCTTCTCTCCTCACAGATTTCATATATCCAACATGAATTCAAGAGCATTCATACTCTCGTAGAATTGAAATAAATGCATAACAGAGAAACAAAACACTATAAACATACCATTCAACAGGTGTAAACAATAAGTATAATAACACCATGAAATTGAGTCAAAGCATTCATATATTAACTCAAGTGTTCCTGTACATGGATTCTTCTCTATGTTCTTTCTCTCTACAGCTCTACAACTTACAATGAGAATGCTAACTATTACTCTCTCTCTTACAATGATACAAGCGAGGGTGTCTTTTATGAGTTTTCCCTCCTACAGCGCTAAACCATCTAATCAGAAAATAAAAGATAGCTACTTTACATTCAATACAAATAAATTCCTTTTAGATTCGACAGACGAGAGCAATGCTCAAGGCCTATTTTACATTCAAAAAACATAAATTTCAATTCATCCCCCTAGATTTTACATTAATGTTCCTTCATAAAATTCAAAATGCCTTCAATATGTGCACTGGTGCATTTCCAACTATCTTTCACCATCTACACTTGCTTCGTTGGCTTGCCTACGATGCTCCTGCATCATACTCCCTTAGATGAAAAATTCATGAATTCATGTTCATGAGCTCCTGCACTGTCTGTCCATGTATTTGGATATTTTTTTTTCCTTCCCAACTGGCATCTTCAATTGGGTGTCCTTTCCACTTGACCAAATATTCATAGTATGTCTTTCTTCAAGTTTTCTTTCCAACTCTCTGGCCAATTATCTTTTCCATCTCTAGCTTTTCAGCTACAGGCAATTGTTTAATCCATTGAACTTCTTTATGATTATCCTCTGCTCATGTTTCATCATCTCTGTAAGTGTACAGATATTCTATGTTAAATATGGGCAATATTCTGACCCCATCTGGTAATCCAATCTCATAAGCGTTTCCCTCAAACTTTCTTATGATTTTAAATTGCCCAATTTTCTTCATCTCCAACTTGTTGTATGTTCCCCTTGGGAATATTTCCTTTCTAAGATGCTCCAAAACCAAATCACCTACTTCAAACTGAAGTTCTCTTCTGTGTTGATCTGCTTTGCGCTTGTATTCCTGGTTTGAATTTTGCAATCGCTCTTTGATTTTGCTGTGCAGCTCTTACATTCCTGCTGCAAAATCCTCTGCACTAACACTTTTGAATTCACTCTTCTCTAAGTCTCTCAACCTGGATACTCCTCTCGGTTGCATTCCATACATGATCTGGAATGGGATTTGTCTTGTACTCCTGTTTGGTGAATCATTATACGCAAATTCTGCTTGCGGCAGAATCTGATCCCACTGACTGTGATGTTCAGCTACCAAACTCCTTAATAAATCTCCCAAGCTTCATTTTACTACCTCAGTCTTCCCATCCGTCTGAGGATGATATGCCGAGCTAAAAGATAAATTAGTCCGCAGGTTTTTCCATAGGGTCCTCCAAAAATGACCAACAAATTTGGTGTCCCTATCCGATACAATACTCTTGGGTAAGCCATGAAGTCTAAGAAATTCTTTGAAAAATAGATTTGCAATGTGAGATGCATCACTGGTTTTCTAACATGGAATGAAATGTGCCATTTTTGAAAATCTATCGACTACCACAAAGATTGAGTCACACCCTCTTTGCATCCTCGGTAGTCCTAACACAAAATCCATACTTACCACATCCCATGGCCTCTCTGATACTGGCAATGGTTGATACAACCCTGTATTCTGTCTCTTTCCCTTCACATGCTACCAAATTCTACACTTGTTTACGAATCTCTTGACATATGTTCTCATCCCTGGCCAATACTATGAGCCATTTAGTTGTGCAAAAGTCTTATCATGGCCGAAATGTCCACCCAATCCTCCACTATGTTTTTCCTTCAGAAGATTCTCTCTCATAGAGCTCTTTGGAATACACAACTGATTACCCCTGAATAGTAGTCCATCTTGAATCATATATGCAATCCAATGGATTTTTTCTCTGAGAACTGGATTCTCACATGCTTCATAGGCTTCTTTAAAATCTACAACATCTCTGTACATTTCCTTGAGGTTATCAAAACCTAAGGTCTTTACTGTGAATTCCTACAGAATCAAATATTTCCTACTCAAAGCATCAACAACTTTGTTAGCAGTTCCAGAAATATGCTTTATAACAAAAGTAAAATTATGCATGTATTCAACCCATTTTGCATGCTTTTGGTTCAATTTTTCCTGTTGAGTTATGAATTGTAAAGCATGGTTGTCGCTATACAAGACAAACTCCTTCAGAACTAAGTAATGCCTCCATTTTTTCAATGCATGTATGACTGCATAAAACTCTTTATCATACATGGAATATTTCATCTTGGTCTCGTTCAACTTCTCACTAAAATAAGCAATCGGTATGTTTTCTTGGTTTAAGACCACTCCAATCACAAATCCACTTGTGTCACATCTCACTTGGAATGTCTTGTTCAAATCTAGAAAAACCAGAACTGGTTGTCCAGTTATCTTCTCTTTCAACAACTTGAAACTCTTCTATGCTTCCTCTGTCCAATGAAAAGATTTGTGTCTTTTCTTGACTGTGTCTATCATTGGTTCACATATCCCATTGAAATTTCTGATGAATTTTATGTAAAAACTAGCCAATCCATGGAAGCTTCGAACTTCAAATATACTCTTTGGTGATGACCAATCCTTGATTGCCTTTACTTTCTTAGGATCCATTTTCAACGCATTCGAAGAGATCACACAAACCCAAATAGAAGAGATCACACAAACCCAAATAAATGAGTTATGTCTTCATGAGAGACGATTTCTTCAAATTAATCAACAAATTCTCTTATTGTAATCTCCTCATCACTACAGCTAAATGCTTCATATGTTCTCCTTCAATCTTACTGAAGATCAGTATATCATCAAGATACAAAATTACAAATTTCCCAATGAAATCTTTTAACACTTCATTCATAAGCCTCATAAAATTATTGGGTGCATTCATCAAGCCAAATGGCATGACAAGCCATTCATATAGCCCTTCATTTGTCTTGAATGTTGTCTTCCACTCATCACCTTCCCTCATTCTAATTTGATGATATCCACTTTTCAAATCAATTTTTGAAAAAAACTTTGCGACACTCAAGCAATCCATCAAGTCATCCATCCTCGATAAAGGAAATATGTAACTGATGGTGATTTTGTTTATAGCTCTCAAGTCTGTACACATTCTCCAGCCACCATCTTTCTTTGGGCTTAACACTGTAGGTACAACTCATGGACTCAATCTTTCTCTAACCAATCCTTTGTCCACCAAATTCTGGACTTGTCTTTTGACTTCTTCATTTTCCTGTGGCATCAATATGTACGTTGATTTGTTTGGTAAACTCACTCCGGGTATAATATCAATATGATGGCTTATGCTCCCGATGGGTGGCAATGGACAAGGTAATTTTTCCACCACTATGTCAGCGAACTACTCCAATAGTTCATGAATTTCTTCTGGTAGATCATCTATCTTGGTACTGATCAATATGACTCTAGGTTTTATCACCATGACAAACTGCATTTATTCATCTTTCTTGACTTCATCATGAATTTCCTTCCCACTCATGAGAAAAAGAGTATTGATGGCTTCAACTTTCACCTCCTTATCCTTAATTGGCTGTAGCATATGCGTTCTACTATTCTTTTCCAAGATGCATGTGTTCCTTCTCCCATCATGAACAACATTTATGTCTTGTTGCCACAGTCTTCCCAACAAAAGATGACAGACATCCATGGGAATAAAATCACATAAAATTTTATCATTATATCCCCCTATCTTAAATTCAACTAGACATTGTTTAGTGACAGTTACCTGATGTCCCTTTTGCAACCACGAAACCTTGTATGGACTCGGATGTGCAATAATCTTCAATTCCATCTTTTCCACCATTTCTGTGGATTCTAGATTATCTGTGCTTCCAGTGTCCACTATTACCTTGCAGACCCTGTCCTTGGTCTTGCAATAAGTTCGAAACAAACTGTTCATCTAGACTGGATTCTCTATCTCTTTCTCTGGCTTCAAGAGAATTTTCCTCATCATTAAGGATCTTTCGCCTTCTACATCTTCTTCCTCAACATTTTTCCTTTGCACTTCTAAAATGTGAGCTTCTCCTCCATCTCTTTTTCTATCGGGACATTCAAATTATTTATGTCCAATATTTCCACAGACAAAACATTTTATCTCACCTCCTCTGCCTCTTCCTCTTCCTCTTGCTCGCGGAAAAGTATTCTTGTCAGCATATTCTCTCCCCTGTGAACTTCCTCGTCTTTCAAGGTGAGTATGAGGTTTCTTTTCTTCCTCCTTTGGATTCTAAGTCATGTCCTGGGAAATTGCTTTGCCTGTGCTCCAACTTCGACCTCAACCTCTTTGAGATTGCTTTCAGGTTAATTTCTCTTTAGCCTTCAGGGCCATTTGATAAGCATATTCCACATTTCTAATTGTCATCATGCTCATCTCATCTTGAATGTCATATCTCAGACCATTCATGTATCTGACAACCTTTTCATCATCACTTTTTTGATGACCAGCCCTGATATTGAGCCTGTAAAAGTCCTTAGTGTATTCCTTCACTATCATCTATTTCTGTCTCAAATTTGTGCTTTCTTTGAAACATATTAATTTGGTAGTCCCTGAGTATAAATTTGGCTTTAATTTTTGCAACCATCCTATCCCAGATTTTTATTATTTTCTTGACTTTGAAATGCTTGTGTAAATTCTAACCTTGTACAATATCTACTGCAAACTGATATTCAGAAAAGAACAGAAAAGATACAATGGAAAATACAAACATTACACGGATATCTTTCACCTGGAAACCCAAACCGAGAAAACTAACATATATTATATTCATACATTGTGTTACATTGTTTACAATACAATATACATATAGGATCCAGTGGCATCCAAAACCCTAACCCAATGACTTGGATTAGTCCAAAACCCTAATTCCTTAACCAGAAATAGAAAACCATTGGAAAAAACCATGTGCCAAAAAACCACCTAAATATCATGTGGTCCGGGAAATATGCCGTCCTGGAAATATGTCGTCCCAATAATATGTCGTCCCGGAAATATGTCATCCCGGAAAAAAAAAATTGGGGGCGCTACCCCCGAACCCCTGTGCAGGGGGCTCCACCCCCCTCTAACCCCCCCGCACGCCCGACGCAGATGCTCAGACACTACTACTCGTGCAAAGAATATAACACATACCCAACATTCTCCCACTTGTTGTTTTCTTTGGACACAGGGGGTTACAGGGTTACATAGTCAACAATGCCCATGGGTCCTCTACACCAAGAGAACTTCTCAGTGCTCACAGATTTTGTTAATGAATCTGCAAGATTCTTCAAAGTGTCCACCTTCATCAGTGATACTTTCTTTTCTTCAATCATGTCTCTCACAAAGTGATATTGAACATCAATGTGCT
>ML779551.1:535779-549557 GCA_009831015.1 Picea engelmannii
CTTCTTAGTTTCTGGGTTCCAAAGCTTATAACCTTTGAGACCATCTTTATATCCAATAAAGATACATTTTTCAGCCTTCTTATCCATCTTACTCCTATTTTCCTTTGGAGCATGAACATATGCATCGCAGCCAAATACCTTAAAATGTGTGAGAGAAGGTTCCTTACCAGTCCATGCCTCTTGTGGAGTATTTTCACCCAACGCTGATGAGGGTGATCTGTTGACCAGATAACATGCAGTACCCACTGCCTCTACCCAGAATTATTTCCCTATCCCGACACCACTGAGCATGCACCTTGCTTTTTTCATCAACGTCATGTTCATCCTTTCTGCAACTCCATTTTGCTGAGGTGTATATGGAGTAGTCTTCTGCCTTGCTATACTGCACTTCTTACAGAATTCTTCAAATTCATTCCCGCAGAACTCTCCACCATTATTTGTCCTCGACACCTTAATTCGTTTCTCTGTTTGATTCTCAACAAGAGCCTTAAAATCTTTAAATTTGTCAAAGACTTCAGATTTCTTCCTGAGGAAATATATCCAAGTTTTCCTCGAGAAGTCATCTATAAATGAGACATAGTACATAGATTTTCCCAATGATGGGACCGACACAGGTCCAAAAACATCACTGTGAACTAGATGTAAAATTCATTCTGCCCTCGTTGCACCGGAGGGGAATCTTACCCGATTTTGCTTCCCATATAGACAATGTTCACAGAAATCAAAATCCAGAGAGCAATTAGACATACCTTCAACCATACATTTACCGTGTAGTAGTCGAAGACCCTTCTCTCCAATATTCCCCAGTCTTTGATGACACAACATAAAATTTTCTCAAGAGACTGTAGGAGTTCTTTCTTCTTCAACTTCAATATCAGGGACAATGGAGCTATTACACCCATCACTAATAGTGATTCCTAGCAGCTTATATAGAGTTCCAAACCTAACTCCCCTCATCAACACCATTTCTCCTCGAACCATCCTGCAAGTTCCCTTTTCAAAAAATGTTTTTACCCCAGCATCTTCCATTTTGCTTACATAAATCAAATTTTTGGCCATACCTGGGATGTGTAGAACACTAGGTAGTGTTCTAATCCTTCCATATATGAGTCTCAACTTGACCCTTCCTTTTCCTATGATTCTGTTATTGATTCATTACCCAAGAAAACATTACCTCCATCATACTTTTCATATTCGCAGAACCACTCCCTGTGGGGAGTCATATGAAAAGATGCACCTGAGTCAATCAACCATGCCTCATTATCTGCATGTGTGCTTGAAGAGGCCAAGTACACATCCCCTCCTTCTTCATTGAAGGTCTTTTCTTCTGTAGAAGAAGATTCTTCAGATCCCTTCTTTTTCTCAACTTTGGATCTACACTGCTTCTTGTAGTGCCCTTCTTTTCCACACCTCCAACATACCCTTCCAAACTTTCCTTGAGATTTAGATCTACCCTTAGACTTAGATCTCCCACTTGAGAAATTAGATTTATTTCTTTCCTGGGAATGTCCTCTTGCAAATAATGTGTCTGTGCTATGTCCTTCCATATTCTTTCGTCTCATCTCCTCCGACAACAAGGACGAGACCACTTCTTCAAACTTCAAAGAAGTTGTATTACTACCTATGGCCACAACCAGACTATCCCACGAGTCTGGTAAAGAACACAACAAACCGATACATTTATCTTCATCTGAAATTTTAATATCAACAGATACTAACTGACTTACCACAGTATTGAAGGCGTTCAAATGTTCTGCCACTGAGTCTCCATATCTCATCCTCAAGTTATACAGTTTCTTTCTCAAGAATAGTTTATTTACTAGGGACTTAGACTGATACAACTTCCCCAACTTTTCCCATAAATCCTTGGCTATATCTTCCTCTAACACATTCAGTAATACTGAATCGGAGAGACACAGTCGAATTGTGCTCTTTGCCTTCCGATCCCTCTTTTTCCAGTCATCTGCAGAAGTTCCTGTAGGTGCAATAATTGGATCTACTGGGATCCATTGATCTCTTTCCACCAAAAGATCTTCCATCTTGAGCTTCCACATATCAAAGCTTTTCCCATTAAACTTCTCAATCTCCATCTTCGAATTGCTTGCCATTTCTTTTCACCTGAAAAACAATACTGCAGATCTCCCACTATAACAAGGCTTATCACAGTCCCAAGACAAACCCTTGACGCCAAAGGCATCCCCCTGAAGTCAATAAATCTCTGATACCAAATGTAAATTCTAACCTTGTACAATATCTACTGCAAACTGATATTCAGAAAAGAATAGAAAAGATACAATGGAAAATACAAACATTACACAGAGATTTTTCACCTGGAAACCCAAACTGGGAAAACCAGCATATATTATATTCATACATTATGTTACATTGTTTACAATACAATATACATGTAGGAGCCAGTGGCATCCAAAACCCTAACCATACCCAACAGCCTGTCAGCCTATAGTTCATCCCACCACAGTGTTGCATGCCCTTTAAGTCTAGTGATAGCATGTTTAACTTTATTATCCTCCTCGACATCCTCATAGTCGAAGTTTTTATCTAGAGACCTAAACCAATCTAGCATCTCTTCAACATCTAAGTTGCCTTCATAAATTGGGATTTCCATCTTTTCTCTAGTTCTGATTCTTGCAATAGCTCTGGATAGATGTTCTTGTCCATCGTCTTCAGTTGTGACTTCTTCCTCATTGAACTTCACGGACATATCCAGCATCAATTGTCCATCTCTGTGTTGTCTCCATAGCATCTAATCGATCACGAAATTCTTTCATTTCCATTTCCACATTTGGATCGGGCATTGGTCTTTCTCTCCTTCTTGACGGCATTGCTTCAATCTGTTCCTCGCAGAAAACAAAAAGAAAATTGTAGGCTAGGCTCTAATACCACTCTGACGCAGCACCCCCTGCCTCAGCAGGTTCTGCGTGACCTCCTGGTATTCGAATCATTCTTTATCTCCCCATGAGTCCGATTGACTCTTTGATTTCTCCATAGGAAATCACTCACACCTGCAAGTGTGTATCCACAAGTCCTCCTTTGGAGCTGCACTCGTGCAAAGAAACACTAAGCACCAACTCACTCCCACATGATCTCTGATATGACCACAACCTTTACCCAAGAGAACATTTCGGCTTTCGCGACTTCTCAATTCCCGATGCGAGTCCTCTTGTCTCGACAATCCCTGAAAAATGAAATGGCCCAAGGGAATTGATTCCTCCCTTGACTTTTCTCTTATGTGACCTCAACTTTAAATTGGGGCCCAGTCTTTCCACAACCGGGATTTCATGTATCGGTGTTTTACTTTGCAACAAATCCTTTCGCCAACTTCCAAAACCACAAAAACCCCTTGCCACAGATCAATGACTCTGAGCTCCCCTGCGATCTGATAGTCCTAGTTCTTTTGGGACTTCATGAATCGGGAGTTCCCGACTCTCGACTCCGATTCACAACCTTCTCCACTTCTCAAATTCTAAAACGGGAAATTCAAGGACAAGATCAACGAACCCTATTGATCCTAATCCAACAACCTCTATTCCTCCTGAGCTAATGAGTGCTGAGAAACACTTGGCCTTAACCTCTCCACTCGCCTGTGAGATCCAACGGTCCACAAAAAATCAACACTTCTCCTGGAAGCGACTCCACCATCCATTCCAGTTTTCAATATCCTCCATCAAACACTCTGGCATCAACTCTTATGATATTTATTCTTGTTGAGTGGCTTCAACACTAGCCTTCCTTTGAACTCTCCAAGGTTCTATCCCTTCTGAGCTTTCACTTTGCAAACTCTAGGGCTTCCTTAGTGATTTTGCATGCACTCCTTGTGGCATTTGCAAAGAACCTCTGGTTATCTGTTCCTTTGACTATGTGCACTCCTTGCAATTAGTAGTCCTTAAACCTTCCTCCTCGGATGCTAAAGTCTAAGACATCACTCCGCCTACGCATGCCTTGCATGGCTCTGTGCTATCCTACACTTTTGCTGGTATGAGAACAATGGTATCCCTCGTGAGATTTTATGAGGTAGAAACTCAGACCCTCATCAACGCAAACCTTGCGGACGTTCATTGCACTCTTTGCAAGATTTCTCAGGAAGAGAAACAATTGAAACTCATTCTTCTCTCCTCACAGATTTCATATATCCAACATGAATTCAAGGGCATTCATACACACATAGCATTGAAATAAATGCATAACAGAGAAACAAAACACTGTAAACATACCATTCAACAGATGTAAACAGTAAGTATAATAACACCATGAAATTGAGTCAAATCATTCATATATTAACTCAAGTGTTCATGTACATGGATTCTTCTCCATGTTCTTGCTCTCTACAACTCTACAACTTACAATGAGAATGCTAAATATTACTCTCTCTCTCTTACAATAATACAAGTGAGGGTGTCTTTTATGAGTTTTCCCTCCTACAACTCTAAACCATCTAATCAGAAAATAAAAGCTACCTACTTTACATTCAATAGAAATAAATGCCTTTTAGATTCGAAAGACGAGAGCGACACTCAAGGTTTGTTTTACATTCACAAAACATAAATGCCAATTCATCCCCCCAAATTTTACATTAATGTTCCTTCATAAAATTCAAAATGCCTTCAATATGTGCGTTGGTGTGTTTCCAACTGTCTTTCACCATCTGCGCTTGCTTCGCTGTCTTGCCTACGATGCTCCTGCATCACAAGGATTCTCGATCTGACTGCTTGTGCATCCAACTCGTAGTTGATTGTCGGGTTGGTCGATCCACCACCCAACTATCTTTGAATATTGGTTCATTGTCGAACCAATAGGCATGTTGACTACTTGATCGATTGGTGTAGTGTGTTTCTCGATCACCTAACCAACTGTATCCAGATGTGAGTCTACCACTCAACCAATTGAACCTAAGAGATGTGTGATGAATCATCAATACTTGATGTTCCAACATAATATTGTATAAGTTGAAACATATAATGATTGATTTGAAAATATATCAAATCAAATAATATATATCCCAACTTATGTAACATTAATTGTTTTGATATTTAATGTGTATTCTTTGCATTTATCATATATCTAAATAATAGATGGAATAAAAAATAAAATAATTTACTTGAAATATAAACTTTAAAAAATCATCAAACATATATTTCTTCCTAACTCTGTAAACTTTAAAAAAATCATCAAACTTATATCTCTTCATATCTCTGTAAACTTAAAAAAATCATCAAACGCGTATCTATTTATAAGTTTGTAGATGATAAAGAAAAGTAATAAATAAAGGTTTGAATTCACACCTAAGCCTAAATATGTAATAACTTTCTTTAAATTAAATACGTTTTTCCATAAAAAGACAACATCTTTGAATTTTTCATAGTATAAGTATTTAACAACATTTGTTGAGTATTTTATTTTTATGTGGGATAGGATTATGATTTTTGTGAATTAATTTTTTTTTATTAAATTTATATATCTGATAATTGTTATTAATATGAATAATTTATATGTCCCTAGGGTGTAGGATAGTTGGTGATGGAGTGTGTTGTTAAGGCATTTCGTGATGTTAAATCATCGGTTCGAAATCTGCGGGGACAAAAAATCCATCCATGTTAAGGGTTGATGTGACTCGAGCTGGGTGCAATCCTCAAGTGATTTTAACAGCTTAAATGCCCCTGAGTCGTGGTTTCTCAGCCACAGGCTAGTCCCACAGGTCATAAACAAACTAGCAAATAATATATATATATATATATATATATATATATATATGTATGTATTTGGTGCATAGTTTGATGTGTGGTAGAAGGCATTCATTTATTGTAACATCTTTTTGAGTAAGTTGTTTTTTTATTTCTAATTCATTTTCTATGATTAACATGCAACACTTCAAAACTTTAATATCATTTGGCATAAACTACACAATGTGTATCAAATTTTTAATCCCACACATACTCAATATCGTATGAATGTTACACATCCACACCCACATCAGAGCATCCCATGTACAAACTACAACATCCCACACACCAAGTTCCATCTTTGCACACACCATAAAGGTCTATTATTGTTTGACACTACACGCACACCTACAATAAAAAATGTCAATCTTCGCCATGGCTATCATAAGCCAACAACAACATGCACACCAATAAGATGAATAACCATCACTTACAATAAAAAATGTCAATCTTCACCATGGCTATCATAAGCCAACAACAACATGCACACCAATAAGATGAATAACCATCATATCGAGAGTTACGAAATTTAATTGCTTTCAAAGATTGAATCAACATTCTTATAACTAACCCTGTATGGGGTGCCACGTAGTAAAACGGAGCCATGCAGAATTATGTTGGGACGCAATATTAATGCATCCATCGGTGACCATCCCCTCAGCCATTAACACACCATGGATCGGCGTAGCCATACCCAAGTGATGATCCCCTTCACGCAAGTGAACAGTACCAGGCACCAGCGCACTCGGCATCAAGCCTTAATGGCTATGGAAGTCGTAGTTGCCCTCCTACTTATCACCAGAATTGATAGAACAGAGCAGCATTCGTCCATAGCAGCCTTCATTCCACCAGAGCAACAACAACTCATTCCACCGGAGCAGAGATTTAAGGTCCCGTCGAAGCTCTGGAGCAGAGCAGTCCATTTGCAAGGAACCCTGGTCATCTTTAGGGTCTCCACCATGCCCAGAGAAAGAGGAAAGCCGTGCAGGGGTGCCGCTTGGTACACGGCCGAATCTTGACGCCAGAGACAGAAGAAGTTTGAGCAAGCGCTGGCCATGGTGTCCATCCAAAGGTGCAGGAAACCACAAATGCCTTCTATGGTGTACGTGGAAGAAATTACCTTGGAGGACGCCATGCAGAGCTATCCCAAGCTACCTCTGTTCACAGTCCTGGACAATTGGAATCCACCCACTGAGTTTGGCTCGGAAGACAAGCCTCCACCTGTGGGTATTCAGCCTGGTTCCAAAGCCAACAGCCCAAAGGAGAATTTCACCACCTGCTTTGTCGAAGAAGAGACCTCTCCTGGTGCACCCATGGAGGCGGTGACCCAGCTTTTCAACCACCCGACGCATACAAGAAAAGACACAATAGAGCCCATACACCCCGCTTCCATCGACAACCACTGGCAGGAGCAGCCACTCTTCATCGACTCGGGGCACCTCGCTCTCATCTTCGAGCTGAGGAGTCTATTGGATGACCAGGTCTTTCGCCTTGTCAGAATTGATCAACGTCTTGACATGCTTTTCGCAGCTCACTCCAGAACTCTTCCACAGCGACAATGCCCAACGTGCGCGCAGACTTATGTGCTTCCAGCAGGCTGGCGGCAGCATGGGGAGAAGGAGGAGCGTACAGGCTAAAAGGTTCAATGATGTTCTTGGTTAGGAATCTCTTTTCCTGTTCTGAACTAAGCTTTGGCCTAGTTAGTTTTTAGTTTTCTTATAACTAATTTATGGCATACAGTTTAAACTTCATATGTGACAGTCCTGGTTTCCTTCGAGCAGGACGGAACCATGTCAATTTTGTTAGATGAAAAACACATGGCACAGGATGCCCAGCTGTCTCGGTTTCCTGTTTAGGCGGGACAACTGACATCACAAACAGTTACCGTACCTTGATTATGATAATATAACAGGTTCCATCTTTTTTACTTAAAAAAAAAACATTCTTATAACTGAAATATATTCTTATATATACTATATATGATGCCACATCTAATTTCAATCTAATACAAATATTCTTATTCTAATTTATATTGTGTGCTTCTCATTCATTATTTGTTTCATTTTTAATTTATATCTCTATACACATAAGTTAATGAAATAATTTTTTTATCAATTTATATCTTATAATCATATCATTAAATCTAATTTAATTTTAAAATACAAAGTTGTTTTTTTTTTAAACATACCTAAAACACATGTATCGAATTATGATATACCATGAATAAGGTTAATGATAATAAAAACTTTATGCATTATAAGTGAGGATCAATTTCTACTCACCTAATGTATAACACATGTATCGAATTATGATATACCATGAATAAGGTTAATGATAATAAAAACTTTATGCATTATAAGTGAGGATCAATTTCTACTCACCTAATGTATGACCACTTTAAAAAAAAATGACATAAGATTTTCTTATATGGTATAAAACATTCACCTACAAATACTACATCATCATACATCTCGAAATGCAAATCCATATACCACAAAATAAAATCCACACATCTCCTCATTGTATTCACCAACATTTATATCCACCCAACATTTAATAAAAATTACATAACCTCACACTACATTCAATAACATATATCTTCATCCAATATCTATTGCATGAGTTCCTATGTGACTAGGAACCCCAAATTGCATTCTATTTATAGAATTTCCCCAATATCTATTGCATTAGTTTCTATGTGACTAGGAAAACCAAATTGCATTCTATTTATAGAATTTCCCCGATATCTATTGCATTAGTTCCTATGTGACTAGGAAAACCAAATTGCATTCCTATATATAGAATTTCCCCCTCTTACTTTGGAGTAATTTGAGGCTTAGATGAAGTAATTTAAAGCACATATAGACTAAAAGGTAAAAGGACAAGAACATTCTTTTCGTTATTACCTTATTACCCAAATTTCCTTTCTAAGAAGACAAATGTCCAAACTTTCTTTACGTGGTAGCGCGAGTTGCATTGGTATTCCAAAAAACACCGTAATGAGCGTGTGATGTTAATAGTTGGTATTGGAGCCACCATGGTCAAGTCAATTCTAGAAGACTATGCAACGTTACATTTCATCTTATTAAATGTGGCATGTTTTTGTGTACCGTGGACTTTGGGAAGATACAATATGATCCAATATAATTATGAATGTTAAGATTTGGACTGCAACAATCTTAGTGCAACCTCAACATCATAAAAAAAAAATGGGTAGGTTTTTTCAATCTCAGTGCAACCTCAACATCATAACAAAAATGGGTAGGTTTTTTCAATCTTAGTGCAACCTCAACATCATAACAAAAATGGGTAGGTTTTCTCATGGAATCTTGCATCTTCTATGTAACCACATCTCCTATGTTGTACTTCCATTACATCTTCAGTTAATAGATGAGTCGAATTCATAGTGATGTTACATTTTGATTCAGAATGCATAGAGCTTATGTTTAGAATTTTACTTTTCATTCAACTTAAATTATACTCAATCATATGTGTTTAGGATCATTTGGAAAACATCATCATCAACACATAATTATTTTACAGTTTTTTATTCATATGGATTTTCTTACATGTTATGTCATTCTTTTAAATACTATCTACTTTTTGAGTATGGGATACGAAGTCATCATATCGCTTTGTTATTCTAGTTGTTTTTCTCCTCTATTCTGATCAAAATCCAGTTGGAATTTTTTTAGCTTGATGAAAAACTATGATTTCAGAAATTGTAAATTATAATTTTAGAGTAATTCCTGGGCTCTGAATTCACCTAAATACTCAAAATTGCAACTTGAGCAATACAAATTGGCATTTCAACAATTCTAAGTTTGTCAGATTCCAACAGATATGGGGTGATTTGAGTACCTCATATGAAATGCCACTTTTGGGAACTTAGTCTTTTGGTTTCTTAAGTAGAATTGTCTTGGTTCACGGGAATATTGTATCTTCAACCAAATACAATATACAATGAGTAATTCTATTATATTATATTATAATAAGTGATCTATTATATTATAAGCATGAAGGTCAATGAACGTTCATGTGCAAGTTGTGAGGGTACCAAAATCATTGTCACATACCTAATCCCCTAAAAGTATCCTTAAGGAGGTTTGATACCAATCTTTTTCCCTGGAAGAACCATTCTAAATCCACTTCTAAGCTTACAAAAGGAATTTTGTTCATCAAGAGATTTCCAATGACTATAGTTATGTTCAATTTCGAGCTTGGGGTACAAAGATATTGACATTCTTCACTTGATAACATCATCATGCCTATGTGGCACCTGATGCTATGTGGTATCATACAATGGCATGTCAAATGTCATATGGTGACTCATCCCCACTTGTACGAACACTTCACACCTTTTGAGAAAATTCCTTTCTTTGGTGTATTGCACCACCAAAATTTGTGTATCACACCAATTAAATCTTTGGATGGAAGTACGTCGCATCCCAAAAAACTTCCCATCGCGGAAAATAATTTTTTATGAAATAATATCTCACACCTCAAAGTTTTATTTCATGCGATATGTTATTGCACCTTGGAAATTTTTGTCTAAAGTGCCAAGTCTCCCTCTTGTGTATCACATCACTCGAAAGTTTTGTTGTGTGTTATGTATCACACAAAGTTTATCTTCATGCGATGTGTCCCATCACACGAAATTTTGTTTTGTCACAATATTCATCTTTTTTCATTTCCTTTCTTTGTATTTCCTTTTCTTTTACCCTTCCTCAATTTCCTTTTCCTTTATCACAACTAATGAAGTTTTTTTCCCTCGTGGCATGTCACAAGAAAGTCCTCTTTCTTGTGACATGTCGTAGCCTTGAATTTTTTCTTCATTGCAACAACCTTATAGATTGATTTTTTTTCCTATGTGGTGTATCGTATGAAGTTGATCTTCACGTGATACACTGCATTGCATCAAGACTTCTCTTTGTGTGATAACCCAGGCCTCTTCCAAAAAAAATTAAGTCTAAAACTATTCCTTTCCACACACTTCCTCATATCATGTGTTGAGAAAACTCCCAATGATGTGGTGTATCACACCAAAAAAAATTGTGGTCGGATATGTCACACCACATAAAATTTTCCTCAATGTGACATGCAATAAAAATCTACCATGTTTCCTCTCTGAGCTCTTGGCCTCCACCATATCGCATGAACAAATTCTTTGTGTGATACTGACTGTATTGCATGAAATAAAACTTCATGCAATACACATAAATTGCTTAAGTTTGTCTCGGCACTCTTCAAAATTCTTCCTGATTTTTCTTAAGTGTTCTACTTCAAGGAATACATTTCTTCAAGTCCCTCTTAAATTCTCCCAATCTCAAAAAGAAATGATCTTAAGGAATTAGGGTTAGGCTTGACTAAGTATAATTGAGGAAGGCTAGGCTCTTATTATTGGTTTCTTAAAAAGGATGGTTGTGCATCGTAGGGTTTTGAGCCTCATTGTAAATGTATATGCACTTCCATGACATGCCTAGGAGGCGAGGGGTATCAAGAACATAAATACTTATATTAAACATTATATTATATTAACAGGTTACTTTGATTAACTAGGTAGGCTAGCCTTTCAACTTCAAGATAACTATGAGTCTCTTTAGCATAAAAATCCATAACCATCAATGATTCTCTTCTTAACGATGGGGCATGGCCAGCTAGATTAAATCATGTTTTTTTTCTTATGAATTCCTACAAATTTGTCTCAATTACTTGAGCACCATTATTCTTGGGTCTTTTTTGAATTATGAATAGGTATTCGCCTCGGATAAACTCTTTTATTCATGGATATGGGTCTCTTCCTGGCCTTAATTTCTGTAGCATTTAGCATAGTTTAACTCTCTTATGTTCATTGCATTTTCCTTGCATACCCTATAAATTTCCTATACGACCTCCATCACTTCAGTAGATGGATCAACCCCCCATCCTCTGCATTTTCCATCTACCTAGTGATATATCCTTCCTCACATGGGTGCCATAGAATAGTGACCCCTGATGCATTTTTCAATTGACCCCTGATGCATTTTGGTATTGACCCCTGATGCATTTTGGTATTGATGTTGTTGAATTCCCTTAGGGGTTGGGAGTATTGTTAGTCTCCATACCATAGTTGAATCCACTTGTGTTTCTTCTCATCATGTTGACATCCATGCCCTATGTAATCCCACAGTTATGGTTGCCATTTTTTGGATTCTCAAATGTCATAAGACCACCAATTCATCCATATAGTGACAATTCTTCATTTTTATACCACCATTCACTCACCCTTGAGGAGATTACCTTTAATGTCCCTACCAGTGATCACTTCTTTTTGCAATTTTCACCTTCTACATTACTTCCATTTGGTTATTTTCTGGGGAATTTATCTCTCATTTATCATACTCCCGATTTGGTTTCCCCTGTGGGATTTTGATTGTATATCGTGTCTTTATACACACTAGTTAGATACATTGTATTCTCCTTATGGTACTACATATCTTACCTTCTCCTCCAAGTTTGGAAAGACCATGAGGGCCTTATGATTTTATAGTATTGATTTCAATTTTGACAACAACCGTCGTTCCCTTGTTCACAACATCTGAGATGAGTCAGCTTTATGTCCCATGGAGACTGTTCATTTCTACATTGAGTCTTGTTACAATTTAGCAACACCTCCATGGGTCATACCCATCCCATATTTCCCATATTTCACCTCCAATTGTCCCAATGGTTTATTGATATGTCCTTGAAAATACCTTTGCCCAGTAATTGAGTATTCAATGTGGAATGATTTCAGCCATTACTAGTTCATCATTGTATTTATGCTCTGAAAAAGGGAATTCTTGAGTCCACATCTCATTTCCTTCCAATCCACCTTTAGTTTTAGTCTATGTCATCCACACCTTACTTTCTACCTCGTGATCTATTCAAGGATTCACCATTACCTTGGTTTCAACAAGTCTTCCCCTAGTGACTTCAACACATGTATTCTAAGGGTTTGGCTTAGAGGAATTTGTACCTTGGACTCATATTCATCATTGGTTGGTCTATGAAACCAAGCATGGATAGTCATCAATTCTCCTTGACTTGGTTGTTTCTCATGTTCTTGAATTCATCACATCATCACATGCTTGATAATCGTACACTTGAAAATTTGGTGATCAAATTGATGAGCCGCATCAATCTTGAAAAGAGGGTTTCCCTTTAGATGTTTTCTCTCATGTTCCATCATCCACATTTGATTCTAGATATATGGCTCCATTTTTTGTATTTTGGATATCAAGCCTAAGGAACCCCTTTCATTTTTTGGCATTGGTTGACTTCACCATATCGACATCAACACCTTCATTCTAGGGGTTAGTCCTATGTACCATAGTACCTATCTAGCTCCTTGCTAGGTTACCATGGACCAAGATGAGAGAGTCCTCATTGCTCTTAGACTTGGTAGGATCTCACATGCTTGACTTCAACTCATCACTGTACTATTAAGATTCGTACATATATCTATGATCCAACCTTAGAAGGAGTTCTTGAGATTTTTTTTGTTTTATTTTTCCATTCTCAGAGCCTCGATTTGATCTTCCTATCAAACTCTATTCAATTTTTCATATTATAAGTATTTAACAACATTTCTATTTCTGAGAGTATAAAGAAAAAAATGTTATTAAGGATTTTTTTTTATATGTGATAAGATTATGATTTTTGTGAATTAAAATTCTTCATTAATTTTAATATATATATAGATATAGATATTATATCAGTATTTTGATGAGAGAGTCCTCATTGCTCTCAGACTTGGTAGGATCTCACATGCTTGACTTCAACTCATCACTGTACTATTAAGATTCGTACATATATCTATGATCCAACCTTAGAAGGAGTTCTTGAGTTTTTTTTTGTTTTATTTTTCCATTCTCAAAGCCTCGATTTGATCTTCCTATCAAACTCTATTCAATTTTTCATATTATAAGTATTTAACAACATTTCTATTTCTGAGAGTATAAAGAAAAAAATGTTATTAAGGATTTTTTTTTATATGTGATAAGATTATGATTTTTGTGA
>ML779551.1:576526-586665 GCA_009831015.1 Picea engelmannii
GATATTGCCCCCTCTACCCCTCATTATAACCAGTTATTTCATCCTTCACTAGTTTCTCTTCCGGTGACTTCAGACCCCACTGTTGAGAGCTATTGGAAGGTCCAGTGCTTTTTGAGAGGAAGGACGTTACGTCTTCTAGGACACGAGCATTTGCTTTATTTTGATTCCCCCACGTAGACAAAACCCTCTTACCCACATATATGTTTCTTTCTCATTTATGTATGATGCACATCTGATTACAGTTTGACTTCGATATATATATTTGTGTAAAACCGTTATAGAAAAGACTCTTGGTTCTATATTTCTCTCAAACACTTGTTGCACACATTTTCACAACTCGTCTGACATCATAGGGGAACCACAGAACCCCCGTCGTTCATGACGCTTGCTCAATATTCCTCCTATTTTAGGGGGAGTATCTGGTCGTACTCTCTCATCAGTACCTCCTTCACACACTCCTGTGAGTGCTACCATCTTAGGATCAACTTTGCTTGGTTATACCTTACTTGGGTCCAATTCCCAAGGACATACAGTCACTCGCTCTCCTTTGCACGAAAGCGGGGGACCCACTTCCTCTCAAGGAGGGAGTACCAACCCACCTAGTCCCCATCAAGGGTCAGGTTCACAACATACGATGGATGGAACTAACATTCCTACTACACTACAGATGCCATACTTGGCCTCTCTCAACATACCAGATCTTACCAAGCTCACTGATGATCCTATATTGCATGATGCCGCATGGCCTGCAATGCCAACCAAACTTCTTTCAGACATACCAAAGTTTGAAGGAAAGGCAGGGGATGACCCCGCCAACCATGTCATGACCTTTCATCTATGGTGTTCTTCCAATAGAATTATGGATGATTCCGTCAGACTGCGATTATTTCAACGCACACTTACTGGCCCATCAGCCAAATGGTATGTCGAAGAAAAATCAGGGTCCCATACGACCTTTGAATCCTTATCCAAAGCATTCTTAACTTTCTTCCAACTACCCATCCGCCATGACAATGGTCTAGAACTACTGTCCAATTTCAAACAGACCTCAGCCACCCACATCGCTGACCACATTCATGAGAGGCGTAGGCGACGTAGTTTGTGTAAAGCAGAAACCACCAAACAACAATGTCTTGACTGGTTTCTTAGATCACTTGTCGTTCTCCTAGGTAAGGATGTATCTCCTACCTTCCCACAATCATAAGAGGAAGCCATCAGCAAGGCTCAACAATATGACCTCATTTATGCACAATCGGGATACTTGTACACAGTACTTCCCGATCTTCCAAAACCTGTGCCATTTGGCCAGGACAAACCGGGGATGTCTCACTCAACAGACGAACTAATAGGTGCCACCACGCACCATGGACCACAAACCCAACCACCACTGATGTATGGAACACCTCAATACCCGCCGGCATATGGGGGCACTCCTTATTTACCCCCGCCCCCTTATCAACAGCCATACCCTGTTGCTATACCTCCACCCATTAGTGGACCACCACTGGCGCCTCCCATACATCCACCTATTCCCACAAACAGTGGTACTCCCTCAACATCAGCTTATAGTACTAGTGAAATCATAACACCTTCCTATGTACCCTATGGACCAGTACCACCACAAAATCCATACTTTCCTTTTCCTGGTCCTCCACAACCCATGGCTCCCCCACACCCTCATGCAGGGGTAAATTTTGTTCAACCCTCAACTGCTCAACAGTACCAAAACTTTGAACAATTAAACACAGCCAACCCTTTGAACAATTCCAAGAAGAAAGGAAGGAACAGGAATAACAACAACCCTGGTCCAGGCGGGAATCAACCCCCACAGCATCCACCCACTGGGGGCAACCCGAACCAAGGAAACCAAAACCCCCAGGGGGGAAATAACAACAAATGCCAAGGATGGAATACTATTAAAACCATCCACCCTTGTGCTCTTTGTGGCATGTACGGTCATTACACTCACCATTTCCCCCAGATCGCTGATTTCAAAAGGTTGAAAGACTTTGGGAGCCTTCCCCCCTCCCCAGCGCAACCTGCCCCTCAGCAGGCACAACAACAATACGTGCAACAACCCCCTCCCGTCGTACTACAAAATCCTATCCCACATCAAGGTGTCATAAACACCCAGTAGGACATGCAGCATCCCCCACCTCAGGTGGGTCAATATCACAACCCCAACAATCCAGTAGAGCGCACAATACTCCTCACCAGTGAGGAAGAAATTCTTTTGCAAACACGCAATCGTCATTATCCTCCAATAGCTAAGTCTACTCCCATCTCTTCAGAGACAAACTCTACATGAGCGGGACCCCCGTTGATGATCCCTCTCCCTTCTGTCGATCCACCATTACGTATCCCTCGCATCCCCTTGCGTAGGAATGTTCACAATCCATAGGCTAGGGCAGCACATAACTACAGCTTGGTGGATGACTTAGCACAATCCCTCGCTGCCATGTCAGTTCTAGAAGTCCTCCAGACTTGTCCTACATAGCGGAAATCATTACTTTTCACCTTGGGGGTAGTCGACCCTGCTGATACTCGACTCATCACTTTTGACCTTGACAGCTGCGAACCTCGTCTTCCCGCCGCAGTCGCTATTCAAGTACCAGTAAAAATATGGAACATCACCGTCCATCGATGTATCATCGATGAAGGAGCATATACATGCATCATGTCCAAAACAATATGGCAGAAACTTGGTTCCCCAGAACTCATACCATCCGCCATCACATTACGAGCCTATGACGGATGACCATCATCTCCTGAAGGGCTCTTCCAGAATGTCCCCATGGAACTCGGGGGCAAAACTATCCTTATTGACATTGAAGTTATCGGCGCTCAATTCGATTACAATATCTTGTTTGGACGTAGCTACATGTACGCTATGAAGGCAGTGGCATCTTCCGTCTTTCGGACAATCATGTTTCCCCACAACGAAAAGATTGTAACCGTCGACCAAGTCTCACATTATGAACCCAACCCCTCTGCCAACCTCGATAACATTCTTCCCCTCATCCACACCAACCAAGACGTATATCCACTCATCGAGATGGGTCCTGGTACTTTCAAAGATCCATCCTTGTTAGAGACGTACCATGGAGCACCACCACTCCTTCCCCCTAGTCAAGTATGCGTCATCTCATCTAAAGAAACTCACCAGGAGGATGCTCGTCCTCCTCAGGAGGCTTCAGTCATTCCTGACATCTCAACAGTCGCAGCATCACTCCCACAGGAGCCTCCTGTGAACTCGTCGACCCCCACAGTCCACGAATCCACACCCCCTCAGGGGCCTAATCCCATTTGGGAAACAGTTCCCCGACCCCTCACTCAAATTCGCTTCTTTTACCCTCCACCCGGTATAGAAGCGTTCTAGGTAGCCGCAACACTTACACTACCCAATATGGTGTTAGCAATCCTAGTGTGGTACTTACATCCACCTGAGATGGTCCCTCTCCCATAAGAAGGACTCCCCATGACGATTCCTGTCCTCACTCCCACTCCCCCCACTACCCCCATACTCCCTACCCCAACTGCTACCGCTGGGGGCAGGAGAAAGAAGAAGAATCCCACAGCTCCACTTCCCCCGCGCATCCCACCACCTTGTGCATTGTGTGACAAAGAGGGTCACCAAACCAACAACTACCCATCACTACTAGAATTACGGAATTTGATTCCCCCCAATCCAACCCCCACACCACCGATTACTACCGACACTCAACCTTCCAGTAGTAAAGGGTTGAGGACCAAATTCGCGTGTGCCATTTGTTCTGAGTATGGCCATTACACCCATCATTTTCCAACACTGCCTCGTTTCTGACAGGCATTAGCTATCATAAGCCAAGACTTTCAGAACAATCCACGCCTCCATGGTTCTTAGATGACATATCTGAGGATTTACCCTGTAACCCACCCAACTCTCCTGCCCATTCCTCTATGAAGACTCTCCATCCCACCACCATGGGTACCCCTCAGTACCTCGATATATGGTTTATGTCGAGTGAACCCTCACCCTCTCCTAGCCTTACCCCTTCTGTTTCTTCAACAGGGGGAAATCATACTACCACTGAGATCACTCCTCACGATCCATTATATTCCCATCATTTCCAATGCGATGAAGACATACTAGAAGAACTACAATGCCCGGAATCTCCCTGGGACGCACTACATCATCGTGCTCTCTTCCTTCCGCAGGAAGCCCTCATGCCTCCTAGTCTCAATCCTGTTTATGCGGTCGAAACCAAAGACTTTATCCCATCAGGGCCTATCGATTGGTTCAACAATCCCATTCCTGCACCCGATGCTTTTGAAGAAGGTAATCTGGCCAACATTTCCCCCACCATCAAAATCGACATTTCCATTAAAGATGGAGTTGTCAAAAAAATCATCATTGGAGCTGCTTGCACTCCTCAGGAAATCGCCGCATATAAAACCCTCTTCCAGGAATTTAGGGATATCTTTGCCTGGTCATACACGGAGATGCCTGGCCTCGACCCCTCTATCATTGAACATCGCATCGACACCTGGCCCGACATCACACCAGTTTGCCAGAAATAGTAACCACTACACCCATCCAAGGTCGCGGCTATCAAAGCCGAAATTGACAAATTGTGTATGACCAGATTCATTTACCCCATTGCTTATACTTCATGGGTTTCCAACCCTGTACCCGTCGACAAAAAACAGGGCTCTATCTGTGTCTGCACCGACTTTCGCGATCTCAATAATGCATGTCCTAAGGACAACTTTCCAACGCCTTTCATTGATCAGATTATCGACGATTGCGCCAGCCATGAGGCTCTCTCATTTATGGACGGATTCTCTGGCTATAACCAAATTCAAATCCACCCATCCGATCAATACAAAACCGCATTCATTACCCCATGGGGTACTTTTTCATATCGTGTCATGCCTTTCATCTTAAAAAATGCTGGCGCAACTTTCCAGCGGGCCATGACATATATCTTTCACGATCTGGCTGCTATCATCCTCGCCTACTTAGACGACCTCACCGCTCGATCTAAGAAGCACACCCAACACCTTGATGATTTATGAATCATCTTTCAATGGTGTCGTCAATACAACGTCCACTTGAACCCTCTCAAGTGTGTGTTTTGTGTCACCGCCGGGTGAATCCTCACTTTTATCGTTTCCCAAAGCGGTATTACCGTGGACCCCCTCAAAGTCAAAGCCATCACCGAAATTCCACCTCCTCAGAATTTACAACAACTGCAGAGTCTACAGAGCAAAGCCAACTTTCTGCGATTCTTTGTTCCTGATTACGCCATCCGTGCACATGGCTTCCTTCGCTTACTACGTCACGACATCCCTTTTCACTGGGACGACTATGCCCAATAGTCGTTTGATGATCTTAAAGTAGTGCTTTCAAATGCACCTTTAATCAGTGCACCTAACTATAATCGCGACTACATTCTCTATGTATCAACATCAGCTGTATCAGTAGTCGGCGTCCTCATCCAGCTCGGAGATGACAATCATGAACACGTCATTTACTACATTAGTAAGAACCTCTCAAGGCCACCCTTGAAGTATAAACATGAAGAGAAACTTGCTCTTGCAGTTGTCCTTGCAGTTCAGAAACTGCGCCACTACATTCTACTTCGCACCACCAAGTTCGTCGCAGATTCTAACCCTATGCAATACCTGCTCAGTCGTCGCCAAGTTAACGGAAAATTCGCTCGATGAATCGTTATCCTTCAAGAGTACGACCTCGAGTTCTCCACACCTAAGAGTAAGAAGGCCCTCATTCTCGCTGAACTTTTCATGGCCCTTCCCTCAGACACCACCAGTTCCCCCGTCAACACCGACTTCCCCGATGAACATCTCTTTTACATCGCCTCAGATGATCCGTGGTATGGCGACCTCCTCATCTACCTATGAACTCAAAAGTTCGGTAATCACCTATCACGAGATGATCGTCGACGTATTCGCCATCAGGCCCCCTGCTACCTCCTCATCGGTGACATCCTATATTGGTAGGGCGTCGACACCATTCTTCGTCGCTGCCTGACTATTGACGAGGCCGATAGAGTCTTAAATGACTGCCACAGTGGCGCATGTAGGGGCCATCTTTCAGGCATCTCCACTGCTCAGAAGATTATCCGAGCCATTTATTTTTTGCCTACCTTATTTCACGATTGCATTCATGCCATGAAATGATGTGAGCAATGTCAGCTCTACGCCAACAGAGCCCGAGCACCACCCGCTCTTCTTCACCCTGTCATTACCGCGGGCCCCTTTTGTAAATGGGGCATCGACTTTATGACTTGTAATCCCCCCTCCAGCAATGGTCACAAATACATTGTTGTCACCGTTGATTACTTCACTAAATGGGCTAAAGCTATGCCCACTTTCAACAACACCGCTGACACTGCAGCGTGCTTCTTCTTTAACCACGTCATCTCCCGTTTTGGCGTACCACTCCAACTCGTTTTCGACCATGGGAAACACTTCGAGAATGAGATCTTCATCGAACTCTCATCTCGGTTAGGCTTCTCTCACGAGTTTGCCTCACCATATTACCCTCAGTCAAACGGATAGGTCGAGGCAGTGAACAAAGTCCTCATGACCATGTTACAGCGCACGGTTAATAAACATAAAACCAATTGGCATCATATGTTATTTTCTGCGCTATGGGCTTATTGAATGGCAGTAAAGACCGCTACGGGTTTCACACCATTTCATTTAGTCCATGGGATCGAGGCAACTCTTCCCATCGAGTGCAAAATTCCCACCCTTCGCACCGCAATCGAGCTTTTACCTGACACTGCTCCAATGGAGCAGCGCTTGCTGAACTTGGAGTCTCTGGATGAAGATCGTCGATCGTCATTACAGAACAACGAGGCAGCTAAAAAATGATCCAAGGCTACCTTTGATCGCCATATCAACCTTCGATCATTTCGCGAAGGCGACCTTGTCCTGGCCTATGATATCGCTCATGATACCTTTGGCCATGGAAAATTCGAATCACTTTGGCATGGCCCTTACATCATCCAACATTGCCTCACCAAAGGTGCCTACATCCTAGCCTCCCCCGAAGGCCTCTCACTCAAGGAACCTGTCAATGGGTTATATCTCAAGAAATTTTATGCTTAGAAGTAGTCATTCTACTTTAGGTTACTTTTTCTTGTTTAGTGATTTTTCTTTTTTGTCCTACCCTCTCATCTAAACTATCCTTTGCGTTATTGATATATGACTCCTCCACCAGCTTACCACATTGGTTACGCCGACGGCGCCAGCCGTTGGACAAAAAATCTCGCTTCGGCTGCTTGGGCTCTCTACACCCCATCATATGAAATGCTACATTCAAGCGGCATATGTTTGGGACTAGCAACCAACAACCAAGCCGAATACACTACTGTCATTAGTCTCCTGGCCGACGCCCAGCATCATCATATTCGCCACCTTAGTGTTTTCCTTGACTCCCAGCTAGTCGTTCTCTCGACATTTTGATTCCATTACATTTTCACATATTCCAAGAGAATTGAATCAAACAACAGATGAAATAGCTAACATGGTGTTAGATTGGCATATATCACATCAAGCTACACATACATAAAACATCTCATACATCCTGTCACAGCATATAGATAGAATGAACATCATCATCATCAATAAAAAACACATGTAACATAACATTTGGATCTCAAAATATGTATACTCATATATATATATGGGCCTATCCGGCCACCCGAATGTTTACATACAAAAAATACATCGGCCCGCAGGCCCGTGCCACATCTCGGTACAAAAATTGGCTCACTAGCCTATCAAAACTATATACAAAGTACATACATACATCAGGGTGCCTCTATCACACCCCCAGCTGCTCCTCCCTCAGGAGGAGGTGGTGGCCCACCCCCACCTGCCCCAGGTGGTGGTGGTGGAACACCTGCGGGACCCTCCTGCCCAGGCGACAGGCGTCCACTCGTCATCACGGCAAGCACAGCTGCTCGTCGCACTATCCCCCGCCATGGTGGTGGTAGTCCAATACACTTCTCCAGGAACCCCTCGTCCTAGATACGGATCCACATGCCCTCAGGCACGTCCTGTAAAACCATCTCTAAACGACGGCGTATGTCATCAAAATCACCTCCGGCCGTCGTCGGAGGAGCGTGCGATGGCCCCGCACCAGGGTCATCAAAACGGCGCCTCTACGCCAGTCTCTCAGGCCCTACTAGTCACCCAACAGCCTCATCCTGTGGACGCCTCCCTCCACATGGTGGTCTCTCCCGCTCTCACTGAGATGGTGCTCTATACAACTCCACCTCGCACCCGCAAGGTGCCAAATCTGCACATACACAAAGCAACAAACAACAGATCATATCAGTGTCTATACATCATACATATGAACTGATATATCAAAAGCTAACATAAATCCAAACATGAAAATACACAACATACCTCGATGGTCGAATACCTCCCCAGGAGGCAATACCATGTCCGGGTCCCCCCGTAAGTCCACCCCAGCATAAGGGAACTGAAGTATGACTTGCGGCATCTGCCGCCATATCTGCGTCGCCTGCGCAGTAAAATAATGCCCGCCTTCGCCACCACCGTGGCGAACCAAAATCGCGGACCACCGCCTCAAATACGGCTCTCGTACCCCTGGTGCCTCTAATAGCACCCTCGGGCGCAGCATCGACACCCTCTCCAAGAAATAGGCTACCAGGATCAAGCCAAAAGAAAACTCCCCGGTACCTGTAGACCGACAACGGTCCAGCTGCGCGATCATCCGCGCGTGCAGTTTCAAACCCCAGGCGAACCGCTCACGACCCACCACCACCCTCTCCATCAATAGAAACTCACCACCACTGATCCGGTGGATCGCCCGTGACCTATACACCCGAACAATCATCGCCGCTATGCAACGATGCAACAGGGCATCTATACCACTAATACTCACTACAGTCCCAGACATGTAGTGCTCGCCTGAGCAATATCGCTCGGTGACCTCCCGTAGAGGTGTATCCCTCGGCAGCGCAGGCTCTTCCGGTAGCAGTGTTCCCCAGAAGGGGAGTCCAGTCAAGAAGTATATATCCTCCACCGCAGTGAAGGGTATCTGCTCTCCTCGCACGAGGAAACAGTGCAAATTTGGGCTCCACATTTGGAGCAGGAACTGGAGTAAATACTCCTGTGCCCGTATCAACGGAAACTCAAAAAACTTTAGCAACCCACTGGTTGCTAAAGCTGCTCGAACCATCGGATCTACATTGGCCACAACATCTTGCAGCTGCGACTAGTCTCGCTCACGCCATCACACATCCATAGTCACCGACAGCCACCTGCACACAACACGGAGTCTTACATAAGCTTATGCAACCATCCAATGCAGCAACAAGACTCCCTTTTTACCCTTCAAACTTGCCTCAAAGGCGCGGTTTCACACCCCACAGGTGTGCACACATGCGCACCTATTCACTATATAGGCACGCACGTATGCGCGTCTGTTTATCTCACAGGCGCGCTCGAGAGCGCGCCTGTTTACACTACAGGCGCGCGCTAGTGCACGCCTGTCAAACTCACAGGTGTGCTCTAGTGCGCGCCTGTGCACCCCATAGGCGTGCACCTGTGCGCACCTGTTACCCTCACAGGCGTGCCTTAATTTCCCCCTCACGCGCACCACTACGCATGTATTCAGTGGAAAGGCGCGCACATATGCGCGCCTTCCACTGAATCGCCCGCGCATGTGGGCCCACACCCTAGTCAAAATCCTTTAAAACACCTTATACGGCTGTTATCCACATTTTTGGTTATCGAGATGATATTATGATTATGTCATGATAATGGAAGATCAAACTCTTCATTAAGAACTTTTTCCTGAAGAAGGTTACACTTGTCATTTTCTCAAAATCATATTTTGAAAATAGTTCGCAGGCTGCATATATATTCTCCTGCGAGAATTCTTCATTCCCGCAGGCTGCATTCAGCTTGACTGCGAACTTCTTGCACTGTGTCAATGGTTAGAGTGCAAACATGTTTCTAAAGGAGGAAAATAGATAAGTTCTCGATCTTTCTAGAAGGAATCTTCTAGAAGGGTGAGTTGGAGTTCGAATGGTTGGCAAGATACTGACTTTCCAGATATCTTGGGATTATTCCCTATCCAAGTAACTAAT
>ML779551.1:598375-645755 GCA_009831015.1 Picea engelmannii
GACACATAGATCCACTGTGTATGTTTCGTGGCTATGTCGTCTTGCTTGAAAATTTGTCGCACAGATCCACAGTGTATTCAGGTGGCTGTGCTATGTTATGACTACATGGATCCACAGTGTATGATTGGTGGCCATGACTTTTAAGTATGATGTCATCAGTCTATGATCTGAGTATGGGAATGCCTACCTTAGAATTGATATATATGATATTCTGCTGATACTTGGTTGTTGGCAGGGCTCCGATTAGATGTGCTTTTGGTTCTTGACACACACATGCAACTTACAAAGTCTGTCGACTGTCACCGGTTCCACTCTCAGACTTTGGGGGGAATTCTGTTATCCACATTTTTGGTTATCGAGATGATATTATGATTATGTCATGATAATGGAATATCAAACTCTTCATTAAGAACTTTTTCCTGGAGAAGGTTACACTTGTCATTTTCTCAAAATCATATTTTGAAAATAGTTCGCAGGCTGCATATATATTCTCCTGCGAGAATTCTTCATTCTCCCAGGCTGCATTCAGCTTGACTGCGAACTTCTCGCACTATGTCAATGGTTAGAGTGCGAACATGTTTCTAAAGGAGGAAAATAGATAAGTTCTCGATCTTTCTAGAAGGAATCTTCTAGAAGGGTGAGTTGGAGTTCAAATGGTTGGCAAGATACTGACTTTCCAGATATCTTGGGATTATTCCCTATCCAAGTAACTAATCAATCTTCTCCTATATATTGAAGAGATTTCTCATGGAAATGGTTAACTAGAGAAGATAGAAGCAAGCTAGCAAGAGATTGATTGGAGAATTGGTGCAAGACTGTATGGAGGACTGATGCTACAGCAGCAAGAGACAACAACAAGGTCATCATATGTGGTTGAACTTCTTCATGCATGAGAAAGTGTGTGTGTCAAAGCTAGGAGCCATCGAAAGGAGACCTACGACATCAAGGCTCAGGTTGTAAGTTTCTCTTTCATTAATGCAATACAGTAATATGTCACTTTCCCATAATGATGATGATGTCTTATTACATGATTCCTTGATCACATGTATAGACTAGGTATTGAATACATTAATCTGCATTTGCTGTGATTGGTTTGTGTTGTTGTGATTGGAACGATGCAAGAGCATCGGAGCAGAGCAAGGAACAACAGAGATTAAAGGAGAGCGTTCATAAGGTATGTCCGCCATCCATTTCTCTTAGTTCGTTTCAATAGTCTAGATCTAGGGAAAGGGTAGTATTCTGTCACGTTTTTTTCCAGATCCAGGTGGATCTGGTGAGATTGGTCTGTGTCCGCACTCACGAATTTATCCAGAAACAACGGCCCCCCATACCTACCCTACCCAAAAATTAGAAACCTATTTCTATGCAGGACGATCAGACCACTAACCTGTAACTCGCACACCATCAATCGGCTACCTCGTGCTCCCTGAATCACCCAATCTCCTCTGAATCTGCTCGAAAACTCACTGTAGCTGGAGGTACAAATGAGGTGGCAATGTGGGCCCTATAGCTATATATAGGCCTTTTTCCAAACTTCCACTCAACATTCTGGGAGCCCACGATGTCCATTTGTCAAACCATCTTTAGCCATGGGATCAGCATCCCGCCGCCTACGTCACGGCTGTCCTTGGGTCACTTTTCATCCTAGGCCCCCGGGGCACCTTTTTTCCATATTATGGTCAGGTACACACGCGCATATTCACATTTGTCAAATACATGCTCATATCTTAGATTCTCTTCAGATATTGTTCACTTTGGGTATTTGGTTGTTCTATATGCAGGTAAGTGACCATCATCTCTCAACATCATTCCTTCAGGTATATATTCAGCACTGGCATGTAGTCTCTCCCAATGTATTGCATTTACATTTCCAGTCACACCCTCTGATATTGGCCTCTAGGATACCCATTCCCGACTCTACAGTACTCACACCTCCCTTTGCATCTTCAGTACTATAACCAGGTAGCATTCTCACCCACATGAGTTGTCCCATTTATAGCACTTTTTGGCACTTTCGACACTCATGCTGTTCTTCATTACCCTTTAGGGATGGGAGTCCCAACAGTCTTTCATCATGTTGCAGATCAACCACATATTTCTTCTCCTCATTTTTATAGCTTCCCATAAGGACTCCCAGATCATCATTTTATGGTTATGTTCTTTTTACCTGCACCTCCGCAGGATCGCGAACCCACCATTTCATCCACCATCAGTTTGCCCATTTGCGAACCTATCTTCATTTCACCTACCTCATACAGAAACCCGCCAATGGGGCCCCCACCCTTCATCAATTTTCCAAGAAATTTTTGCCCTACCTGGGGCACTCCTTTCACACTGGGGCACCCATTTCTGTATTTGTACCTTTTTCCAAAATTATTCATTATTTATTATACAAACACCTTTATTTCTAGTCATTACATTTTCTTTTGTCGTCACCATTGGTGACTTGCTTTCTCTTTTGGCCACACGCAACCCATGTCACCCTTGGTTGGAGCATTACTTATCATCTACCCTCACTGACATCGTCCATATATTCAGAGTACTCCACAGGTCACTTACCTCTACCCTCTGAATTTATTCACCTTGTCCTGCCTCTGGCATAACTTATCCTTGGTCTTGGCGTCCCCCCGACACTCGACCTTGTCACATAGGTTGCGACCATTGCTTCTTTCATACATCCTCCAACCAAGGGCAATCTTGAGTCTTCCCACTTCTTGACTTCGTCCATGTACCTCTGCCACTTCCTCACCTCAGTAGATTACATGGAGCCATTTTGCTTCTGGGAGTCGCGTCCCCATTTTTGTCAACATCAACACAATTTTCCAGAAGGGTGACAGTATCTTGATTCTCATTCAAAGAGAGATCTTGAACGGCACAGAGGGAAACACCATTGCTCCCTAATGTCGTTGACCCCCATAACATTCGACGCCAACACTTTCTCATATTGTGGTGGGTCTTACTTTGTGACTATTGCAGTTATTATTATTATCAGTTGCCGAAGACCTCCGAACTTGGCAGGGCCATCATTGCCTGCATCATTGTCGTTGCTTTTCACTGCGACCATTGCCTATCGTTCAGATTATGTTCCTTTGTAGAATTATCTTCTTCCTTTATCATTCCACCCCCGAGGGCACTGTATTTGTCTACACCAACACTTCAGTCATCTTTTTTCAGAGTTACATAAACACGAGCATGGGGCATGCCCGCCTCATTTGTACACAACTGTATATTTTTACGCACCTTCTGGAAGGTCGAGTTCTACTGGTTCCTTTCTTCTCCAAAAGATTGCTCCACACGGTCCCACTATTGCTCTTCCTTACAACACCATTCTCAGTAAAAGAAACATTGATGGATTTCGGCTAGACGTATGCTCCTAACCTCATCCATCAGGGGGCATCTGTTATCACTGAAATTTCGTCCACACATGGTGACAAGAACTCCGCATCATCAAAACAGAAATGATAGTTATTCATGGCACAGGATTAAATCCACAACATTGCAAAAGGGTCAAAAACTATACAAAGTAACCAAAAATTGAAGGACGCTTTACATAATCTGGGTGCGCGCACATATGCGTGGAACAACAATGTACAATGCACGCATATGCGCAAAATGCACGGTTGTGGGGAGAAAAACCCGCGCACTTGCTAAACGACGCATTTATTGAAATTGGTTGGCCTCCCAACCACTAATGGATCAACTCCCAAGCCGATTTGACATCAAATCTGAGTTGAATCCGCATGGTAGGCTGGTCAAAGACCTAATTGAGCCCTAAAGAGCCCCTTTTCACACTCCAAAGAGGTTACATTATCACCCAAGGCCATGCTATAAAAGCCCATGAAGAACCATCATTTTCTCAAGGAATTCTATGTATTGTTATGCTGCTAAGATTGCTAAGGACTCATTCTTTGGAAAAAATACATTTGGCACCATTTCATAGGGCTATCCACCTCTCTCTTGAGTGGATATGCTTGGAGTTCTTTCACCATCATTCTCATCTTTTTCATTGTAAGGAGAGCAAGTTGTGAGGGCCTCAAGAGCCTTCCTTTGGAGGAAGAAGGGACCCAAGTCCCCTTTCTTCATTGTGCCTTTGGATTTCATCAATAGATTAGCTTATACATTGGTGATATTGGTCCATTTGTATTTACTTTTCATTTTTTCACATGCTCATAGTTTTAGTTTGTTTTAGTTTAATTCTTGTTTATAACTTTGTAGTTTCTCTTTCTAACCTTTCCTTTTACAGCTGTCATGCCTAGCAGAGCCCAACTGGGCATATAAGCACTCTCAATTTGCTCACAAGGTGACGAATAGAGTGCAAACACTCTGGGAGGGGTAGGCCCACCATGGAAAGGTAGTCCTCCAGGAAGGAAAGGTTCGTTGGATGGTGGTTTCCCTCTAGCCGGTTGTGTTTGGTCAGTAGGGGTCTGCATTCTCGGGTGAGAAGATGTCCCAGCAGGATCGTGTGGAGCATGTGGAACTATAGAGTAAAATCTTGTAGAAATGGGGGTAGATATTGAAGTGATTTGGAGATGAGTAGAGGTGATGAGTCTAGCATTAGGATGCAATTGTGCTAGTGTAATAGTAGGGTTAATAACCTGATCGACTAGGTGATTCATGGTTTGACCGGATGGTCCTGTTTCACTAGGAGGGTCATGAGGATGAAAGGGTTGTCGAAAGGATTCGAAATGTTCATAGAGATCGTGTCTCAATGAATTCCTCCATACAGAACGAGCAGGTGTGGGATTAGTATCTACTGCGGTGCTAGGATGAACAGGAGTCCTATATTCATCACTAAAGATTGGTTCTGTGGATCCCATATATATTTCGGTAAAAATCCTCTCTGGGAATCGTGGGACCTCTTCGTCTATGACGTTCCCAAGGGAGTCTAAATGAACTAAAAGTGGTTTGAGAGGAGTTACCAACACAGATGTAGTGGGATTTTCAACTGTAACCAAAGCGCCTTCTGAGTTATCTAATGGAGGAGCAATAATACTTCCAGTGTCGGATTGATTTTCTACCTCTCTACGGTAGTTGTCTTCTGGAGGGTTAGGAGGTAAGGGTTGATAGCCTTCTATGGGAAGCCCTTGCATCCTACATGATCGGTGAAGACCTTTATCGTCTATAGTCTCAATTATGGAGAATAACAGAACACACTGAAAATCTAGGGCCAACTAATCAAAAGAAACAGTATACGCTAATAAAATCTAGGAATCAACCAAGCAGACAAAACTTCTATCGATGATCATACTAGTTGGTGATTAAATCCAACGTTGCGTGATCAAGTCAATAAGGGGTAGGATATGGTGGAATAGTTACAATGGCGACCTGCTTAACGGACTTTCACCTTGGTGCAAGCTTCCACACAGTAATTGTGGATTTACCCTCCAAGGAGCCCAAGTGAGTTTGACCAATGTCTGTTCTAGGTAAAGTGAGACTTCCCTTCACTGTCACCTTGTGTAAGCACCTAAAGATTATGGCAACTAAAGACACCAATTCGCAGTGAGTCCCTGGGCGGGTACAATCGACAGTCTGATCCAAAATGTATGGGTAGGATAACAAGTCTGAAATCAACCTGAGAGGCTCCCACACATAATCGTGGGTATACCTTCAAGTGACCCCCAATATACGATCCGACCACTAGAAACAGTTGAACCATGGAGGGATAATCTCTGTAATTCGCCCGAATGCGACCTCGTGTGTAACCCCTGTTTGAGAGGGGGATCCCAGAAAACCAATATGACAATTGGATTTGACTCTCCCTAGCTCAGGATGCTAATGTTTGTTTTGAAAACTTTGGAGAGTTGTACTCATAGCCTAATCCAAAGTGCTAACCCTAGTCTACTATTGGTGGTAGATCCTAAAAACAAAAATGTTCTAGATAGTTTTTAATTAGCGTTCGTTTTACAACTGTTCTTTACTCAAAGGGTGTATGAAATTGAAACTGATGGAATAATGACTCAAATTCCAAAAAAATGCATCAAATATGATAAGCAATCATTTCTTTTCAATGAATGCCTAATTAAGGGAAAGAGAAAGAGTTGTTTTCACTATTAAACACTAATATGAAATGTCCTCAATCAATTGGTTCTCAATCGAATTCAATGCAATGCTAAAACATTTCAGAAATTCCTTCTAATATGAAAACCAATCACTAATATGTATCATTGTCATTTGTATGTGAATGACGATTAATTCAAAGAAAAAACTTGTCCTGCCAACTACCCTTTCAGATCAAGGAGATTCGGACAAGCAATTAGCAGATTTCGCACAAGAAACACACCCTCTTGCGATGATTGAAACAAGAAGAAAAGAGAAAACAAAAGATAACAAATAAAATCAAGAACCTCAAACAAAAGAGAGATGTTTAAGAACAATGACCTCAAGGAACCAAATGAGATGATTTACAAATTTTCTGATGCCCTTCACCAGAGTTCCTGTTCAGTCGGATAGGAGAGAAGAAAGTAGTCGATTGATTTCAATCTCTTAACAATAGAAAAACTAAAAAAGGAAGAAGGCCACCAAATATGAACAAAAAAGTTCTTATTTCTCAAAAGGAAGGATGTCAAAGGTCAATAGGAAGAAGCATTGAGTCACAAAGAATCTCAGCAAGTGAAAAACAAAGATTGGATCTCAGAAAATGCAATTCTGGAAAGGATTTTTTGCAAAGGGAGGCTGACGCTCTAGTGTAAGGGGAACCAGAGTATTATAATTCTCTATATAAGACCAAGGGGGAGAACCAACGCTCTGATAGGAAGGTAGGGGAGCACTAGGATTCCACAACTCACAAAATTGTCCAAAAACCCAAAATTTCAGTCAAACTTTGGCAATCAAGATGAATGTGATGGGGTAGGGAGTCAATCAGCATATGAAATCAAACATATGGGGTGAAAAAGGTCTAAAAGAAACAAAGGGTAAGACAAGGTCTATGAGGAAAACCAAAACTAAAAGTTTCGATTCGTACCCAGCGGAGTTGCCAATTTCTGTTGAAGGAAAATCTCCCTGCGGATAGGTAGATCTCCTCTTGAAAGATAGACTCTTAACTCTTAAGACAGAAGATGTTGATCGTGGAAACTGACTTCCTTTTAGATCTAGATAATGTGTGAGGAGGAAGGAGAAAAGAAGTAATATTCACTGGTGTTTGTCCTTGCACGGTCCGAGTTGAGCTCCAATCTTAAGCTCCTCTATAAGTCCTGTAGACAAACAAAAGTACAAACCACTTTCTACTCTACTGAGATTAGTTCGAAATAGATCAAACACAGATTTGAAAGAAACAGGCCAAGCATATTACATTAATGAGAACAACAATGAAGAAAACTTACAACCATAAATGTGAGTGCAGCAGCTTCATCAAGTTCCCCTTGTCCAAACCCTTGCTTAAACAGTCCACACGCAGAATGTTGATGCTCCAAATGACATACCACTCATGAGATCATAAGTTTGGTATAATTCTCAATCTCCATTCCCCCTCCTCCATGGAAATCCTTCATTATATAATATTTGGAGATTTAACCACCATGGAGAGAATCTCTCATCAGATCCACTAAGAAAGGGATCTCTAAAATATTTAGGGAGGAAATATCTCTTAAGGATTTTGGGGAGGAAATATTTCTTAAGGATTTTAAAGAGGAAATATTTCAACCATCCATGATATCCTCCACCTTCCCTAAAAAATATGAAACCAAATGTGAGGTGGATCCTCACACTTAATTACTTTCTTTTTCATGAATATTAATAATAATTCACGTGCACTTGATTCTCTCACTTAATGAATTTGCTTCCCATGAATATTAATAATAATTCATGTTCACTTGATTCTCTCACTTAATCAATTTGTTTCCCACGAATATTAATAATAATTCATGTGTACTTAGTATTTCTTTGCCTTCATGTAATATATCCCTCCTCCACATTGACTAGGGATTGTGACATAGGTTATTCCATGGTGTCAAGGTGTATGCGACACTTATACGACACTTTACGACACTTAGGGCGAGGTACCTAGGTGTGAAAATTTCATGTGTAACAGTTGTAATGAAAAATCCCTCTATTTCGTTGATTTCTTAATCAACACCATCAAGATACTAGAGGCGGGCAACAATGACATGTGAATGGAGCCAACGTTGAAATGTTTTCAAACTATATCGGTATGCATTGAAATTTGACCTATATAGACTATTCACATGACTTAACGATATGGGGGGGTTTCTTGACTCAAATTTGACTGATAGACCCACTTTCTTCCATCATCAATTCATCATGGAAACCATAAACCCTATTTTTCATATGTTCTAGTAGATATGTTAATGATTCCAAGTTTCATAATTGTATTTGACTGAAGGTCCAACTAGCTTGCAAAGTATCAAATTGAGATTTCAAGTTGATAAACCAAATATGAAATGAATCCAAACATCATTTGATATCTTCGCAAGAGAGACAAATGTTAATAATCTTGCGACGAATTTGTTATACTATCGACAAAAAAAGTTTGTCGATAGTATAGCTAATTCATCGCAAGAATATTGTGTCTAATTTGAATGGTGTTACATGGTTTTCAAGGAGTGTAGGGATTATATTATGGTGCAATGTAGTGTAGTCTATAATAACAATCTCTATGCCAAACCTCAAAATGGATAGTACCATATCTTGTTCATAAGACAAATATTCTTGGTATGTTTCCTTTGTGGATATGGTGGCTCAAGCCCTCAATACAGATGATACCAAACAATGAAATGTAACAATTTTACTAGTTAATGATAGTGTTATCTCACCCATGGTTAAGGAAATAACTTAAGGTTCTTAGGTCCTATTTGAGTCTTCTTAGAATTGAGATCTGTTACATAGTCGTTGAAAAAAGACAAAATACTTATGTAGAAGATACTAATTTGGTCTTTTTGTGGGACATTTTATGCCATTAGTATGTAATTTTGTACAAAAATAATGGATCTTAGAGACTACACTATGGTCAAGGAACGAGAAACGATGAACAAGGAACGCAAATTGCACAAGGACTAGACACTGACAATAGGGACCTACAAATGGGGCCAACGTTGAAATTTTTTCAAACAGTTTATGTATGCACTGAAATTTGTCATGGATATACTATTGGCATGCCTTAACGATATGGGAGGGTTTCTAGACTCAAATTTGAGTGAATCACCCGCTTTATTCCATCATCAATTCATCATGTTGACGAGGCTATATGCGTTAGAGATTAGGGTTATAAGGGTTATGCTTGGACGTTACGGATTAAAAGTGTTATAGGTTTAGGGTTCCATGGGTTAATTTATATTAGTTATTAGTCGATAAGGGTTATAATTATTAATGGATATAGGGGTTGTGGATTATTTTTTATAGAGGTTTAGGGTGAAATATGTGAGTCACACTAATTATAATGGTTAGGGATTGTACAAGGGATTTGGGGTTACAAGAGTTTAAGGTTAGATATTATGAGTGTTAAGACTTATATAATTTAAGAATAAGACGTTATTGGGGATAGAGGTTAAAGGGGTTTGGGTATGTAGAAGTTAGAGGATTTATCATAGGTTTATATATTTTAAGGGTTAAAGGGTTATGGGTTATAAGGATTAGAGATTAGGGGTGTTATCACTGAAATTTTGTCCGCACATGGTTACAAGAACTCAGCATCGTCAAACAGTAATGAAGTCATTCATGACCCTGAATTAATCTCACAACATTCAAAAAAGGGAAAAACTATATAAAGTAGTGAAAAAATAAAGAGTGATTTATAGAAGTTGGGCGCGCGTGCACATGCGCGGAATAGGAACATAGAGTGTGTGCATACGTGCATGATGCGCGGCTGTTAGTGCAAAAAGAACGCACCTGCTAAACGACGCATTTATGAATATGGTCGACCTCCCAACCACTTATGGTTTAGCTCCCAAGCTGATTTGACCTCCAAATCCGGGTTGAATCCGAATGGTGGGCTGGTCAAAGACATAATAATGCCATAAATGGCCTCTTTTCACACTACAAAGTAGTTTCACAATAACCCAATGAAATGCTATAAAAAGCCATGAATGCACCTCATTTTCTCAAGGAATTCAAAGTAATGTTATGTTGCCTATATTTTTTTAAGGACTCCATCCTTGATAAGAACACATTGGCACCATTTCATTGAGCAATCCACCTCTCCATTGAGTGGATTTGCAAAGAGTTCTTTCACCACTATTTTTATTTTCTTTGTTGTAAGGAGAGCAAGCTTGTGAGGGTCCAAGAGCCTTCCCTTGGAGGAAGAAGGGACTCATAGTCCCATTTCTTCTTGGTGCTTTGATTTTATCAATAGATCAGCCTAAAAACATTGGTGACATGGGTATTTTTGTCTTTTTTATCTCTATGTCCCTATGCTTATGATTTTAGTTTGTATTAGTTTAATTCTTGTTTATAGTTTTGTTTTTTTTTCTCTAACTCTTTCCTCTACAGCTGTCCTGCTCAGCAAGACCTAACTGGGCATGCAATCACCTCTTATTTTCTCAGCAAGGTGATGAAAGAGGCGCAACAGATTGGCGACTCCACTGGGGAAAGGTATCAAATTCCTACCTCATTTGGGTTTATTTTGCTCTTCTTTTAGTTTGTTTAACTTCAGGTGCACTAACCGGCCTAGGTCGACCTGCTAACCATCCAATTCAAAGGAGAATTGAGAGAAATCCATCCGGATTTTTCTTTCTCGGCTGCTTGTCACCAGTGCGTGGGTATTCTACCCCACAGATGTGCATCATGCGCGCATGCTCTTAAGCGACAACCTTTCTCTGCGTGCATGTGCTTTCGGACTCATCTCTGTTCGCCCGCCTGCGCTCTGTGCGCCTCTGTCTTCACTAAGAGCCGCACATTTGACCAAAATTTTACATTGTAAGTTGTTGGGATGTGGGGAAGGCCATTTTCCTTCTTAACAATGATGTCAAGCATGCTCTAAAAACTGCACCACACTTAGTCCCCTCATCATATAAAGGGGTTAGTCAAACACACATAGGCACCTAGGAGGATAAAAATCAATTTCCCTTCTTTTCTTTTTGCCACATGGATGGCTTGTTGTGACTTGTAATATAAGGTGGAAATCATTTTTAATCACATCTAACTTACATTGGGACTAGAAGTTGAATTACAATCGCTTAGTATGCTCTTCTCTCACGCCTTCAAGCGACCTTGAGAATCAGAAAAATATTGTGAAACAATTTCATCTCCCTTAACAAAGTTTAAAAACCTTTAGGAGAGGACAACGACCCTTCTTGGGACCCCTCTTAGTTTTCTTTCTTCAAACACACCTTAATATTGTAATGGGCCCATATATGCCCACATGATACAAAGATAGGATAGTGTTTGGAATTTTTCTTTCTTAGATCAAAACACTAGGGAAGTTTAAAGGTTTGTAATGGGCCCATACATGCCCACATGTTCAATCTAGGATAGTTTCAAGCTTTTCTTAGATTACATCAAAATAGGGAGTTAAAGGATAGTAACGGACCCACATGTCCACATGCTAGCTTCCTAGGGATTTTGAATTACGCAAGGTTGTACCAAAGGCATTTAGTTAATTAGGTAATCAAAATCTTGTAAGGACCAAGCGAAGTCCACATGCAGCAAGGTGATATCTAATTCACTAAAAATTGGCACACTTTCACTCACAAACAAAAGTCACTTATCACTCACATAGCTTATGTTTGAAACATGGAGGTCAAAGCAAGTTTCCTCCAAAAGGATTCCAAAAATACCCATCTTTTCTTGACGAGACTATCCACTCTCATTTTTAAATCAATGAGGTTGGTTCACACCCCCAACCTCCCAAAACACCTACATCTAAAATCTTTCTAAAAACTCGCTAAGTTTTCCTCCACAAGAGGTGCCAAAAGAAATTTTTTAGTCTAGGCAGGATTTCGGGGATAGGCATCCAAATAACTCCCCGTTATCTGGTTCTCACATTGTCAAACATAGAGGTTGTCAAATAGGGAACTTAAAATCCTCCAAGTCAAGTGTTCCAATCACCATAAGACAGGGATATACCCATGAAGGGTTGAAGGCCGAGGTCCGGTTGTTCTGTGAGTCCCCCCTTGAGGCACCCACCTCTTGGACGGGATCCAACCCGTGACCCATTTCTTAGGCCGAAAATCTAAATGTTGCACTTTGACCAAGGTACCTAGCGACCAAATTTAGGACATCTACCTAGGTGGAAATTGTGGGTTGCAATTGCACCTTGATTGGATTTTGTGTGGCTATTGGGAAATATCGCCAGCTCTTTCGGGATATGCCCCCTTTATCCCTCATTATAACCGATTATTTCATCCTTCACTAGTTTCTCTTCTGGTGACCTCAGACCCCACTGTTGAGTACTATTGGAAGGTCCAGTGCTATTTGAGAGGAAGGACGTTACGTCTTCTAGGACACGAGCATTTGTTTTCTTTTGATTCCCCTATGTAGACAAAACCCACTTACCCATATATATGCTTCTTTCTCATTTTATGTATGATGCACATCCGATTACAGTTTGATTTGGATATATATATTGAGTAAACATTCAATGCAAAGGCTCTTGTTTTTGTATTTCTCTCACCACTTTTTGCACATATTCACACAGCTAAGTCTGGCATCATAGGGGAACCACAGAACATCCGTCGTTCATGATTCTTGCTCAACCTCCCTCCTATATTAGGGGGAGTATCTGGTCATGCTCGCTCATCGACACCTCCTTCACACACTCCTGTGAGTGCTACTATATTAGGATCAGCTTTGCTTGGTTCTACATTACTTGGGTCTACTTCCCAAGGTCATCCGTTCACTCGCTCTCCTTTACACAGAAGCGGGGGACCCACTTCCTCTCAAGGAGGGAGCACCAACCCACCTAGTCCCCATCAAGGGTCAGGTTCACAACACACTATGGCCGGAGCTAACCCTCCCCCCCCCACTACAGATGCCATATTTGGCCTCTCTCAACATACCGGATCTCACCAAACTCACCAATGATCCTATATTGCATGATCCCACATGGCCTGCAATGCCAACAAAACTCCCTTTAGACGTACCAAAGTTTGAAGGAAAGGCAGGGGATGACCCTGCCAATCATGTCATGACCTTTCATATTTGGTGCTCTTATAATAACATTATGGATGATTTCATCAGACTGCGATTATTTCAACGCACACTCATTGGCCCATCAGCTAAATGGTATGTCAAAGAAAAATTAGGGTCCCATGTGACCTTTGAGTCATTGGCCAAAGCATTCTTGACCTTCTTCCAATTATCCATCCGCCACGACACTGGTCTACAACTACTATCTAAATTCAAACAAAACTCAGCCACACACATCGCTGACCACATTCATGAGTGGCGTAGGCGACGTAGTTTGTGCAAAGAAGAAACCACCAAGCAACAATGTCTCGACTGGTTTCTTAGATCACTTGTCTCTCTCCTTGTAAAGGATGTAGTTTCCACCTTCCCTCAATTGGAAGAGGAAGCCATCAGAAAGGCCCAATAGTATGACCTCATCTATGCACAGTCAGGGCACTTATACATGGTACTTCCTGATCTTCGAAAACCTGTGTCATTTGGCCAAGACAAACCTGGGATGTCTCACTCAGTAGACGGACTAATAGGTGCCACCACACACCATGGTCCACAACCCCAACCACCACCGATGTATGGAACACCTCAATACCCGCCAGCATATGGGGTCACTCCTTATTACCCCCCACCTCCTTATCAACAGCCATATCCTGTTGCTATATCCCCACCCATTATTGGACCACCGGCGGCACCTCCCATACATCCTCCTATTCCCACAAACAGTGGTACTCCCTCAACATCAACTTATAGTACTAGCGAAAGCACTACGCCTTCCTATGTACCTTATGGATCGGTACCACCACAAAATCCATACTTCCCATTTCCTGGTCCTCCACAACCCATGGATCCCCCACATCCTCATGCGGGGGTAAATTTTGTTCAACCTTCTGCTACTCAACAATACCAAAGTTTTGAACAGTTGAATACAGCCAACCCAACTCATCCATCAAACAATGCCAAGAAGAAAGGACGGAACAAGAATAACAACAACCCAGGTCAAGGTGGGAATCAACCCCCACAGCACCAACCCATTGGGGGCAACCAGAACCAAGGGAACCAAAACCCCCAAGGGGACAATAATAACAAATTCCAAGGGATAAATAATGTTAAAACCATCTTCCCTTGTGTCCTTTGTGGTGATTTCGGTCATTACACTCACCATTTCCCCTAGATCACTGATTTCAAATGGTTGAAAGACTCAGGTAGTCTTCCCCATTCTCCTGCACAACCTGCCCCTCAGCAGGCACCACAACAATACGTGCAAGAACCCCCTCCCGCCATGCTGCAAAATCCTATTCCACATCAAGGTGTGATAAACACCCAATAGGACACACAACATCCCCCACCTCAGGTAGGACAAAACCACAACCCCAACAATCTAGCAGAGCGTGCAATTCTCCTCACCAGTGAGGAAGAAATCCTTCTGCAAACGCATAATCGTCAGTATCATGCACCCGCTGAGTCTCCTCCCCTCACCCCGGAGACAACCCCTACACTGATGGGAACCCCATTGGTGATACCTTACCCTCCCGCTAAACCACCACTACACATCCCTCGCATCCCCTTACACAGGAATGTCCACAACCCCCAGGCTAGGGCAACTCATAACTATAGCTTGGTAGACGACTTAGTGCAATCCCCGGCTGCAATGTCAGTCTTGGAAGTCCTCCAGACTTTTCCTACGCAGTGGAAATAACTACTTTCTTCCTTGGGGGCAGTCAACCCTACCGATACTCAACTCAGCACCTTGGATCTTGACAGCAGAGAAACTCTTCTTCCCGCCTTGATCGCTTTTCAAATACCAGTAAAAATACGGAACATCACAGTTCATCGATGTATCATCGATGAAGGTGCATCTACATGCATTATGTCCAAAACAGTATGGCAGAAACTTGGCTCCCCATAACTCATACCCTCTGCCATCACATTACGAGCTTATGATGGACGACCATCCTCTCCTGAAGGGCTCTTTCAAAACGTCCCCATTGAAATCAGGGGAAAAACTATTCTCATCGACGTCAAAGTTATCGACGCCCCGCTCGATTATAATATCCTGTTCGGTCATAGCTACATGTACGCTATGAAGGCAGTGGCATCTTTCATATTTTGGACAATGATGTTCCCCCACAACAGGAATATCGTGACCATTGACCAAGTCTCACATTATGAGACTAACCCCTCTGCCAACCTCGATAACATTCTTCCTCTCATCCACACAAACCAAGACGCATATCCACTCGTCGAGATGGGTCTTGGGATTTTTAAAGATCCATCCTTGTTAGGGACGTACCATGGACCACCACCACTCCTTCATCCTGCTAATCAAGTATGCGTCATCTCATCTAATGGAACTCACACAGAGGATGCTCTTCCTCCTCAGGAGGCTTTAGTCATTCCTGACGTCCCAATAGTCGCAGAACCTCTCCATCCGGAGCCTCCTGCACACTTGTCGACCCCAACAGTCCACGAATCCACATCCCCTCAGGGGCACAGTCTTGTTTGGGAGACAGTTCCCCAACCCCTCACTCAAATTCCCTTCTTTTACCCTCCACCTGATATAGAAGCTTTTCAGGTAGCCACAACGCTCACACTACCCAATATGGTGTTAGAAATCCCAGTGTGGTATTTACACCCACCTGAGATGGTACCTCGACCATCCCTTCCCCCACAGGAAGGCCTCCCCATGACGATTCCCATCCTTACCCCCACCACCCCCCCACTCACTAACCCCCCTACTATAGCTGGGGGCAGGAGAAAGAAGAAAGAGCCCACCGCTCCACTTCCTCCACGCATCCCACCACCTTGCGCACTCTGTGAGAAAAAGGGTCACCAAACCAGCAATTATCCATCACTACCTAAATTACGGAATTTGATCCCCCTCAATCAAACTCCCATAACACCCGCCACTACTGCTAGTCCCACCACTATCACCCACCCTTCTAGTAGTAAAGGGTTGAGGACCAAATACACTTGTGCTATATGTTTCGAGTATGGCCATTACACCCATCATTGCCCAACACTGCCACGCTTTTGGCAGACATTAGCGGCTGTACGCTAGAACTTCTAGAACAACCCCAGTCCTGCTAAGTCATCGTCAACAAATATCACTGACATCCGCTATGTCACCACTTCAGTCAATGAACATATGAGATTCCCTTGTTCCCTTTGTGATTCATTAGCTCATTTTACATACTAGTGTCCTATGATCCTTGAATACAGGCAATGTCAATTAGCCCTGCTTCACCAACCCCCAGAAGTGATCAATGACATTACCTCGTCACTAGAGGATATTCATGTCATTTCTCCTGAGCCTGAGGCACTCCCAACGCCTCCATGGTTCTTCAATGACATCTATGAGGAATTACCCCGCAACCCCCCCAACTCACCTGCTCATTCCCCTATGAACACTCTCCACCCAACCATCACAGGTACCCCTCAGTACTTCAATATATGGTTTATGTCGAGTGAACCCTCACCATCTCCTAACATTGCTCCCTCTGCTTCTCCATCAGGGGGCAACCACACTGTCACCGAAATCACTCCTCATGACCCCTTGTATTCCCGATGTTTCCAATGTGACAAGGAAATACTTGAAGAGCTAAACCACCCAGACTCACCAAAACCCCATTTACGGAGTCGAAACCAAGGATTTTATCCCATCATGACCTATCGATTGGTTCAACAATCCCATTCCAGCTCCTGATGCGTTTGAAGAAGGAAATATGGCCAACATTTCCCCCACCGTCAAAATCGACATTTCCATTAAAAATGGCATCGTTGAAGAAATCATCATTGGAGCTGCTTGCACTCCTTAGGAAATCGACGCATATAAAGCCCTCTTCCAGGAATATAGGGATATTTTCACCTAGTCATACACGGAAATGCCTGGCCTCAATCCTTCTATTGTCGAACATCATATCGACACCTGGCCTGACATCACACCAGTTTTCCAAAAACAACGACCGCTACACCCATCCAAAGCCACGGCTATCAAAGTTGAAATTGACAAATTACGTGCAGCCGGGTTTATTTACCCCATCGCTTACACTTCATGCGTTTCCAACCCTGTACCCATCGACAAAAAACAGGACACTATCCACGTTTGCACAGACTTTCGCGATCTCAATAACGCATGTCTCAAAGACAACTTTCCAATGCATTTCATCGATTAAATTATCGACGACTGCACCGGACACGAGGCTCTTTCCTTTATGGACGGATTTTCTGGCTATAGCCAAATACAAATCCACCTAGCCGATCAGTATAAAACCGCATTCACTACCCCATGGGGTACCTTTGCATATCGTGTCATGCCTTTCGGCTTAAAACATGCCGGCACAACTTTCCAGTGGGCGATGACATACATCTTCCATGATCTGGCTAAAATCATCCTTGCCTACTTGGATGACCTCACAGCTCGATCCAAGAAACGCACCCAACATCTCGATGATTTACGAATCATCTTTCAATGGTGTCGTCAGTACAACATCCGCTTGAATCCTCTCAAGTGTGTGTTCTGCGTCACCGCAGGTCGCCATCTCGGCTTTATTGTTTCGCAAAGTGGTATTACCATGGACCCCCTCAAATTCCAAGCTATCACCGAAATTCCACCTCCCTGGAATTTACGACAACTTCAGAGTCTTCAGGAAAAAGCTAACTTTCATCGATGCTTTGTCTCAGATTACGCCATACGCGCACATGGTTTGCTTCGCTTACTACGTCAAGACATCCCTTTTCACTGGGACGACTATGCCCAACAGTCATTTGATGATCTTAAAGCAGTGCTTTCAAATGCACCTTTAATTAGTGCACCTGACTATAATCGTGACTACATCCTCTACGTATCAACATCAGCTGTATCAGTAGCCGGCGTCGTCGTCTAGCTTGGAGATGAAAATTGTGAACACGTCATTTATTACGTTAGTAAGAACCTCTCAGGACCACCCTTGAAGTATAAACACAAAGAGAAACTTCCTCTTGCAGTTTTCCTCGCAGTCTAGAAACTACGCCATTACATTCTGCTTCGCACCACAAAGGTCATCGCAGATTCCAACACTATGCAGTACTTTCTTAGCTGTCGGCAAGTTAACGGAAAATTCACTCGATGAATCGTTATCCTACAGGAGTACGACCTCGATTTCTCAACACCTAAGAGTAAGAAGGCCCTCGTTCTCGCCGAACTTGTCATAGCCCTCCCCTCTGACACCACCAGTGCCCCCATCAACACCGACTTTCTCGACAAACATCTCTTTTACATCACTTCATATGATCATTGGTATGATGACCTCCTCATCTACCTCCAAACTCAAAAGTTAGGTAACCACCTTTCACGAGATGATCGTCGACATATTCGTCATTAGGCCCCCTGCGTATTCCTCATCGGAGACATCCTATACCGACGGGGCGTCGGCACCATTCTTCGTCGATGCTTGACAATTGACAAAGCCGACAGATTCTTAAACGACTACCACGGTGGTGCATGTGGGGGCCATCTTTCAGGTATATCCACTGCTCAAAAAATTATCCGAACTGGTTACTTTTGGCCTACCTTGTTTCATGATTGCATTCATGCCATGAAACGATGTGAGCAATGTCAGCTCTATGCCAACAAAGCCCGGGCTCCCCCCGCTCTTCTCCACCCTGTTGGAGCCGCCCTTTATTTATTATAACCCTTCACATTTTTCAGTCTTTGACACTTGAAATCTAAAGATGGCCTTTTTGAATTTTTCCCCCAGAACTTTGAAAATTTTTCCTACAGCCTTGTTGAAAGAAGCAGCGATGTTTTTTATCCCCTTAAAACAAGTCCACTTTTGTACTAAGCGTTCGACCTTTTTGGCTTTTTTTCGGGATCTCGCAAGTCGGATAATTTAATCCTTGAGTTCATATGTCTCGAATCACGAAACGGCGAAGTCGTTTTTATTTTCCGCCCGAAGCATTAACTAGGGTAAAATCTTTTAACTTTTGATTTGACGTTGTCGGGGTTTCACGCCTCGGCGCTCATCAAACCCATTTTTTCTTTTTTCATAGTCCCGAGAGCCGAGAATGCGAGGTACTTGTGAGTTAACCCTGGTCAGAGATTAAAGGCAAAAAGCTCACTATGGTTAAAATGGTTCTCGGTGCTTCGCCACTTGGTGCTATCTTTTCAAAAATCATGATGTCTAAAACTCCGACTCACGAAACCACGATGTGATTATAGTATGATTAATTAGTCACCTAATCCAAGTTCTCTTAATCCTAATTAAGTCTTAATTGTCGATTTCTCGCAGTTTCGTAACTCGGCATACTAATCTCCCAAAATTTTATCTTCGAAGTTCCGAGTCGCGATACCGCGAGTAAAATGATTAGGAAATTAATCATGCCTTAAATCACGATTATCTTTTAAATCAAAATCGATACTCGCAGTCTCGCGAGTTGAAAACTTAAAATGTTAAAAGGAAATCCCCGATGCAACGAAAAGCAAGAAGATTTTTTTAACGTTGCTATATTTTGAATATTTTAAAATATAACGAGATAGGTTCCGCGCATTGAGGCTTACACATTTCCCGAGGTAACTTTTTTCTTTTCATACTCCGACTAACTGGCAAGACGCCAAACATTGATGACATTAATAGATAATTAGGGTAAATCTACGAATAAAGAAGATCGGATTTTTACGCAATCAATTTGTTGTTAATTGCAATTGGATAGACTTATTACGGAGATTACAGAAGTTTCAAATATATACGGGAGTCTCATTTTGTTATAATGAAAACTTTTTCCATAACCAAGCAAAGCTCGTCATTTTCTAAGTGAATTAACTTCTGCATGTATACGCAGGTTTATCACAGAAGAGAGAAAAAGAAAGCAGCAGTCATGGATCCGCAGAAAGCGACGAAGGCAAATGTCGAAATTACAATCCAGGGCTCAAACAATGTCTCCGATACTTCAACCTGAAGTATCGAATCAATTCCCGATTGGTCGCATGTGTCCAATGTTTTGCAGGCAGAATTAGTTGATTACTCAGATGATTCTAACGACAACGAAAGAGACAATTTACACACCAAGTATAATATAGTTGTCCAGTCAGGGATGCGCAGAATAGCAACCAGGCCTCGGTTGCTTCCTTACTATGACATGATCCGCTGGGCTTTGGATCATGTAGACCTTCCTACCAGAACAATTATGAATAGTCAGCGAGTGACTATCGAAAATTTCTGTCCTGAGCATTTACAAAGCATGTATAAGCTACCCTCCACATATGAATATACATACGGTGTGGATTTGTTGGAAGAATTCAAAGAAAAAGAGTGCGTTCAATACGACAAAACCATGCCGGGTTTGATCAAAGACTGGGTTTCGCGGGCCGCGAAATTCAGGGCTAATGATCAGGGCATCTATTCTATTTCTTCTTTGGAGCCACAGTACAAGTATGTGGCCAAGATGACATGTTGTCTGTTCGGGCGAGAAGACACCTCACATTTCTATATCTCTTTGGTGCCTCTCATATTTCGGGTCGTTGAAGGTTTCTCTTTCAATTGGACAAAGATGCTCTCAAATAGCTTGGCCAACAGGGTCATAGAGTATCAGGAGAAAAAGGCAGGTGGGAAACCCTCAGCATTTTACATGTCGGCATATATCATGGATGAAATATGTTCCATGACGCCTTTCCCCTTGATGAATTGGGCTTGGAATCCAACCCAAGAAAAACCAGTGCATGAATACCATGATAAATTATGGGAAAATAAAGCTGGAAAGTTCCCATATGAGATTTTCAATTGGGTGATGGTGCCCGTGCACATCAATATTTTTGGTCACCCGCCACCTCGCATATCGGATAGCATTTCAATAGGTCTGAGTGGCATCGCAGATTGGTATGTAGGAGCAAAGTTCTCATACATCAGATTTTTCAGGGCTTCTGTTCCCCCTCATACGCTACCTTTGTTCATTCCTGATAAACTAGCTTGTCGTGAAGTTGCATGGCAAACAGTAATCAGGGGCGTAAGCAAGGAACTCAAGGGCTATTCAAAGAAGGTATGGCCTTCTTTTCCCATTCGAATGAATTCATATTCTTTATTATATTTTGGGCATGCCAAAGCCGAGGCTGCTGCCCTGGAGGACCTAAAGTTGGCCTCCATTGAGATTCAAAAACATGATCCACAGAAAGTTGTAAGAAATCATCTGGCTCATGTTGGTCTTAAGAGATTCGAACATGAGAATTCCCCCTCGGATGACATTTTTCGAGGAGCGAAATCTTATGAAGAGGTGTTATCCCGGATCCAATCGCTAGCACCCGAAGACACAACAACTGTGTTAAGATTCCAAGAGCATAGGCGAAGATGTATTCCCACTGTGTTGGGAGGTTTTTCCATTGCCGAGACAAAAGATAAAAATGTTGAAGATTCTACAGAGGTAATATCTATCCCTGGACAACAACCGGAAGAGGAGCAAACGAGTAATCCCGAAACAAAGGAAAAGACTCCAGATCCTCCAAGCAAACAGATTTCAGAGGCTGAGGTAAAGACTCCAGACCCCCCAAGCAAAGAGAGTTCGGAGGTTGAGAAAAAAACTCCAGACCCTCCAAGCAAACAAAATTCAGAGGCTGAAGGAAAAATTCCAGACCCACCGAGAAAGCAGATAGCAAAGACTGAAAAAGAAGCCCCAAATACTCCAAAAGAATAGAACCCTGTCAATACTCCAAAAGAATCAACAAAGAAAATAGGAAAACCCATCTCCTCTGTCACACCCTTGCAGTCGGCACAGGGAGATGTTAGCGAGGGATGGATATTTGGAGAATAACTGAGGCCTATAAGAGCAGAGGAACTCCCTCCTAATGAGTTCTTTTTTGACAAAAAGAGAAAAGCTGTAGTGAAGCGAGAATTTTATCAAGAGGGAGAGTCCACTGTTAAAAAATACAAAATCATGACAGATGGCAAGAGTAAGAAAAGTGACCATCTTGCTACTGAAATCACTGGAACACTGGGTACCTACGCTTCGGCAAATCAATTCTCGGTTGGACAGATGAATCACCAATTAAAAAGAAAGAATCACCTCATCAGGACCCTCGAGGCCAGGTTGGCTACAGCCATAGAAAATGCCAAGGGCCAGGCCAACATAGAGATGGAACAGGCTAGATTGGCTGATAAAAATGAGATAGAAATGCTCAAAGTCAAGCTGGAGCAAGCACATTCGGTGATCCGAGAAGGTCGAGTGCAGGCTGGTCAGCAAAGGAATATGATCACAGAGCTACAGGTTCAGTTAGAGGTTGCAGAAAGCAAGATGATCGACGTAGAGGGGTTTAAATCCCGAGCGATCAATATTCGGAGCAGGATCTTATCTGTACAGCAGAATCTGCTGGACAAAGTTGGAGTGATTTGAGAAGATTGCCTGTTGATGCATCGGATTTCCGAGAATCTGACCGCTAGAGAAAAGAAATCCGAAGCTGCTCGGGTTGCCTTTCAAGAGGCGGTGATAGCTACTAACAACAGATTTTCCACAGGTTCTCCCGGACTCACCATTGTTGAACAAACTAGAGGTAACATTCTGCTAAAAGATTGGGAACATAATATTACCTTAAGATAGGACGAGGCTCAAAAAGTAACGAATTCATTAGGAGAATCCTTCAATACTATTGATGGTAAGATGCTAGGTATGGAGAGTGGAGGTGATTCAGAAACGTTAAGGCAAATGAATATTGAGCAGATTTCCCTCGATCTAAAGGAGAAGAATGAGAGAGATTCGGCGGATATCTCTAAGACGGACAGGGTAGACATGGCTCAAGTTGATAAACATTTGATTCAACCGAGTGCACAACTCAGCGCTCTTGACATCATTGATGCAAAAATAGGTGATAAACTTCCACAGTTGGCCCGAGAGTGCTATTTCGCTGAGGCTAGCTGTCAAGCAGAGCCTTCGCAACTTGTATCCCAGTTTGTGGACAAATGTATCATATGCACTGAATCCACACAAAGAAAATCACCTAGCACCTCTTGAAAATAGAGTAGAAGAGATGGAGTGATTTCGCTCCTCCCAACTGCCAAGTGGAACCTTCACAGCTGGTATCCAGTTTATAGACAAATGTATCATATGCACTGAATCACGTAAAGGCAAGCACCTGGCACTTTTTGAAAATAGAGTAGGAAAGGGCAAATTTGTATAAATAGATCACAAAAAGAAGATCACGGGGCTGGACTTTTTGGGTATTGATTGTAATAGAGTTTTGGCATTAAGAAGTGAATACAAGCAAATTTGAAGATTCCCGATTCCGTCCCGACTGTATTACAAGTTTGTTTTCTTTATGTTTCATGTTTCATTTTATTCCACTTCTCATAATTAATGTGTATCGCTATACTTTAGTACGACCACTACTATAGCGAAGGGATTTCATCTTTTTGTAATTGGTTATTGTCTTTCCTCTGCACCAACTATCAGCGGGTGTAAGACCAATTTGCATTTACAGAATTATATGTTTATTTACACTATGTCGGTTATTTCCATACGGATATCTTCTTCTGTGTATGCGTGAGTTTTATATTGACAGGAACCTTACGTATCTGCAGCTTAATGTTCTTCTTTCATCCTCATCTTTTTATTAAAAATAATACTGTTACGGGAAAGGGCCTTCTGTTTTCATTTCTATTTTATTCTTAAAGTAAAAATTTCTCTTTCTCAAGACCAAATTGAAACAGCGTTAAAGTCTCTCCTTAAATCGTTTCCATACCGGTACTGTTCCTCAAATGACTGTCCCTACAGCAACTCAACCTAATATTCAACCCGGACTCTCTAATCAAACTCATATCACTTTAAATCTCTTTGATACAATCCTTAAAACTGCTAACACTTGGGAGGAATTAGAACGTTCATGGACAACCATTGAACAAGATATTACTACCCAGGAAAAGTTGGAAGCTAGACAACGAGAATGTAGAAATCTTCATTAGTTTCCTATACCGAAGGATAGTATAATCCTTTATCAACCTTCATCATACTTTCAGATGCCTTGACACTGTACTTTTAAGCCTTAAGTATAGACTCAGGAACAACACACCCTGTCATTACAGCCATCCCTTTTTTCAAATGGGGCATCGACTTTATGACTTGTAATCCCCCCTCCAGCAATGGTCACAAATACATTGTTGTCGCCATTGATTACTTCAAAAAATGGGCCAAAGCTATGCCCACTTTCAACAACACCGTTGACACAGCAGCGCTTTTTTTCTTTAACCACGTCATATCCCATTTTGGAGTACCCCTCCAACTTGTTTTCAACCATGGGAAACACTTCGAGAATGAGATCTTCGTTGAACTCTCATCTCGATTAGGCTTCTCTCACGAGTTTGCCTCACCATATTACCCTCAGTCAAATGGACAGGTTGAGGCAGTTAACAAAGTCCTCAAGACCATGTTACAGCGCATGGTTAATAAACATAAAACCGATTGGCATCATATGTTATTTTCCGAGCTATGGGCTTATCGAACAGCGGTGAAAACCACTACTGGTTTCACACCATTCCATTTAGTCCATGGGGTTGAGGAAAATCTTCCCATCGAGTGCGAAATTCCCACTTTACGCACCGCAATTGAGCTATTACCTGACACTGCTCCAATGGAGCAGCGCTTGATGAACTTGGAGTCTCTAGATGAAGATCGTCGATCTTCCTTATAGAACAACGAGGCAGCTAAAAAATGATCGAAGGCTACCTTTGATCGCCATGTCAACCTTCGATCATTTCGTGAAGGCGACCTCGTCCTAGAAAATGATATCGCTCATGATACCTTTGGCCACGAAAAATTCGAATCACTTTTGCATGGCCCTTACATTATCCAACATTGCCTCACCAAAGGCGCATACATCCTGGCCTCCCCCGAAGGCCTCTCTCTCAAAGAACCATCAATGGGTTGTATCTCAAGAAATTTTGTGCTTAAAAGTAGTCATTCTAATTTAGGTTATTTCTTCTTTTTAGTGTTTTTAATCTTTTTCTCCTGCCCTCACATCTAAACTATACCTTGTGCTTTTGACAGATGCTTCCTCCACCAGCCTACCACATCGGTTACGTCGACGGTGCCAGCCGTTGGACACAAAATCTCGCTTCGGCTGCTTGGGCTCTCTACACCCCCTCACATGAAATGCTACATTCAAGCGGCATATGTTTGGGGCCAGCAACCAATCACCAAGCTGAATACACTGTTGTCATCGGCCTCCTGGTCGATGCCCAACATCATCATATTCGTCACCTTAGCGTCTTCCTCGACTCTCAACTATTTGTTCTCCAGCTCAACAATGTATACCGTGTACGCGATCGTGCCTCTTTCACAAATACCTGCAAGTTAGACTGTTATCTCGACATTTTGATTCCATTACATTTACACATATTCCAAGACAATTGAATCAAATAACATATTAAATAGCTAACATGGTGTTAGATTGGCATATATCACATCAAGCTACAAATACATAAACATCTCACAAATCCTGTCATAGCATATATATAGAATAGACATCATCAAACTCATCAGCAAAAAACACATGTAGACACCAGATGAATCTCAAAATATGTATACTCATGTATATATATAAAGGCCCATCAGGCCATCAGAATGTTTACATACAAAAATACATGTATCCACAGGCCAATGCAGCACCTCGGTACAAAACATGGGCTCACCAGCCTATATACAACAAAAAAACAACCAGAGATACCTCATGCACCACTCATGGTGCCTCTATCGTGCCACCACCTGCCCCTCCCTTAGGTAGTGGCGGCCCACCACCACCTTCCCCAGGCAGTGGTGGTCCACCCACAGGACTCTCCTACCTCGGCGGCAGGCGTACACTCATCATAGTATCCAGCACTGTTGCTCGCCGCACTATGGACCACCATGGTGGAGGTACCCCACACACTGCTCTAGGAAACACTCATCCTAGATGCGCATCCACATGCCCTCAGACACATCATGTAAAACTGTCTCCAAACGAAGGCGTATGTCATCAAAATCCACTCTAGCCACCACCGGAGGAGCGTGTGATGGCCCCGCACCAGGTTCATTGAACCGACGTCGCCTCGCTACCCTCTCGGGCTCAGCTGGTCGCCCCGCGGCATCTTCCCGCCGACGTCTCTCTCCATGCCGTAGTCTCTATGGCTCTCGATGAGTCGACGCTCTCTGCATCTCCACCTCGTGCCCGCGAGGTGCCACATATGCACATTAAAAAAAAAACAACAAAAGATAGTATCAACATCTATATCATATACATATAGACTGATATCTCAAAAAACAACATAAACCACAAATATGCACACCAAATACTAAACATACCTTGATGGTCAAACACCTCCCCTAGAGGTAGCACCATGTCCGGGTCACCCCAGAAGTCCACCCCAGCATAGGGGTACCGCAGTATCACCTGTGACATCTGCAGCCACACCTGTGCCGCCTCTGCTGAAAAGAAATGGCCACCTTCGCCACCACCGTGACGAAGCAAAACTGTAGACCATCGCCTCAACCACGGCTCTCGTGCCCTTGGCATCTCCAGTAAGATCCTCGGGCACAACATTGACACCCTCTCTAAAAACCAGGCCACTATGATGGACTCGAAAGAAAACTCTCCTCCACCAGTGGACCAACAGTGGTCCAACTGTGCCACCATCCTAGCATGAAGCGTCAGCCCCCAAGCGAACCGCTCATCGGCCAACACTATCTCCAGCACCAACAACTAGCCACCACTAATCCGCTAGGTCGCAAGTGACCCATATATATGAACAATCATCGCTACCATACAACGATGTGCTAGGGAGTTTATCGCACCGATACTCACCACAGTCCCAGACATAAAGTCCTGACCTGAGCAGTATCTCTGGCCAATATCGGCCAGCAAAATGGTCCTCAGAAACACCGGCTCCTCCGGTAGGGGCGTTCCCCGAAAGGGGAGCCCAGTCAAAAAATATATATCCTCCACCGTAGTGAAGGGGATATCCTCTCCTCGCACGAGGAACCAGTGCAACTCTGGACTCCACATCTGGATCAGGAACTGCAAGCTGTCAAGCGGAGCCTTCACAGCTTGTATCCTAGTTTGTGGACAAATGTATCATATGCACCGAATCCACGCAAATACAAGCACCTGACACCTCTTGAAAACAGAGAAGAAGAGATGGAGTGATTTCGCTCCTCCCAGCTGCCAAGCGGAACCTTCACAGCTGGTATCCAGTTTATGGACAAATGTACCATATGCACCGAATCACGTAAAGGCAAGTACCTGGCACTTTTTGAAAATAGAGTAGGAAAGGGAAAATTTGTATAAATAAATCACAAAAAGAAGATCACGGGGCTGGACTTTTTGGGTACTGATTGTAATAGAGTTTTTGCATTACGAAGTGAATACAAGCAAATTTGAAGATTCTCGATTCCGTCCCGACTGTATTACAAGTTTTTTTTCTTTATGTTTCATGTTTCATTTTATTCCACTTCTCATAATTAATGTGTATCGCTATACTTTAGTACGACCACTACTATAGCGAAGGGATTTCATCTTTTTGTAATTGGTTATTGTCTTTCCTCTGCACCAGCTATCAGCGGGTGTAAGACCAATTTGCATTTACAGAATTATATGTTTATTTACACTATGTCGGTTATTTCCATACTGATATCTTCTTTTGTGTATGCGTGAGTTTTCTATTGACAGGAACCTTACGTATCTGCAGCGTAATGTTCTTCTTTCATCCTCATCTTTTTATTAAAAATAATACTATTATGGGAAAGGGCCTTCTGTTTGCATTTCTATTTTATTCTTAAAGTAAAAATTTCTCTTTCTCAAGACCAAATTGAAGCGTTAAAGTCTCTCCTTAAATCGTTTCCATACGGGTATTGTTCCTCAAATGACTGTCCCTACAGCAACTCAACCTAATATTCAACCCGGACTCTCTAATCAAACTCATATCGCTTTAAATATCTTTGATACAATCCTTAAAACTGCTAACACCTGGGAGGAATTAGAATGTTCATGGACAACCATTGAACAAGATATTACTACCCAGGAACAGTTGGAAGCTAGACAATGAGAACGTAGAAATCTTCATTAGTTTCCTATACTGAAGGATAGTATAATCCTTTATCAACCTTCATCATACTTTCGGATGCCTTGACACTGTACTTTTAAGCCTTAAGTACAGACTCAGGAACAACATCTTTCTGGCACCATTGCCGAGGAAGCGAAGTTACGAAATCTTTTCCCTGGGAAAACGACAAACTATTTCGCGGATAGTGTTACTCTTTGTTACTGAACATAGAGTGCACACAGTTTTAAGGCTTTTTAAAAAAAAAAAAAAAAATATTTCACTTGGCGACTCCACTGAAACACAAACTGGCGTCTGGTAGAAAGCATACCAGACATAACCCGGATGGCAAGCTGATTACGCCTGTTAATGATCCTGAAAAAATTTTAAAAGCGAGAGGCTCGTCTGAGGCAACCACTATCGTTCATAAGCCCAAAAACCCACTTTTAAAGATTAAATTCCCTTCAGAACCTCCTACTTCCTGCAGCCCTCTGTCTGATACCAGAGATCCGAAAACAGACTACTCTGAATTTAGGAGTGAGATCCATCAGACTTTCCCATCTATAAACAAGGGAAAAGGTCCTTTAGAAAGATCGTTGTCATTTGACATACCAACCTTTCTTCAACAAAACTTCCCAGTCTCACCTGATTCAAAAGAGTGTGTTACACCCTCATTTCCTACTCCCAAGTCGATGGAAGGCGTCGGAGGAGGAGGTAGAGGGAAACCGAATGTCCCTCCTCCCAGAGTATTTGCAAAAGTAGCAGTGAGATACGCTCCCCTAGTTTTACCTGTTCACCTCCATGATTTACCTGACAACTACATCAAAAATCTTCCTAAGTTCACTGGGGAGGGAGATCTAACTGCAGCTGAGAATATAAACCTTTTTGACCAGTTCACATACATCTGTGGTATTGAGCATGAGGATGTTTATTCGAGACTTCTTGTACAGACCTTTGAAGGACAGGTCCGAACTTGGTTTAGGAGCCTTCCTGCAGTTTCTATTCGGACATATGATGCATTGGAAGAGGCTTTCCTCAGACAATGGGGAGAGCGGAAAGATCACTTATATTACCTTCCCAAGTTTGGGTCTCTAAAGAAAAATAACTCAGAAATAGTTATGGAATTTATTCTGAGATTTAACAAACTGTATAATAAAATTCCAGCCGCTGTTAAACCTTCCGAACCCTCATCCAAAGTAACCTTTGCGGGAGCTTTCGAACCTGATTTTGCTCTACTTTTGCGAGAAAGAAGGGGAGCCACCCTAAATAGAATGCAAGACGATGTTGTCGAAATAGAATCTAATATGATGGCTTCAGGCAAGTTAAAGGCTAAAGTAGAAATAGTCAACCGAGAAAATAAACGCTATAGGGAACCAGCGGGTCCTTCGGGTTCAAATAGATATACTGATGACAGAGTAGATGATATGGCCCGAATAATTAAAGAACTGTCTAACAAAATCTCTAGGATGGATTTGGATCAGGCTAAAGCTGATTCTTCTAACAAAAAGGACTTCAGGAGAAACCCAAATCCCCAAAATCAACAGAGGCAAATAAAGAATGAAGATCAAAAAATACAAGCTCTACTAAAAAACGAAAATTTTATAGGAGCAAATGACCTCCAAGATTTCGGAGATTCGGAAGATGAAGTTGCGTGTTTCGGTGATGAATGTTCCCAATCATTTTTGACCAGGGAATACTATGAGAAATCTTTAAATATCTCTCAACCTTCTAATGAAGATGAAGAAGGTGATCATCCTGACCTCTACGTATCTCAACCAGAAACAGAAATGATAGCGGCTGATTTTCAACCCAAATACAATCTAAGATCAAAAAATAAGACCACCTCAATTGACCAACCTAAAAGAATCCTTCAAAGGGGTCAAGCTCATGAACCTCCTTTGGAAGAAACATTGTTACCCAACAATAAAATCAAGGTAGCAAAAAATCAAGAGTCCGACGTGAAAAAAATTGAAACCCAAACAAAAGAAACTGAACTAGTAGATAAAGTTATATCTTCGGCTAAGATCATGAGTGATAAAGCAGTCCAGACAAATAAGTCGGAAAGGAAAATCTCGGACGTCTTAACCAAAGAAATAGAAAAGGTAAATTTATCTTTCAATTTTGAAAATGAATTAAATAAAATTAAGATACCGATTCCTTTGGTTGAATTAGCAAAAAACCCCACTTATCGGAAGCAAATCACCAAAATAATGAGTGTCTATGAGTCAGAAAGTCACTCTGATGTTATCAACCTAGAAGATGACAGACCTAACATCACCTTTGGTCCTCATTTTGAGGGTTCTAAAGATAACTTCGCTCCTTTATACATCACCCTGAATATACATGAGTTGTTACTGCATAACTGTATGTTAGACTCCGGGGCTTCACATAATGTTATGCCCAAAATTATAATGGAGAGGCTGGGCCTCCAAATCACTAGACCCTATGGAGATCTATACTCTTTTGATTCAAGAAAGGTTAAATGTATGGGGATAATAAAAGATTTGGTTGTTACACTGGCTCAGGTCCCGGTCAAGAGTATCTTGATGGATGTGGTTATTGCGGATATTCCTCCCAAATATGGTATGTTGTTATCCAGATCATGGGGATCCAAGTTGGGGGGTTCTCTACAATTGGACATGTCATATGCCACAATTCCTATATTCGGTGGTCAGTTTACCTGGTTGTACAGAGAAACAAGATTGGCGTATACTGTCAGTGATCCTCAGAATCCAAATAACTTTCCCATTTACGTGGCAGACCAAGATCTGGGAAATTGCATACTGTCATTTGATGATGGTTTAGATGGGTGTCCAGAAGAATTTGATATGAAGCGAGAAGAGCTTAGCCCCTTGACTGAAGAACGATGCAAAGATGGTATCTGGAAAATGTACTTCGATGGTGTTTCGTCTTCTGAAGGAGCTGGTGCTGGCATACTTTTAGTACAGTCTGACGGTAATTTTATTGTTCCTTTCTCATATCGTTTGCAGTGGGATATAGATTACACCAATAATGTATGTGAGTATGAAGCATTAATCTTAGGTTTAGAGGCTGCAAAGAAGTTAAATATAAAAAACTTGGAGGTTTACGGCGACGCTGAATTGATAGTAAAACAAGTAAACCGACAATACCAAGCCAAGCATCCCAGACTAAGAACATACAGAAATTGTGCTTGGGATTTGATGGAGAATTTTTTCTCATCTATAAAAATCCATTTTATTCCTCGCACAGGGAATCTACATGCTAACGCATTGGCTAAGGCAGCCTCAACCTTTTCTCCTCCCACGAACGTTAAACTGAAATATCATATTGAAATCAGATATAAATCCTCTATACCCAACAATGTCAGACACTGGCAGATTTTTGAAGATGACGAACAAATTCAGAAATTTCTTATGGAAATAGGTGAGTTCTCTGAAACTTATCTAGACCAAGAAAACCAAAACGACCCGATGTGGATTATGCAAGAGGGTGAAGATCCTGAAACCTTTCAAGATAAAATAGCGGATCATCGCATGTTGGTCCTTAAAAACAACCAGATCCCGAAAGGCTTAATTCCTTTAGAAAGACTCTTCGACTAGAACGACATACCTGTGAAATCCACTTTGCAGCCCCAACCAGAAGAAGTGGAGGATTGCAACATAGGAACTGAAAAAGAAGCCAGGATAGTAAAGATATCTAAATTTCTCCCTCCCAAGGTAAAAGACCAATACAGAGACCTACTCAAACAGTATACAGATGTTTTCGCCTGGTCCTATGAAGAGCTTCGAACGTATGATACTTCCATAATTGAGCACAAGATACCGTTGAAGCCCGAGGTCAAGCCTTTTAGGAAAAAGCTTAGGCAATTTAATCCCATTTTGTTGCCCGTCATTGAAAAGGAAGTTAAGAAGCTTTTAGATGAAAAAATAATTGCACCTCTAAGGTACTCAGACTGGGTGGCAAATTTAGTCCCTGTCAGAAAAAAGAACGGAGAAATCAGACTATGTGTGGATTTCCGGAACTTGAACACGTCCTCTCTTAAGGATAATTATCCACTCCCCAAAATGGACCACATCCTGGAAAGGGTAGTTGGAGAAAATCGAATGTCTATGATAGATGGGTTTTCTGGGTACAACCAAATCACCATGAACGAGCTAGAAAGAGAAAAAACCTCTTTCACCACACCATGGGGTACATTCATGTATGATAAAATGCCACTTTGGTTTGATGAATGCAGGAGCTACATTCCAGCGCGCTATGGACATCGCTTTCGTCAGAGAAAGAGACAAATTCGTAGTAATCTACCTTGACGATTTAACAGTTTTTTCTAAAACCGATGAAGAACATTTGATCCATTTAAAACAGACTTTCAAAAAATGCCGCAGGTATGGACTATCTTTGAACCCAAAGAAATCACATTTCGCTATGAAGGAAGGTAATCTTTTGGGGCATATCGTATCTAAAGATGGGATCAAGATCGATCCTAAGAGGATTGAAGCAATACAAACTATCAGGATTCCTAGGAACGTAAAAGAAATTCAATCTTTCTTAGGAACAATAAATTTTTTACGAAGGTTTATACCAAATCTTGCTGAGATTGTTAAATTGATCACAGGGATGCTGAAAAAGGATAGCAGAGTAAATTGGACGACCGAGGCTAAAGCGTCGTTCGAACATATTAAAAAAGTCATTAGTGAAGCACCTATGTTAACAAGCCTAGATTACTTGAAAGATTTCCTCATCTTCTCGTTCGCTTCTGAAGATACTATTGCCGTGGTGTTGCTACAAAAAGATGATGAAGGCTTTGAATGCCTGATCGTGTTTTTTAGAAAGAGCCTTAGAGACGCCGAACTAAAATATGATATAATAGAAAAACAGGCGTATGCGATGGTGAAAGTGCTTAAAGCTTTCAGAACTTATGTTTTGCATTCAAAAATTATCGCATAGATACCAACCAGTGTTGTGAAAGATATATTGGTACAACTAGATAGTGATGGAAAACGAGGGCGTTGGCTCGCCAAAATACAAGAATTTGATCTAGAAGTCAAGCCTACTAAATTGATAAAGGGGCAGGGTCTGGCCAAACTCTTGGCTGATTCGAACCTTAGAGCTCTTGACATCAATTGCCTACAAGGGGAAGACAGAGACACACATTTGCAAGAGCCAGATGACCAGACACATCCAAGCAAGGTTGAAGAAAAATTCATGTCGTCATGATGGTATAAAGATATATTTTTCTATTTGTTAAACCTGAAATCTCCAGGTGGACTAACACCAGCCAAATGCAGAACGTTAAAACTCCATGCTGCAAAATATTGCATCTCCGAAAATCAACTATATTGGAAGGATCCACTCGGGTTCTTACTAGTCTGTTTGGTTGAGTCGGAAACTCCATGGGTTATGGAATAATTTCATGAATGAATCTGTGGAGGACACCATGCATGGAGAGCCACAGCCTACAAGATCCTGAGGGCCGGATACTATTGGCCAAAACTATTTTTGAACGTCAATGCTAAAGTACGTGCCTGTTACTCATGTCAAATATTCGCTGGTAAGCAGAAACTCCCTGCACTACCACTTGTTCCAATCAAAACTGAAGCCCCATTTCAACAATGGGGATTAGACTTCATAGGGGAAATTAATCCCCATTCCAGTGCTCAGCATAAATGGATCTTAACAGCCACAGATTATTTTACAAAGTGGGTGGAAGCAATTCCAACCAAAAGGGAAACAGACTCGGTGGTGATCGACTTCTTGGAAGATAACATCTTGTCGAGATTCGGGTGTCCCCGAAAGATTTTTAGAGACAACGCCCAGGCCTTCAAATCCATGGCTATGATCAATTTCTGCCAAAAGTACAGTATCGTTCTCAGCCATTCCACGGCTTATTACCCTTAGGGAAACGGATTGGCTGAATCATCTAACAAGACCCTGGTAAATGTAATCAAAAAAGTACTGGATAAAAACAAAAGGTCCTGGCATGTGCATTTGAAGTACGCGTTGTGGGAAAATTGCATCAGCACTAAAAGGTCTATCGACATTTCACCGTTTCAGTTGGTCTATGGGATTGAGGCGGTTCTGCCTATAAACTTAGCGTTGCCAGTGATGAAATTATGGGAGGATCAGAATGAAGAACCCAATCATGTAACCAGGAGAATTAACTAGCTGATCGAGGTTCAACAGCACAGAGTGGAGGTTGATGAGAAAATGCAGAAATACCAGGACGATATGAAAGCATTGTTCGACATCAAGGAAAAGAACAGAGAATTCCTCCTAGGTGATTTAGTGTTAAGATGGGATACGAGAAGGGAAGAAGCCACAAAGCATGGCAAATTTGATCACCTTTGGTATGGACCATTCAGGGTCTCGGCTCCAAAAGGAAAGAATTCCTTTCCTCTGGAAAATATTGATGGAGAAGTTCTCAGCGCCCCGATCAACGGGCGGTATCTAAAGCACTACATGACATGACAGTCATCGTATAAAATAAATAAATAAAAATAATTATAAAAATTATATATATATATATATATATATATATATATTTGTAAATAAATAAATTTGTTCAAACATGTCCTATTAATTTTTGGTTTTTGTTCCTAAACTCTCAAAACATTTTCAATAGAATTTGTATTTGTTTTTTACAGGATTCCAGCTGCAGACGAAACTAGCTCAAAAAATTAAGGTGCAGGTCGGTGTTGGAAATAGGACAACATAAAATAGGTGATACTTAAGATATTTCATAAGCTCATGGAGAAAGTGAAAATAAAAGATAGAGGTAAGATTTCTAAATACACAGGTCATGAGAGGCTGTTTAAGCAAACTAAGGTAACATTTTTCAAATTTGCAATATAATGGGTTAGATAACAAGAATATTTTTAGTTTCATAATCTTCAAATAAAATAATTTGAATGAATACATTAAACCTAAAACAGTCAGTCATAATTTTTGTTCCTAAATATATTCGAAAACCAGTCCCGAACTATTGTGACCTTTTGTATATTAATCCTTTGAATTGCTGCCTTGTTTTCTATCTATATTTGGGCCTAACTTTTAGCGAGTCACTATCTTCCCGAGTCTTTGTGAAGGGGTAAAGGTTTTTCATTTTAAACCTCAGGGATTCTGAAGCAGATCTTAATAAGAAAGCTGGTCTTCACAACTACTTGATCTTCTTCTAAGCTAAGGAAAGTTTATAGTGATCCTAACTTTCCTAGGTTTTTCAACAACGTCGGAAAAATCAAAGCTTGCTTGAACAGGATGTTCCTTAAAATTTTATTATCCTCCCTTGTCTCCCTAAGAACGAAAGGTATTTTGAGGATCAAAGGAAGGTTGATACCGAGTAATCAAAATAAGTTGACAGACCTCTGATAAAAAATATTACACAGATCTCAGCCCTGATATAAACTGATTGCTCCCATCTTCGTGTTTTAAAAGTAAATACTAAGACAGGTGGTGAAAGGAAATTCAGAAATGATTGCCTTTGTCTTAGCATTTAAACGCATAAATATTTTCCGAAGTGGTGAAAAGAAATTCAGTCAAAAAGGGGCCAAACAACTTCACCAGGGTACTGAACAGGCTCGCTGGCAGTGAAGCAATGTCTGAGAGATCTATAAGGCTGTTATACATAAATATCAATCTACTCCGGTAACCAATGCTTTCTGAAAACCTGATCATTTCCCCAATTTCTGACAGGACTTTCCTATTTAAAATTATATAATATCATTCTTTGATGCAAGCTGAGAATCACAAGATCTGTTGAATATCCTAGGGTCGTTTTGACCGTCTTAAAGCATCCCTGGTTAGTAATGAGAAAGGGAAAGTTGTGAAAATGACTTTAGCCATGTTTGGAAAGAGTATCTGAGTTAGAAAAAACTTCTTGAAGTACAAAATGAATCTTTTCCCTCCCTTTTATCTTTTTCCTTGAGTTTTCTGTTGATTTTAGCTTGTGACTCCATTTACCCAATATTGGCACCTGGTCTACTGTTCTTCCCGCCTCACAGGGAGGCGTGATCCCTAGTTGGAGCCTATGTTGGAGCCTCCCTTTATTTATTATAACCCTTCACATTTTTTAGTCTTTGACACTTGAAATCTAAAGATGGCCTTTTTGAATTTTCCCCCCGGAACTTTGAAAATTTTTCCTACAACCTTGTCGAAAGAAGCAGCGATGTTTTTTCTCCCCTTAAAACAAGTCCTCTTTTGTACTAAATGTTTGACCTTTTTGGATTTATTTCGGGATCTCACAAGTCGGATACTTTAATCCTTGAGTTCATATGTCTCGAATCACGAAACGGCGAAGTCGTTTTTATTTTCCGCCCGAAGCATTAACTAGGGTAAAATCTTTTAACTTTTGATTTGATGTTGTCAGGGTTTCGCACCTCGACGCTCATCAAACCCATTTTTTATTTTTTTACAGTCTCGAGAGCCGAGAACGTGAGGTACTTGTGAGTTAACCCTGGTTAGAGATTAAAGGCAAAAATCTAACTATGGTTAAAATGGTTCTCGGTGCTTCGCCACTCGACGCTATCTTTTCAAAAATCATGATGTCTAAAACTCCGACTCACGAAACCACGATGTGATTATAGTATGATTAATTAGTCACCTAATCCAAGTTCTCTTAATCCTAATTAAGTCTTAATTGTCGATTTCATGCAGTTTCGTAACTCGGCATACTAATCTCCCAAAATTTTATCTTCGAAGTTATGAGTCGTGATACTGCGAGTAAAATGATTAGGAAATTAATCATGCCTTAAATCACTATTATCTTTTAAATCAAAATTAGTACTCACAGTCTCGCGAGTTGAAAACTTAAAATGTTAAAAGGAAATCCCCGATGCAACGAAAAGCGAGAAGATTTTTTTAACGTTGCTATATTTTGAATATTTTAAAATATAACGAGATAGGTCCCACGCATCGAGGCTTACACATTTCCCGAGGTAACTTTTTTCTTTTCATACTCCGACTGACTGGCAAGCCGCCAAACATTGATGACATTAATAGATAATTAGGGTAAATCTAAGAATAAAGAAGATTGGATTTTTACACAATCAATTTGTTGTTAATTGCGATTGGAAAGACTTATTACAGAGATTACAGAAGTTTCAAATATATACGGGAGTCTCATTTTGTTATAATGAAAACTTTTTTCATAAGCAAGCAGAGCTCGTCATTTTCGAAGTGAATTAACTTCTGCATGTATACGCAGGTTTATCACAGAAGAGCGAAAAAGCAAGCAGCAGTCATGGCTCCGCGGAAAGCGACGAAGGAAAATGTCAAAGTTATAAGTCAGGGCTCAGACAATGTCTCCAATACTTCACCCCGAACTATCGAATCAATTCCCGACTGGTCGCATGTGTCCAATGTTCTGTAGGAAGAATTAGTTGATTACTCAGATGATTCTGACGACAACGAAAGAGACCATTTACACACCAAGTATAAGATAGTTGTCCAGTCAGGGATGCACAGAATAGAAACCAGGCCCCGGTTGCTTCCTTATTATGACATGATCCACTGGGCTTTGGATCACGTAGACCTGCCTACCAGAACAATTATGAATAGTCAGCGAGTGACTATTGGAACTTTCTAGCCCGAGCATTTACAAAGTATGTATAAGATGCCCTCCACATCTAAATATACAGACGGTGTGGATTTATTCGAAGAATTCAAAGAAAAAGAGTGCGTTCAATACGACAAAACCATGCCGGGTTTGATCAAAGACTGGGTTTCGCAGGCTGCGAAATTTAGGGCTAATGATCAGGGCATCTATTCTATTTCTTCTTTGGAGCCACAGTACAAGTATGTGGCCATGATGACATGTTGTCTGTTCCGGCGAGAAGACACCTCGCATTTCTATATCTCTTGGGTGCCTCTCATATTTCAGGTCGTTGAAGGTTGCTCTTTCAATTGGGCAAAGATGCTCTCAGATAGCTTGGCCAACAGGGTCATAGAGTATCAGGAGAAAAAGGCAGGTGGGAAACCCTCAGCATTTTACATGTCGTCATATATCATGGATGAAATATGTTCCATGACGCCTTTCCCCTTGATGAATTGGTCTTGGAATCCAACCCAAGAAAAACCAATGCACGAATACCATGATAAATTATGGGAAAATAAAGATGGAAAGTTCCCATATGAGATTTTCAATTGGGTGATGGTGCCCCTGCACATCAATATTTTTGGTCACCCGCCACCTCGCATATCAGATAGTGTTTCAACAGGTCTGAGTGGCATCGCAGATTGGTATGTAGAAGCAGAGTTCTCATACATCAGAGTTTTCGGGGATTCTGTTCCCCCTCATGCGCTACCCTTGTTCATTCCCGATAAACTAGCTTGTCATCAAGTTGCATGGCAAATAGTAATCGGGGGCGTAAGCAAGGAACTCAAGGGCTATTCAAAGAAGGTATGGCATTATTTTCCCATTCGAATGAATTCATATTCTTTATTAGACTTTGGGCATGCCAAAGCCGAGGCTACTTCCCTGGAGGACCTAAAGTTGGCCTCCATTGAGATTAAAAAACATGATCCACAGAAAGTTGTAAGCAATCATCTGTCTCATGTTGGGCTTAAGAGATTCGAACATGAGAATTCCCCCTCAGATGACATTTTTTGAGGAGCGAAATCTTATGAAGAGGTGTTTAAGCCGGATCCAATCGCTAGCACCCGAAGACACAGCAGTTGTGTTAAGATTCCAAGAGCATAGGTGAAGATGTCTTCCCACTGTGTTGGGAGGTTTGGCCATTGCCGAGACAAAAGATAAAAATGCTGAAGATTCTACGGAGGTAATATCTATCCCTGGACAACAACCGGAAGAGGAGCAAACGAGTAATCCCAAAACAAAGGAAAAGACTCCAGATCCTCCAAGCAAACAGATTTCAGAGGCTGAGGGAAAGACTCCAGACCCACAAAGCAAAGAGAGTTCGGAGGTTGAGGAAAAAACTCTAGACCCTCCAAGAAAACAGAATTCAGAGGCTGAAGGAAAAATTCCAGACCCACCGAGAGACCAAATAGCAGAGACTGAAAAAGAAGCCCCAAATACTCCAAAAGAACAGAACCCTGTCAATACTCCAAAAGAATCAACAAAGTAAATAGGAAAACCCATCTCCTCTGTCACACCCTTGCAGTCGACACAGGGAGATGTTAGTGAGGGATGGATATTTGGAGAAGAACTAAGGGCTATAAGGGTAGAGGAACTCCCTCCTAATGAGTTCTTTTTTGACAAAAAGAGAAAAGTTGTAGTGAAGTGAGAATTTTATCAAGACGGAGAGTCCACTGTTAAAAAATACAAAATCATGACAGATGGCAAGAGCAAGAAAAGTGACCAGCTTGCTACTGAAATAACTGGAACACTGGGTGCCTGCGCTTCAGCAAATCAATTCTCGGTTGGACAGATGAATCACCAATTAAAAAGAAAGAATCACCTCATCAGGACCCTCGAGGCCTGGTTGGCTACAGCCACAGAAAATTCCAAGGGCCAGGCCAACATAGAGATGGAACAGGCTAGATTGGCTGATAAAAATGATATAGAAACGCTCAAAGTCAAGCTGGAGCAAGAACATTCGGTGATCCGAGAAGGTCGGGTGCAGGCTGGTTAGCATAGGAATATGATCACAGAGCTACAGTTTCAGTTAGAGGTTGTAGAAAGCAAGATGATTGATGTAGAGGGGTTTAAATCCCGAGTGATCAATATTCGGAGCAGGATCTCTTATGTACAACAGAATCTGCTGGATAAAATTAGAGTGATTCGAGAATATTGCCTATTGATGCATCAGATTTTCGAGAATCTGACTACCAGAGAAAAGAAAGCCAAAGCTGCTCGGGTCGCCTTTCAAGAGGCGGTGATAGCTACTAACAACAGATTTTCCACAGGTTCTCTCGGACTCACCATTGCTGAACAAACTAGAGGTAACATTCTACTAAAAGATTGGGAACATAATATTACCTTAAGCAAGGACCAGGCTCAAAAAGTAATGAATTCATTAGGAGAAGCCTTCAATACTATTGATGGTGAGCTGCTAGGTATGGAGAGTGGAGGTGATTCAAAAGCGTTAAGGCAAATGAATATTGAGCAGATTTCCCTCGATCTAAAGGAGAAGAATGAAAGAGATTCGGCGGATATCTCTAAGATGGACAGGGTAGACATGGCTCAAGTTGATAAACATTTGATTCAACTGAGTGCACAACTCAACTCTCTTGACATAATTGATGCACAAATAGGTGATAAAATTCCACAGTTGGCCCGAGAGTGCTATTTCGTCGAGGCCAGCTGTCAAGCGGAGCCTTCGCAGCTTGTATCCTAGTTTGTGGACAAATGTATCATATGCACCAAATCTACACAAATACAAGCACCTGGCACCTCTTGAAAATAGAGTAGAAGAGATGGAGTGATTTCGCTCCTCCCAGCTGCCAAGTGGAACCTTCATAGTTGGTATCCAGTTTATGGACAAATGTATCATATGCACCGAATCACGTAAAGGCAAGCACCTGGCACTTTTTGAAAATAGAGTAGGAAAGGGAAAATTTGTATAAATAGATCACAAAAAGAAGATCACGGGGCTGGACTTTTTGGGTACTGATTGTAATAGAGTTTTGGCATTAAGAAGTGAATACAAGCAAATTTGAAGATTCCCGATTCCGTCCCGACTGTATTACAAGTTTGTTTTCTTTATGTTTCATGTTTCATTTTATTGCACTTCTCATAATTAATGTGTATCGCTATACTTTAGTACGACCACTACTATAGCGAAGGGATTTCATCTTTCTGTAATTGGTTATTGTCTTTCCTCTGCACCAGCTATCAGCAGGTGTAAGACCAATTTTCATTTACAGAATTATATGTTTATTTACACTATGTTGGTTATTTCCATACTGATATCTTCTTCTATGTATGCGTGAGTTTTCTATTGACAGGAACCTTACGTATCTGCAGCTTAATGTTCTTCTTTCATCCTCATCTTTTTATTAAAAATAATACTGTTGTGGGAAAGGGCCTTCTGTTTGCATTTCTATTTTATTCTTAAAGTAAAAATTTCTCTTTCTCAAGACCAAATTGAAACAGCGTTAAATTCTCTCCTTAAATCGTTTCCATACTGGTACTGTTCCTCAAATCACTGTCCCTACAGCAACTCAACCTAATATTCAACACGGACTCTCTAATCAAACTCATATCGCTTTAAATCTCTTTGATACAATCCTTAAAACTGCTAACACCTGGGAGGAATTACAACGTTCATGGACAACCATTGAACAAGATATTACTACCCAGAAACAGTTGGAAGCTAGACAACGAGAACGTAGAAATCTTCATTAGTTTCCTATACCGAAGGATAGTATAATCCTTTATCAACCTTCATCATACTTTCGGATGCCTTGACACTGTACTTTTAAGCCTTAAGTATAGACTCAGGAACAACACACCCTGTCATTACAGCCAACCCTTTTTGCAAATGGGGCATCGACTTTATGACTTGTAATCCCCCCTCCAGCAATGGTCACAAATACATTGTTGTTGCCGTTGATTACTTCACCAAATGGGCCGAAGCTATGCCCACTTTCAACAACACCGCTGACACAACAGCGTGTTTTTTCTTTAACCACGTCATATCCCGTTTTGGAGTACCCCTCCAACTCGTTTTCGACCATGGGAATCTCTTTGAGAATGAGATCTTCGTTGAACTCTCATCTCGGTTAGGCTTCTCTCACGAGTTTTCCTCACCATATTACCCTCAGTCAAATGGACAGGTTGAGGCAGTTAACAAAGTCCTCAAGACCATGTTACAGCGCATGGTTAATAAACATAAAAGTAATTGGCATCATATGTTATTTTCCACGCTATGGGCTTATTGAATGATGTTGAAAACCGCTACAGGTTTCACACCATTCCATTTAGTCCATGGGGTTGAGGCAACTCTTCCCATCGAGTGAAAAATTCCCACCTTATGCACCGCAATTGAGCTATTACCTGACACTGCTCCAATGGAGCAGCGCTTGCTGAACTTGGAGTCTCTAGATGAAGATCTTCGATCTTCCTTACAGAACAACGAGGCAGCTAAAAAATGATCCAAGGCTACCTTTGATCGCCATGTCAACCTTCGATCATTTCGTGAAGGCGACCTCTTCCTGGCAAATGATATCGCTCATGATACCTTTGGCCACGGCAAATTCAAATCACTTTGGCATGGCCCTTACATTATCAAACATTACCTCACCAAAGGCGCATACATCCTGGCCTCCCCCGAAGGCCTCTCTCTCAAAGAACCCATCAATTGGTTGTATCTCAAGAAATTTTATGCTTAAAAGTAGTCATTCTAATTTAGGTTATTTCTTCTTTTTAGTGTTTTTAATCTTTTTCTTCTGCCCTCACATCTAAACTATCCCTTGTGCTTTTGACAGATGCTTCCTCCACTAGCCTACCACATCGGTTACGCCGACGGCGCCAGCCGTTGGACACAAAATCTCGCTTCGGCTGCTTGGGCTCTCTACACCCCCTCACATGAAATGCTACATTCAAGCGGCATATGTTTGGGGCCAGCAACCAATAACCAAGATGAATACACTGTTTTCATCGGCCTCCTGGCCGATGCCCAGCATCATCATATTTGTCACCTTAGCGTCTTCCTTGACTCTCAAATAGCTGTTCTCCAGCTCAACAATGTATATCGTGTACGCGATCCGTGCCTCTTTCACAAATACCTGCAAGTTAGACTGTTATCTCGACATTTTGATTCCATTACATTTACACATATTCCAAGACAATTGAATCAAATAATAGATTAAATAGCTAACATGGTGTTAGATTGGCATATATCACATCAAGATACAAATACATAAACATCTCACAAATCCTGTCACAGTATATATATAGAATAGACATCATCAAACTCAACAACAAAAAACACATGTAGACACCAGATGAATCTCAAAATATGTATGCTCATGTATATATATAAAGGCCCATCAGGCCATCAGAATGTTTACATACAAAAATACATGTATCCACAGGCCAATGCAGCACCTCGGTACAAAACATGGGCTCACCAGCCTATATACAACAAAAAAACAACCAGAGATACCTCATGCACCACTCATGGTGCCTCTATCGCGCCACCACCTACCCCTCCCTCAGGCGGTGGCGGCCCACCACCACATTCCCCAGGGAGTGGTGGTCCACCCACAAGACCCTCCTACCCCAGCGGCAGGCATCCACTCGTCATAGCAGCCAGCACTACTGCTCGCCGCACTATGGACTACCATGGTGGAGGTACCCCACACACTGCTCCAGGAAACACTCATCCTAGATGCGCGTCCACATGCCCTCAGACACATCATGTAAAATTGTCTCCAATCGAAGGCGTATGTCATCAAAATCTACTATGGCCGTCGCCGGAGGAGCGTGTGATGGCCCCGCACCAGGTTCATCGAACCGGCGTCGCCTCGCTACCCTCTCGGGCTCAGCTGGTCACCCCACAGCATCCTCCCGTCGACATCTCTCTCCATGCGGTAGTCTCTCTGGATCTCGACAAGCTGGCACTCTCTGCATCTCCACCTCGCGCTCGCGAGGTGCCACATCTGCACATTCAAAAAAAAACAACAAAAGATAGTATCAACATCTATATCATATACATATGGACTGATATCTCAAAAAACAACATAAACCACAAATATGCACACCAAATACTAAACATACCTCGATGGTCAAACACCTCCCCTAGAGGTAGCACCATGTCTGGGTCACCTCGGAAGTCCACCCTAGCATACGGGTACTGCAGTATCACCTGCGACATCTGCGGCCACACCTGTGCCACCTCTACTGAAAAGAAATGGCCACCTTCACCACCACCGTGACGAAGAAAAACTGTAGACCACCGCCTCAACCACAGCTCTTGTGCCCTCGGCATCTCCAGTAAGATCCTCGGGCGCAACATCGGCACCCTCTCTAAAAACTAGGCCACTAGGATGGACCCGAAAGAAAACTCTCCTCCACCAGTGGACCGACAGTGGTCCAACTGTGCCACCATCCTAGCATGAAGCGGCAGCCCCCAAGCGAACTGCTCACCAGCCAACATTATCTCCAGCACCAACAACTGACCACCACTAATCCGCTAGGTCACAAGTGACCCATATATTCGAACAATCATTGCTGCCATACAACGATGTGCCAGGGAGTCTATCGCACCGATACTCACCACAGTCCCAGACATAAAGTCCTGACCTGAGGAGTATCTCTGGCCAATATCGGCCAGCAAAATGGTCCTCGGCAACACCGGCTCCGTCGGTAGGGGCGTTCCCCGAAAGGGGAGCCCAGTCAAAAAATATATATCCTCCACCGCAGTGAAGGGGATCTCCTCTCCTCGCACGAGGAACCAGTGCAACTCCGGACTCCACATCTGGATTAGGAACTGCAAAAGATACTCATGTGCCCGTATCAACAGGCACTCAAAGAACTTTAGCAACCCACAGGTTGCCAAATTCGCACGCACGCTAGGCCCCTCAATGACCATAGCGTCTCGCAAATGGGCCCAGTCTCGCTCTCGCCACCGCACTGGAATTGTCACCACGGTCCACCTGCAGACAACATAGACTCCTATATCAGCTCATGCAACCATCAATAGCATAAAAAAGACTCGTTTTTTACCCTTCAACCTTGCCTCCTAGGCGCGGTTTTTGTTACCCACAGGCGCGCACACATGCGCGCCTGTTCATTACACAGGCACGCATATATGGATTAGGAGCTAAAGGGGTTAGTGAGTTTATGGATTAGGAGATAAAGGGGTTAGTGGGTTTATGGATTAAGGGTTATATGAATTATGGGTTAGGTGTTAAGGTATATAAGGTTTAGGGGTAATAGGGGCTATAAGTGTTAATGGTTTCAAGAATTATATGGATTACAAGATATTGGTTAGAGACTAGTTGTTTAGGGGTTTTTATTTGGATGGTTTTATGTATTAATGGTTATTGGTTAGGAATTATGAGGGATGAGGATTATGGATAATTAATTTGAATGGTTAAAATCAATGTTGAAAACATCGACATCGACATCAATGTTTTAGAATTTGTGGCTTGGGGGAAATATCAATTATAGCAATCAAGGATTATAATAATTAAAAATTAACGGTTAGAATGATTATATTGGCTGGTGGTTATTTTGGTTAGGGGTTATGGTTCATGGGTTATCATAGATTAGAGTTTTAGGATTAGAGGTCATATTTGTTCAACTTAGGTATTCTAAGGGTTATAGAGTTTATACCAATTAGGGTAATAGTAGTGAGGGTTTATAGGGGTTTGAGAATAGGGTTTATCCATTATAGATGTTACAAGAGTTAAAGGTTAATGAATATATGAGTTAGGGGTTATGGTAGTTAAGATCATTAGGAGTTACAAGTCAGATAAAGGTTATATTGGTTTAGAATTGTTCTTTATAGGGATTAGGGGTTAATGTTTATAGGGGTTAGGTATGGCGAGAATTAAGGGTTAGGTGTTAGGGATGATAAGGGTTATAGTGTTATGGAGTAAAGTAGTTATATGGTTTGAGTATTATAAGGATTAATGTTTGTGAGATATAGGTATTAGGTGCTTAGAGTTAATAAGTTAGGCTTTAGATATTTGGGGTTTATAAGTTAGAAATTATAGAGGTTAGTGATTAGGGTTAACATAGGTGATAGTCTACTACTAATAATGTATATATGTAATAGTTAATGCACATGTTTGGGGTTATAAGGATTAAAAATTAGGGTTAAATTTTCAAGGGTTTAGGGGTTTGGGATTCTAAAAATTGTAGTGGTTATGAGTCAAATGCATTTGGGGAAATAAATTATAGAGATTATAAGGGTTAATGGACATAGGTTCTTAGGGGTTAGATGGTTACTCGGTAATAGTGGTTGTACGTAATAGTCTTAAAAATTATAGTTACAGGGGTTACAGATTATAAGGGATATGGGTTAAACATTAGGGATGAAAAGGGTTAAGGGTTATAGAGGTTATGGGTTTAGGGTTCCATACATTAGTGTATATAGTTATTAGTTGATAATCCTTATAATTGTTATGGAATGTAAGGGTTAGGGATTTTTTTTTATAGAGGTTAAGGACGAAACATGTGGCACAACTTATAATGGTTATGGATCATATCAATTACTGCATGTGCTAGGGATAAGGGGTTATAAGAGTTCGAGGTTAGAGATTACAAGGGTTAGCAATTGTATAATTTAGGTATTAAGGTTTATTGGGGACAAGGGTTAGGGTACTTTCTTGATAACGAATGACAATTAAATTGGCTATGATATAATGTTCAAGGGTTATAAAGATTATGGGATTGGGCTATAGGAATTAGGTGTGAAAGATATTAGAGGGGTTAGTGGTTTGCCATTCCCCTATGGATAATATGAGGATGAATATTGGTGTTGGAAGTTAGGGGTTTTAGTTGACTAAGGGTTTGGGTGATGGAAGTTAGAGGTTTTAATGACTCATGCACCACATAGGATATCTGGTGAATTGACGATGCATGTAGAGAAAGTCCTTTCTATGACCTATTATGGGTGGGCCTAGATGTTATTGATGGTGCTAAAGTAACAAATCACCTCCTATCACAATTAATAATGGTGGAATTGTGCCTTTGGGATAGTACTATGTGTTTTCTTTCAAGAACATACCCATGCTTCAACCACATGTCAGTATATGAGATGGAGGTCCTAAGGTCCTAAGTATGTAATGGTGGGGTCAATTCTTAAGATGATGGGGAGGTAGGGTTTAAGGGAATGTGTTTCACCTTGATTTTTACACACATTGGATCAGCTCATGATACATATCAAGGACTATCCATATGATGGGATGAAATAGCAGGGAGACTTACAGCTAACCTAGCTACCAATTGGATGAACATGGGGCACGAAATATATGTATAGATGCATTTAGAATTTATTACATAGAGTAGAATATTTCAATATTTGTTAATAATAATCTACTATGTGTGTGTGCATATATAGTGTTGGTGAGTCCAGTAGGGAATGCCCACCATTGTATGTGTTGAGCTAGATGATCCTTGGCCATCGAGACCAAGGAGGAGGGTTGATATTGACACTAGAGGATATCAAGTCATGGAAGATATGAGAAATAGGTTGGACCAATTACTAAGAGGGGTGTTGAAGTGTAGATGGAATGATTTAGATCATGATGTCAATGAAAGAACATGTATAGGGACACCCACCTTATGAGAACCTAATTATGAGGAGACCAACATTAATAATATATATACCCACTATAATATATATATATATATATATAAACTAAAAAAAAAAACATCCTTTTATAACAAAACCCAT
>ML779551.1:645867-656014 GCA_009831015.1 Picea engelmannii
ATATATATATTTATATTTATATTTATATAATATTTAAATTAACAAATAAAAAAAAACAACACCAAAACTCGTTTAAACAAAAATGAAGCCCCACGACCATTTGTGTACGGCGCATATCTGCCCACATCCATACCCTGATCGCAACCTATAATTTGCAGTCGGCTGCCATACCCCATAGTCTTCGAGGAGAGGAGAAAGGGGAGGCGGGGAGGAGAGGAAGCTGCAAGTAGGAGCACGTGAGGGAACATGAGGGCTGCGAGGAGAGGAGAAAGGGTAGGCTGGGAGTAGGAGCAGGGGAGGGCAGATGAGGGCGAGTTGTCTGTGAGGAGAAAGGGGAGCACACGACTAGGGCAGACGAGGGCAAAAAGAATTGTGAGTACCCTAACTGTTATCCACAGTATTCACAATGGGCTCTTGATCTCCATCAATGTTGGAGGTAGAAGCCAAGCACTAATCTATCTTTAAATTTGGAAAGCATGCTTCAATGATGCCTTCATCATCTTCAAGATGAGAGTTGGGAGTTTGTTCAATAGGGTTTTGTGCACCATATACTTCCTTGACTCTTTCAACAATGAGAATACATTTCTCATGATAATTAGGGCTCCATTTCCTACAAAATGCCTCAACAAATCTTGCAAAAGATAACACTTCTCCTCTACCAAGATGTCCAAACCATCTCTTGAACTATTTTTTATACTAAATGCAAAGAAAAATCATCATAACATCTTCATGAATGATTCCCATGTAGCTAAATCCATGTGGAATATGTGTCACTTATCATGCAACATGGATTAGGTAGATACCCTATCTTACCACCACTTCCCTTGCCACCCTTAAGTCCTTATCTAATTCCATAGGTTTATTTAATTATAACGATTTGATTTGGAGTTGCACCATATCTCACATTTGGAACATTTTCCCCTTGAAACATTTTCAAACATATGATAATAATAATAATAATAATAATAATAATAATAATAATAATAATCTATTTTTAAGGTCATGACCAAGCTAGACACCAAATTGGTGTATGGAACCCAAGATTTTAGCTCGAATTAGGTATGCTTTTACATCATCCAAGTTAGCACTTACACATTTATGCCATGTAATTTACTTTCATACAATCATGAAGCCAAATACCAAGGGGTTATTAGTCCCTCCATGAGACTTCTTACAATCATGGTGCCAAATGCCAAGGGGTTATTAGTCCCTACATGGGACTTTTAGCTTATGTTTTTTGTACTTTCTCTTTGTTGGTCCAATTAGTCCCTATATGGAACTTTTATCTTGTGTGTTATGTACTTTCTCTTTATTGGTCCAATTAGTCGCTACATGGGATTTTTAGCTCCATGTACACTTTCTCTCTATTGGTTCAATTGTACATCTACAAAATACAAAAATATTTCTTAAGTTTACCCAGGACATTTGAAAATTCCATGTTAATTTGGGTTTTGAGAATATTTAATATGTGGATTTATTGTTTTTCTTATTGGATTTGGGGAAATGTCTCTTGGGATTTCTAGTGTATTATGTCAAAAGATAAAAATAATAATTTTCCTTCAACTCTATAAGTTTTAATAGAAGCTACCTATTCAACTCTGTAAGTTTTAATGGAGGCTACCTATTCATATATGGAGGTGGAAGGAGGTGGAAATTAGATGACTATGAGGGAAATGGAGGCTACCTATTCATTTATGAAGGTGGAAGGAGGTGAAAATTAGACGAATATGAGGGAATATATGTTTATTTTACATTTTTCAAAAAACTTGTAGGTTACCAATTCATGTACGAAGGTATGCTTGAGGTGGAAATGAGATGAATATGAGGGAATTTATGTTCATTTTCCATTGTTCAATATGGTTTAGCATGTGTTTTTGTTGTTGTTGGGATTTGGTGGTTCGTGCTTGTCATGGTGTAGCCTAGAATTTGGTGGGTGGTGTGTTCTTGTTATGGGTTTTTGCGATGTATTATCAACTATGATATATGGTTGTGGTTATCTTGGTTGTTTTGGTGCACTATGGAGTTTCCTATATTTGGTCTCTAATATGGTGATTGGTCATGGTTTTCTTAGAGATCGTGGTGTACTGTAGAATTTAGTGGGCCATGAATTGTGCTCATTGTGGCATATCCCAAAATTTTGTGGGTGCTCTATGTTTCCCATGGGTTTCATGGTTATGGTCTCGATTATGTTTTTTTGTTGTGGTTGTATTGGTGATCATGGTGCACTCTGGAATTTGGTTGTTGTTGCATGTTTTTCATTCCTCTCTTGGGTTTGGTCTCAATTATGGTATTTTGTAGTGGTTGTCGATGTGTGGTAAAACATTTCATAGAAGAGGGTTGTTTTTCCATAGGATTGTGGGTAGTTTCATTGCTACCTCTTGCATACACTAGTATATTGGTTGGAATTGTTGGTATTTGGCACATAGAAAGGGACGTGTTTTCCTTGTGACAGTGTTCTTCAAATTGGATTTGTCCATATGTGTTTTCTTTTTGAGTTGGTCTTTAGCACATAGAAAAGTATGTTTTTTCTTTGTTAACATGGTTTTTGGTTTGGATCTATCCTTGTGTGTTTTCTTTTTGTATCCGATATGGGTTTCATGTTGTTATGTCGCATGTTCAACCCTAGGTTTCTTTGATTCCTACAAAACTATTATTGTTTCCCTATAGTATTGGGGTTTAGGATGGCCTTGTGGGAGTTGAAAATGAAACACATGGGGGTTTGCAAAAATTAGAGGCGTTTTGTGTCATGTGGTTCCTCTTCCTTGAGTAGAGGATGCCTAGTTGGGTTATCCTAGTATAGTATTTATATTTTTCTATACCATTTCTAGAAGTTATGGCATTGCTCAAGTTCAAGTGAGAATTTTTTTATTAGGTTCATTTTAAAGACAAAAGAGGGTAGTTTTGTATATTTTTAATTTCAAAAGTTTTCAATTAGTTTTGGAACTTGTGCCTAAGATTGTATATGTTATTTACTTGCAATAAAACTTATGTATATGTTATTGAATATCTTCTTCTTTTTCTGTCGGTTGCACTATTGTTAACCATCACCATAACTAACTTATTCTTCAACTTGGATTGAAAAAAACTAATATTTGTATAGTTCTACTCTTGTCTTGACTCTTGTATTGAACAAAACTAATATTTGTATAGTTCTACTCTTGGGTTGAACACAACTAATATTTGTATAGTTCCACTCTTGTATTGAATAAAACTAATATTTGTAAGTTCTACTCTTGGCTTGAACAAAACTAATATTTGTATAGTTCTACTCTTGTATTGAACAAAACTAATATTTTTATAGTTCGACTCTTGGATTTCCTTAGACATATTTCCAACTAAAGCACCAAAGATTTGAAACACACCAACAGATGGTTGGATTTCTTACTCCATAGCATTGACCCTCATCTTCAATGGACATTTCTTATAATAATTCTAATTTGCACAAATCCACCAAACAACAACCTTAATACTATTTTTTTCTTAGATCCATATGATAAATTTATCATGTCCTTAGTGTTTTCACATTTTTAATATGTCCTTAATATGTCCAAAATCAAGAGGGATATCACATTAAATTAGGTGGTTGGCCACTAATATTGGTAATTGCACCCTAATCTAATTGTGCATCCAAAACTAAAGATATAAATTTTTTATTTAGAACTGTGAATATGATGATGGAATACTAACTAACAACACATGCACATGCAATTGAAGGTACAACCAAACAGGTACCTGTCAGATATTTCTTCGTCGAGTGAGGAAATCTTAGGACAAATGGAGCCCGAAAATGCGACTGCATCTAGTAGATATGATAAGCAAATAAGGACCAGAGGTGAAAAAGTCAGAATAAAACTTTGTAGATGCATGAAATTTTTTCTTGTCGAAGGAGGATCATGCTCTTATGATGATGAGAGAATAGGAGACATAGATATTTCACTCAGGTATAAGCATCTGGTGAAACAATGGGTACCTAAGGAACTACCTCCTATAGATGTTGACTTCATTGTCAACAATAGGACATATCACATTGCACCATCCTCCCTGCATGGCTTGGGGATATTTTCCATGGATGGAATAATTGTAAAATACAACACAGTAACTGAATTGATGGACTATGTCGGACCAAGTTACAATTATAATGATTGGATGTGGCTGGTCTGATACATGCAAAGTATGCGGAGATATGCACTCGCTACAAATTATATACAACTAATAAACAAGGATAAAAATAAGGGAGAGACTATCTATATTGATGGAAGGCCTAAATCTTCCAGCAATATCGTAGGGTTTATAAATAGCACACGACCCGGGACAACAAACACACAACTGAATTGCATATATGAGGGACGTGAAGAGAATCAGGTAGTCCTGTGCGCAATAAAAAAGATAGCTCCCGAGAAAGAGTTATTAGTGGATTAAAATTTGAATCGAATATAAACATTGACTAATAGTGTGCAGGTTCTTATGCAACACCTCTTTAAGAAACCTCTACTTATTGCATTATATTTTTTTATTATCTTTAACATTGTTTTTTTGTTATCATTAACAATTTTTTAAATATTTGGGGGTTCTAATTATATTATAATGTGGCAAGATGATCGTGGAAAAGGGCCAGCCACAGAACATGTAAATGATTATCAATTTCCACTTTCATTTTACGTTGTTTTTATTATTTTCTTATATAATTTTATTGAAATAATATTGTTTATGCTGAAATTATATGTAGTCAGCAGGCCATGTGGATCATGATTCCACCAATGAGGAGGGGTTTTATTCTTGCATTGATCTGATGCTCTTATTAAAAAAAATATATCATTAAAGATAACAAGGAACTTGTTAGCTTGATAGATCGTCTAGAACAAACTCCCGACATCAAAGAAAAGATCAAGCTCCTTATGTCACAACTTAACACATATAAGGTAATAACCATAATTTAAAGTGTATTTTTTAATGCACTCATATGTTCAATTATGATACTTTGTTCTTTAACTTTTACATTATCTCACAAAAAAACATTTTCTTTTATAAAGGAATATTTGGAGTCTGTTCAGCCTAGTGTTGGTAGTAGTGGTGCTACAGAGTCCTGATGCGGGTGGTCATACAGCTACTAGAGAACTATTTACTTCTCCATCTTCCACACCTCATTTAGATAGGAGCCATGACACGCACCGACATGCATCCACACTACAATCAGAGTCTAGATATGGTGGAAGAGATGAGGATCATAGTGATGTGATTGAGATGGTTGCATTTCCTGGAGCTAGACATGTGACAAGCACAGGGACCCTTCCGTGCACATTTTTGGTCGACGATAATGGAATTCCATTAAAACAATCAAGACTCCCAGGTAGTTTTAATTCATATTTTAATCGTTTAATGTTGTCCTCGTACATAAATCATCTAGATTATTAATTTAAAATTAATAATCATATATTTTTGTGTGTAGGAAATGACCTTTTTTATACGCACGTAGAGAGAAAGTCCTTGTCTATTTTTGGGGCAACCTTACGCATGAGGTGGAATTTCCAGAATTCCAACCTCAAAAAGGAACTTATGGATTATATTGAAGGCCTCTTTAGTGTAGACACGTTCAATAAAAAAATGGTCACATTTGCAGTGGGTGAATATTTAAAATATATGCAGGATGTTTATAGAGGAAGTTTCACAAGAAATCCTAGGTATGAGCGTCCTCCCTCAATTCCATCGAGGGAGTGGAAGGTGATCATTGATGATGCAAAAGAGAAGATTTTGAAAAAATCAAGAGAACAAATAATTGGTACACCAAGGTAAATTACAATTTTTTGAATTCAATACTAGCTTTATTTTTCTTCAGATCTAAATAAAAGTGTGGTTATATATAACATACTTGAAAATTTTGATGATAGGTTGCCTGACACTTCAAAGGAAACCAAAGCAAGGATTTCCAAACATGGCCAACACAAGCTAGGCTAGGGGAGCTACTCGAGGTTATAGTCATGAATCATAAGTACCCAAACATCTTAAGAATATTATTTGTATCACCTTACAGCTTTAAGGTAATTGTAGCCAAAAACATTAAAAAACCATACCCTTAGGCAATGCAGGGCGACGACTTCGGAACTGAAACCACAGAGAAAGACCTCCAACTTGGTTACAAGTACGGTTATAAAGTCATGGTTGATCGTAGGAAAAGCATGGGGTAGACACCAAGATCCAATTTGCGGGATAAGGTAAATAAAAATCAGTCCACATTAACCTTTCATTACTTATAAAATACGTAAATGTTTGATATCGTCCATAATTTAATGTCTTACTTTGTTTTAATTAGGGGAGCAGCACTATCAACGAAACCATTAGTACTAGACAATAGATTTTTGATAGTGAAATGCATCCAGAAGATCATGGTGCTCCCCAACAGCCCCATCCCAGTGAGGTGCAACCCCAAGATGTTCTTGTGACTGAGGCCCGCGACGATAAAATTTCTATATATTAATCATATACTTAATAATTTTGTACTTATAAATTTTGACACTTCAATGGAAGAGAATGTCATAGATGATCCTCCTCGACCTAAAGAACAGGTGAACAGGCCGGCATCCATTCCAACGATGCCGACTAGAGGACCATGTAAATAATTACATTGCAAAGTTTTTTTTTAATATTAATGAACTACTTCAATGACATTTAAAAATTGGCCATATAAATTTAATATTTTTTATATTTTTAGGTGACGGCCCCTCATAGCAGCATCCACGTCATGGGTACGAGACTAGACATACTCATCTTGAAAGAATTGAAACAACATCAACTGTTGAAGATCACCTAGTAAACGAAGACATGGACATGGATGATTTTCTTAAGAATTGGAAAGCACAAAAGAAGACTAAAAGAAATTCAAGATGTCATGTAATAATTTTATAAGACAGTTAGATGTACATTATATAGTTGAACATGTAATGATGCATATAATGCATTGACATTATGGGTACTTTTTCATTTGATAATATACACAAGGCTATTTATATGGCTTTTATATATCTGTGAATGTAATTTTGTTATACACTTAATGATAATTTCAGCTTCTCTTAATGATGCAACTTCCAAAATCTTGTGACATGATATATGCAACTTTGAAAGTCTTGTGACATGTTTCATTGTGTCTCACATGACAAAGAGCATTACCATTCTTTTCATTGTGTCTTTTCATTGTGTCATGGACATGGTGTTGCTAATCAACATTGCCTCAAAGCCTACTTATTCATTCCTCTATGATATGTACAATGATGTTGAACCTTCCACAAATCATTGGGAGTAGAAAAATAAGCCAAGGATAGGAACCCAAGGATTTCAATGTTAAGGTATTGTGATTCCACAAGGTGGGATACAAAGAGGAATTGTTTCCATGCATAAACATGCTAAATCCCTTGATTGAAAATGTGGATGTAACAAGTTGAACATTGAAATCACAGAGTGATGACATAATCGAGCAATATGGTGTTGATACTCTTCAAAGGATGTATGATTTCTCGCCTCCCACAATGTCAGTAAGCCTTAGTTGGTTGCAAAATTTTAACCAAATGCATGATGTTTGTAACATTGTGAAGGCATGGTGGCTTTTAGTTAAGCCATTCCAAACTACCACAAGTAAGGTACACTTAATAAAAAAATTGCAAATGGAACTTCAAGCCTTAGCAATTCTCTTGAACCTCTTGTATGGTAGACAAGGCACTAGATACATATGGTTAAGATGGATTTTGATTATGCATGGGGTGCTCAAGCATGGTGTTGACGTCAGAAGTCACTCCTGGATTGCTTGCAAGAGCAGAGCCTGACACCCATCAGTTTAATGTCACGATTTGTTTATAAAGGGATGATAAAATGGAAGGAAACTCAGAACAATATCGTCTCAACTCTGAAACTAGGCCAGGCATGCATGGGCAAATGAGGTCTTAGATAAACTTCAAATAGTGAATTGTAAAAAGGGTGAGTAGGGGGAAGAATTGTATGAGAAGAGTGCGAAGGTCTGTCGTAAACTTCAGGTTTCTAACAGAATGGAGAAGACAGCATCCAAACGCAAGATCCTCTTACATTCAAACACAGAAGCCCAGAGAATACAATAATGTAACAACAAATCCTTTATCATAACATAACTGCAACAATTCATGTGAATCATTCGATCATCAACTCTCTGGTATGAGACGAAAGCATAGACGGAGTAAGAAAACTGTTTGTCATAAAACAAGAAATCTCAGATACAGAAGCACAACCAGGAAACTAGAATGGTTGTTAAAACTTTACAGTAGGGAGTTGTGCTCTACCATCGATCGATACAAAAATGGCGAAACACCTACATATACTCGAAACAACAACAACAACAAAATCGAGATGTTGCATTAAAAATTTGCGTCTGCATGGCTTCTGAAAATCTGTGCTTGCAATCTCTGAGTGATCGTGCACCTATGGCAGATGCAATTGGACTCCTGACAGTTCTGTGGGCGAATCGACGTGTCTTTAATTCATCACCGGAATTTCCCATTATGGCGGAGGCGATGTCTAGCCACCACCAACTACTTCAATAACTGCTTCAATGGGATTGAGGATGGCCCAGCCGACTCAGCACTTTCGCGATGTGGAAGACCTTTCGTGCTGCCACATGGATTAGCTGAACAACCTGATGAATAGGCATGGAGGCCAGCGTGAAGGATGGGGTGCATAACGAAAGTGGTAACACCGAAACTATGAGGATGTGAGAGAGGTTCCAGGAGAAGACACATGGCGGAAGACAATAAGAGAAGGGGGCAGGAGATGAGATATAATGGACACACTTTAGTGGGAGGCTGACGTGGAAGAGAGCAGGACACATGTCAGGTGGTGAGTGGATGATGAGATGGGAAAGGGATCGTGTGGTTAGGTGGAGAATAGATGGCAGGATGACACAACAAAGGGGGGGCCCACGTTGATTAAACACAGAACGACAGTGGATGTCCCGGTGGCCTGGGCGCTGTTGATCCGGGCGCTCGAATTGCAGTCGTCGGAGAGATGCTTCATGGATTCCGGACACCCCCCCTCCGATTAAAGGTAGAAAGGTGGGGGGGTCTGGAATCACCCTGCGCGTCGTTGATCCGGGCGCTTCGATCATAGCCGTTGAAGAGGTGCGCCTTCGATTCTGGACCCCCCCTTCCGCCTAAATGTAGAAAGGTGAGGGGGCTCCGGAATCCTATGTGCGTCGTTGATCCGGGTGCGCGAATCTTGGTCGTCCATATTTGGTTTTCGTTTAAACATCGACGCGTTTACATCCAAAACTTAGGGTAAGTGGGTTTTTAACCCATCCCTTCACATTTTAACCCCGCTATAAGAAATATCGCTAACATTTGGCTCCATGGGGGATAGAGTCGTCCCTGTGATGCTCTAAGAACTCATTCCGTAGATTCAGTGCCTTGTTGTTGGGCTATGGAGTCAGGGTCAAAACATCGCGCTGTTGAAAATACAGGCCGAAAAATAAAAACAAAACAAACGAAATTTTCATTCTTACAGGAGCTTATTTATGTACAATCCTAAGCTAATAAAACACTTTACATGGGCTAGGTGAAAGAAAACTTCCACCATAGCCATTCAAGCAGCTTCCTGGATAGAAGCTCCTTCCTTCTGTCGACGATCATCAACAGATAGTGTAACCGTGACAGCAGAGCAGTTACACTATTCAACTCCTCCTTACAGGCTAGAGTTGAGATGAAATAGGGCGGCTCCAAGGCATAGGGGAAATGCCACTCCATGTACTTGCAGACAGGGTCATAGAATGAGTGGCAAATTCCAGAAAATGGGCGACAGACACCTTCCTCTAATACACAGTTGTTCACCTGTGGCTGAGTATCTATGATAAGCACAGGTTGATGGTGGACAACTGATGTAGGCTCGCTGCTCTCGGGCGATGGTTGCTCGCTAACTGGCTCTGGACAGGAAATATTCTGCTCTTCTGGTTCAGTCTCCCCCATATCCGATTCATATTCATCATAAATAGGGACCATGGTGTTATCACTAAAATTTCGTCCGCACAGGGCGACAAGAACTCAACATCATCAACACAGAAAAACAATCATCCATGGCACAAGGATTAACTCCACAGCACATCAAAAGGGCCAAAACTATACAAAGTTGGCTAAAAAGATTA
>ML779551.1:663488-675694 GCA_009831015.1 Picea engelmannii
TTTAGTTCTTGTTTAATTCTTGTTAATACCTTTATTGTTTTCTTTCTAACCTTTTGCATTACAGCTGTCATGACTAGAAGAGCCCAACTAGGCATGTAAGTGCTCACTTTTTGCTCACACATTGACGAAAAGAGCATGAACACATGGGGTGGTTTTGTTTGCTGACTGGCTCTTCAGTATCTCTATAGTGATCAAAAGTAGGATAAGATTGCTGCTCATCATCACTATAACATATATAAAAAAGGGGTTGTCCTTTATTGATATGATCCTCCTCTAGAACAGTGATCCCGTAAAAAAATTCCGTTTCAGGGACAGCGGGAGATGTTGCTTCTGGCTGCTCATACATAATCCTTTTCTCTTTAATCCCAGGTAAAAATATATCGTGAGAAACCCCCTGGGGGAAAAGAGAAGAAACCTCTTCCACAACTAACCCCTTTTTTAAAAAGAGAGGGTCTTCGTCATCATGAGAAGAACTGCTAGGAACATCTACTTCCACCCGATGCCTAGGTAAGCCATCTACTATAGACCACATCTGCTCTATAAACTCATAATTTTCACAAGAGGCATGTTGATCATTATGAACATCTAAAAGAGCAGGTGCATCTGAAATAATTTCAGATGCTTCCGTTCCAGGGCTAACACAATTAATATCATTCAACACCTCTATTTTTTTATGGAAAATTCTTTCCTCCATAGTAAAGGATTTATCATGGACATGGTCTTCAGGGCCAACAGAGGCTTCATGAAGCGAAGAAAACTCCTCACAATAGTTTTCAAACAAGCAATCAGCTGGATAGTAGTCTTTACAAAATGAGTTGAAAGTTGTATGAAAACCTGTTAAAGAGTGGATGCTTGCAGCGGGAAGAGACAGACACCATTCAAGAGTATCTCCCTTCAATGAATACCTGAAGAGCTTAATCCGGACATACTCATGCGTGATATTGTGTCGGTGAATAGCCTCATGGAAGTCCAGTAAATGCTCAGCTGGTTCCTCCCAACTTGTTGCATGAAATTCAGGGAGGAAATCTTCCCATTGCTCTCTATCAGGAAGTGCATTAGGAAACATAACTATCTGGGAAAAGTCACAGAAAGCAAACCTTTGAGCCATAATTTTCTCCATATCGAAACAGTGGAGTTGCCAATCGATCCTCGAATCACAGAGTCGCCAGGTGAAAGATGCGCAACTTCAAATATGCCTGGTCCTTGTTCACCATCAAAGGCCAGATCTTAATGTTGTCATTACCCTAGGAAGCTTCTCAGACTGAGAAAACAACTGGTGTAACCTTCTCGAGAAAGATCCTTAGGGTCAGCTTTCAGGTGTGCTAACAGTAGTCACAGTTGAAACAGTGATGTGGAAACAATGGAGTCGCCACAGTGGAGTCGCCAGGTGCACAGTAGAAATCTTTAAGGGCTCTGATATCTGATGCACCTTCAGAATCAGAGGCTCAATGTCATTCTGCCTAGGGAAAATCTTCAACTTTGTCCCCGACAACGATGCTAGAAATGTTGATGTCAGAAGTCACTCCTGGATTTCTTGCAGGAGCAGAGCCTGACACCCATCAGTTTAATGTCACAATTTGTTTATAAAGGGATGATCAAATAGAAGGAAACTCAGAACAATATCGTCTCAACTCTGAAACTAGGCCAGGCATGCATGGGCAAATGAGGTCTTAGATAAACTTCAAACAGTCAATTGTAACAAGGGTGAGCAGGGGGAAGACTTGTATGAGAAGAGTGCGAAGTCTGTCTTAAAGTTCAGGTTTCTAACAGAATGGAGAAGAGAGCATCCAAACGCAAGATCCTCTTACATTCAAACACAGAAGCCCAGAGAATACAATAATGTAACAACAAATCCTTTATCATAACATAACTACAAAAATTCATGCGAATCATTCGATCATGAACTCTCTGGTATGAGACGAAAGCATAGACGGAGTAAGAAAACTGTTTGTCATAAAACAAGAAATCTCATATACAGATGCACAACCAGGAAACTAGAATGGTTGTTAAAACATTACAGTTTGGAGCTGCGCTCTACCATCGATCGATACAAAAATGGCGAAACGCCTACATATACTCGAAACAACAACAGAAACAAAATTGAGACATTTCATTAAAACTTTGCGTCTGCATGGCTTTTGAAAATCTGCGCTTGCAGTCTCTGATTGATCGTGCACCTATGGTAGACGCAATCGGACTCCTGACAGTTCCGTGGGCGAATCGATGTGTCTTTAATTCGTCGTCGGAATTTCCCATTATGGCGGAGGCGATGTCTAACCACCACCAACTGCTTCAATAACTGCTTCAGTGGGATTGAGGATGGCCCAGCCAACTTGGCACTTTCACGACGTGGAAGACCTTTCACGCTGCCACATGGATTAGTTGAACGGCCTGATGAATAGGCGTGGAGGCCAGTGCGAAGGATGGGGCGCATAACGGGAGTGGTAACACCGAAACTATGAGGATGTGAGAGAGGTTACAGGAGAAGACACATGGCGGAAGACAATAAGCGAAGGGGGCAGGAGATGAGATATAATGGACACAATTTAGTGGGAGGCTGACGTGGAAGAGAACGGGACACATGGACGGTGGTGAGTGGATGATGAGATGGGAAAGGGATCGTTTGGTTAGGTGGAGAACAGATGGCAGGATGACACAACAAATGGGGGCCCCATGTTGATTAAACGCAGAACGGCAGTGGATGTCTGGGTGGCCTGTGCGTCGTTGATCCGAGCACTCAAATTGCAGCCGTCGGAGAGATGCGTCATCGATTCCGGACCCCCCCCCCCTCCGCTTAAAGGTAGAAAGGCGAGGGGGGTCCGAAATCACCCTGCGCACCGTTGATCCGGGCGCTTTGATCGTAGTCATTGAAGAGGTGTGCCTTCGATTCCGGACCCCCCCTTCCGGCTAAAGTTAGAAAGGTGAGGGGGCTCCGGAATCCTATGTGCACCATTGATCCGGGCGTGTGAATCTTGGCCATCCAGATTTGGTTTCCGTTTAAACATGGACGCGTTTACATCCCAAACTTAGGGTAAGTGGGTTTTTAACCCATTCCTTCGCATTTTAACCCCGCTACAAGAAATATCGCTAAAACATGGGATGATATTTTATTAGGTAGACTTCATGTCTAATCTTCTTGAACAATGTATTCCAAAGGCTAAAACTCCCTTAGATAGTGGTGCAATTGAGTTTTACATGATGTCCTATCTTATGTATTGTGTATGTGTGAGCTAAGAGTTCTCGTGTTTCAATCCCACCTAGTAGCCTTCCTTTGCACTTGTACATGTTATTTACTCATAGATGTTTAGATATTATTCAGTCATTTAACCTTTTAATGTCTTTGAGAAATGCAGGGTTGAAGGGTGGTCACCTCCACAATCCAAAACACATTTCCGAAAATGTATAAATCATTTTCTTCTCTTGCATCATGAATTTTTCCTTCATTTCCTTGTATACTTAAATTCAAAATCAGAAAAAAAAATGACACATAGCATGCATAACACATAATTGTTTTATGACCAGGAGTAATAGTAATTTTTCATATTCATAAAAAAAAAAGTTAGACTTATCTTTTAACAAAAATTGGTCCAAGAGATTGGTCATGTAAGAGAAAATTTCCATTGAACCACAACCATCTAGTGTAGATACCACCACCAACCTAGGCTATGAGGCCACCATGGTGAAAAAACCAAGCAATAATGATGCAGGAGCATCGCTCCATGTCAGTCAGTAGCCAGCCAACCACGTCAATGCGAATGCATTCAAAGTTGAAGGGAGGCGCAGCCTCATTTAAATTTGAATTGAATGTAATTGAATATGCTTAGGCTGGTGAGCCATGAAAGTCATGCCTTCGTGCAGGCGTTAGATATGATCGTCTTTAATGCTAGATCGGCTGAGATCTAGATCCATACGCTGGACTAGACAACCATTGATTGTAATTGAATAGGGTAGGTGAACTTGGAGGGAAGCGCTAAGAGCCCCTCAGGTAAAAGAGATTTGAGGTCTCATTTTGAGTAAGAATGGTTGTATGGTAGAGTCGAGGAGAGCTCAGGAACACCATTGTAAAGATACAGGCATTGTTGCCATTTATTAATATAAACAGAGCAGTTTTTCCTACATATTCTATGTATATGGATGTCTGTGTGTGTTCCATATATATGTTGTGAATGTATGTTATGTGGATGCATTCTGTAGGGGTTTGTGTGATTTCAGGCTTGAGAGGTCTTTGAGGCTTCATACCAGGAGGGTGTGACAGAACGTTGAGGGTTCTGAGAGCCGGTGCACTGAGGATGCATTTCTGAACTCTGAGGAGTCAGAAAGAGACGTGCTGAGGCACAGAGGCTGAAGTTAACAACTCAAGAGGAAGACCTCAAGGTTGTTGAATACCTTGGAGGCAAGGTTGTGTAGCTGGAACAGAGTTGCAGACAGAACTTTGTTGTAAGTTTTGTAGAGCTCTGCCAGGTGGGCATTGAGCGTAAGCAAGAGGTGCTGAAGGAAGAACTCTGTTGAGAGTTTGAAGATAGAAGTCAAAAGCTCTGAGGAGTTCTGAGAAGCTCTGCCGGGTGGGCATTGAGCGTGTGTGTGCAAGGAGTGCACAGAGGGAGGAAATCTGTCGTGAGTTCAAAGGAAACATAATCACTAAGGATTCTGGAAGGCTCTTCCAGGTAGGCATCGAGCAAGTGCATAGGTGCCCAAGGACCCAGAACTACTGAATGTTCTGTGGAGAAGAGACTCCGCCAGGAGGGCATCGAGAAAGTGTGCAAGCAGGCACAGGAGAACAGAGAACTCTTTGAGTTCTGCCATTTGAAGGAAGAGTCCAAGGAAGGATCTTCATTGGGTTGCTGAACACCCAGAGAGACTCAGTAAGAGGTTGCATGAGCAACAGAGATCCAGGAAGGCATTTTATTCTCCATCTGAGGGAGAAGAAGGATAAAATACCCCAAGGGGTCTGAGTGGTTGCATAAGCTCATGAGGGACAACAACAGCAAGTGCATTTGAAGACTCTACAAGGAGTATAAGAGTTGGGAGAATCCTTTGAGGATTCACAGATAAAGCTCAGGAGGGCCAGCGTTGTATATGCGCAGCGAGGCTCAATATTTTAGAGCTCGCAGAGGAAAGAGCGCAAGCGTCGAAGCCCTTGAGAACAGGAAATTCTTCCAAGACTGGGAAGGATGCGTGACAGCTCAGGAGGAGCGATGACAATCATCAGATCGGCCTGAAGAAGAGATCTGGGTCATCGAGGAGATTTACATCCAGGAGGAGCCACAGCAGGAGGAAACGACGATGAGGATCTAGGCCATTCATTTGGGAGCGGACGCATGTCACGAGATTACCCACATCGGGAACTCGGGCACTGGAGGTTGGAAGAGGAATATATTCAACTTCATGAGTGACGAGGAGGCGAGAGATACATGTTGTGGGGCCTAGCTGATGTCATCTCAGGATATCGGTACTACGAGGATAGTGTGGGGGCCACAGGAGTCAGCAAGTGGACAGGTGGCACCTCGCATCTCGGGAGCTCGTAAGTGGAAGGGTTGAGAATTTTGTGTTTAAGTTGCGAGGTGCGAGAACGTGAAGCGGAGAAGTGACGAGAAGGCCAGGAGCCATCCATCTGAGAGGACAAGTGGCAGAGATCGGTGATCCCATGAACTTGGGAGTTCACAGGTTGAAATCCCAAGTGTTGGGTGCTCTAAGTCATGAGTGTCGAAGTGGCGAGAAGACAGGAGCTGTCCATCTGAGAGGACAGGTGGTAGAGATCAAGAGATCTCATGAACTCAGGATTCGCATGTTGAAGGCCCAAGTATTGGTTGTTCAAAGTCGTGAGGCACGAGGACACGAAGCAGTGAAGGAGAGAGAGGATTTGGACCATCCATTGAAGAGGACACGTGTCAGAGATCGAGGGATCTCGCGAACTCGAAAGTTTGCAGGGTAAAATCCCAAGCATTGGGTACTCCGAGTCACGAGGATGCGAGGCGTGAGAAGGAGATAACCATTGGATCCGGATCGCAGGAGGACCGTTGGATATGCACATGGGATCGTGTATCGGAGCCTTGGGAGAAAGGACTCAAGAATTTGGCCACGGGGATTGCGAGATTGTGAGAAGCGAGATTCCGACCATTGGAGGACAGGTGGCCATAGCAAGCCGGCGAGTGGAATACAAGTGGCAAGAAGACCTCAATATCTCGCCACGAGAAGTCCCGAAATATTGGCGTCAGGATTTGCGATCCTGCGAGGTGCGAGGTCTTGGCGAGATAAGAGACCGTTGAGAAGTCAATTCACGTGCGCCTCGGCACTTCGGCACATCGGGTGTCGAGAGTTGGAAAATCAAGGGGTTGATATAGCAAGTCGCGAGGCCGCGAGGGAGATAAGGCCACGGACACGGGAGTAGTGGTCATATGGTGGAAGCTTAGCCAGGAGGGCTAGTGAATAAGAGCCGAGAGCTCATCGAAAATCGGGGACCGGAGAGTACTGTGACTCTCGACAGCGGAAACGCCGAAACCCCGAACCCCGATAGAGAATCGAGGATAACCATGGTAAAGTATTGAAGGCCGTGAGGGTGAGGAAAAGGACCTGTGGATCGGGTATTTTGCAGCAGCGATTCCAGTAGGAATCTAAAGAGCCTCTTCGGCTCAGGAGAAGGAGGAAAAGAACGATCCTGTGAGCAGGAGGTCAAGTGAAGGAACCCTGCAGGGTGATAGGTTGGACATCTCTGCATCAAGTGGTATCAGAGCGAGTTCTTGTCTGTATATTTCAGGAAAGAAGAGACAGAGGAGGCAGAAGAAGACAGAGTTACTGAGGACTCTGTGAGGAATTGTTTGCAGGTAGGCAGCAGTCCATAGACAGTCGACAGAACTATGAGAGGATGAAGCTGGATCACTCAAGGATGCAGAGTGACAACAGTAGATCTATCTGGGAGGCAGATAGATATAGAAAAATGGCTACTAAAGGCTATAGAAAGAAGAGCAACGCAGAAAGGCTTACCGAATGGGATGAGAAAGAGACTAGAGAACTCTATGAACTAAAAGCAGACATAGAGAAGCTCGAACTGCGGATGCGGCAGAATAGGAGGATGAGACGAATGCAAAATTTGCCCATGAAGAAGGCAAAGGCAAAGTGGCCAGTCAGACAACTGATGGTTAGGAGACAGCATAGGTTGTTGAGAAAATGATTGAGGTATGATGAAAACCTCAAGCCCATAGAGGAAAAGATGATTGATCACTGTTGGCCAGAGACTGGAAAGAGTCTCGATGATTGGGATGATGAAAAAGATGAATTGGGATCATCTGAGGATCTCAAGAACTGCCAGGAGGGCAGAGGAGCAGAAATTCCAGATTGTCAAGAGGGCAACGAGTTGAGATCAGCTGAAGATCTCACGGAATATCAGGAGGACAGTGAAGGAATTTCACATTGCCAGCTGGGCAATGATCAAAGATCACTGCGGGATCTCGAAGACTGCCAGGAGGGCAGCCGAAGCATTGAAGACTGCTAGGAGGGTAGCGAAAGCATATTGAACTGCCAGATGGGCAGAAATGAACATTTGAGATTGTCTGAAAGTCTCATGGACTCAAAGAAGAGTTCAATTCAGCGAGTGCTGATGAAGATGGGATCGGTTGATCTCATGGTCTGCCAGGGAAGAAACAGCGGAAGCATCCCATATTTCCCGGTGGGTAGGGATAAGAAGATGAGACTATCTGTGGGTCTCAGAAACTGAGAAGTGAGTTGCAATCATCCAGAGGAGCTAACAGAGAAGATGAGCTCACAAGGAGATCAAAAAATACAGCTGACAGAGGAGGATTTGAGCCGCGTAATGATTGGGGGAATTTCAATATTCCTACCATTTTTCCCAGAGGAGGCAGAAAATTCTGTTGCAGATGATGCAGCAACAATAGAGAAATAGTCACAACTGATGATGAGTGTCGAAGAAGAAAAATTGGTGCATATGGTGCAGACTGCCCAAGCAGAAGAAAGAAAAGAGAAGGAGTGTTCTAAGGAACGACTCGATGATTTCAGCCAGCAAGCTAAGAACACTGTAGCATTAGAGATGACAACAGAAGAAGAAGAAGAAGCAGAAGGAGAAAGTGAGCATTCCGAGGAATGGCTCAATGCATTTAGCACTGAAGCTAAAGAGGCTGCAACAGGGGAGTTTGCAGCAGAAGATGAAGAAGATGAGCATTCTGAGGCATGGCTCATTACTTTCAGCCAGGAAGCTGAAAGAGCTGTAGCATTGGAGCTGACAGCTGAAGGAGCAGAAAAGGATGGTGAGCATTCTGAAGAATGGCTCGATATTTTCAGCCATGAAGTTGAACATAATGCAACAGAGGAGGTTGCAGAAGTAGAAGAGGAAGAGACAGATAGCATATGCTTTGTTGATCTGTGGGATCAGATTGAAGCCCTGGAGGAAAGGGTAAAAGTGTAGGGAAGGCACATCCAATAGGTGAATTTGGAAATAGATGAGGTAGGCGTGGGAGATCATGATGATCTTCCCAATGGCCAAAAATATTTGTAGCTGAGGAGACTGCAAGAACAGTACCAACCAAGGGAGCAGTTGGAAGAGGTGATCAAGGAAATTGGGGAGCTGATGTTGAGATCAGCGCAGACTACCAGTGAAGGGAAGTTGGGCAGAGAAGAGACAGCAGCAGCAGCAACGCAATAGAAGCAGCAACAACAACAGAATGGAGTATATGGGAAGCTCCAAAGACTGATTTGGGATCCAGGTGGATTTCCAATAGCTCAGAGGGGAAGCTCATGAGCAGGAGCTCATGATTTTTGCAGCTGTGGAGTATGATGCAGGAGCATTGCTCCATGTCAGTCAGCAGCCAGCCAACCACGTCAGCGCGCATGCATTCAAAGCTGAAGGGAGGCACAGCCTCATTTAAATTTGAATTGAATGTAATTGAATATGCTTAGGCTGGTGAGCCATGAAAGTCATGCCTTTGTGTAGGCGTTATATAAGATCGACTTTAATGCTAGATTGGCTGAGATCTAGATCCATACGCTAAACTAGACAACCATTGATTGTAATTGAATAGGGTAGGTGAACCTAGAGGGAAGCGCTAAGAGCCCCTCAGGTAAAAGATATTTGAGGTCTCATTTTGAGTAAGAATGGTTGTATGGTAGAGCCGAGGAGAGCTCAGGAACACCATTGTAAAGATACAGGCATTGTTGCCATTTATTAATATAAACAGAGCATTTTTTCCTGCATATTCTGTGTATATGGATGTCTGTGTGTGTTCCATATATATCCTGTGAATGTATGTTATGTGGATGCATTCTACAGGGGTTTGTGTGATTTCAGGCTTGAGAGGTCTTTGAGGCTTCATACCAAGAGGGTGTGACAGAACGCTGAGGGTTCTGAGAGCCGGTGCACTGAGGATGCATTTCTGAACTCTGAGGAGTCAGACAGAGACATGCTGAGGCACAGAGGCTGAAGTCAACAACTTAAGAGGAAGACCTCAAGGTTGCTGAATACCTTGGAGGCAAGGCAGTGTAGCTGGAACACAGTTGCAGACAGAAATTTGTTGTAAGTTTTGTAGAGCTCTGCCAGGTGGTAATTGAGCGTAAGCAAGAGGTGTTGAAGGAAGAACTCTGTTGAGAGTTTGAAGATAGAAGTCAAAAGCTCTGAGGAGTTCTGAGAAGCTCTTCCAGGTGGGCATTGAGCGTGTGTGTGCAAGGAGTGCACAGAGGGAGGAAATCTGCCATGAGTTCAAAGGAAATAGAATCACTAAGGATTCTGGAAGGCTTTGCCAGTTGGGCATCGAGCAAGTGCATAGGTGCACAAGGAACCAGAACTGTTGAATGTTCTGTGGAGAAGAGACTCCGCCAGGAGGGCGTCGAGAAAGTGTGCAAGTAGGCACAGGAGAACAGAGAACTCTTTGAGTTCTTCCATTTGAAGGAAGAGTCCAAGAAAGGATATTCACTGGGTTGTTGAACACCCAGAGAGACTCAGCAAGAGGTTTCCTGAGCAACGGAGAGCCAGGAAGGCATTTTATTCTCCATATGAGGGAGAAGAAGGATAAAATCCCCCAAGGGGTCTGAGTGGTTGCATAATCTCAGGAGGGACAGCACCAGCATCTGCAAGGAGTATAAGAGTTGGGAGAATCCTTTGAGGATTCATAGATAAATCTCAGGAGGGCCAGCGTTGTATACGTGCAGCGAGGCTCAAGATTTTAGAGCTTGCAGAGGGAAAAGCGTAAGGGTCAAAGCCCTTGAGAACAGGAAATTCTTCCAAGACTAGGAAGGAAGCACGAGAACTCAGGAGGAGCGATGACAGCCGTCAGATCAGCCTGAAGAAGAGATCTGGGTCATCGAGGAGATTTACGTCCAGGAGGAGCCACAGCAGGAGGAAACGAAGACGAGGATCTGGGCCGTTCGTTTGGGAGCGGACGCGTGTCACAAGATTACCCACATCGGGAACTCGGACACTGGAGGTTGGAAGAGGAAGTTATTCAACTTCACGAGTGATGAGAGGGTGAGAGATCCGTGTTTTGGGGCCTATCTGACATCATCTCGGGATATCGGTACTCTGAGGATAGTGTGGGGGCTAGAGGAGTCGGCAAGTGGACAGGTGGCACCTCACATCTCGGGAGCTCATAAGTGGAAGGGATGAGAATTTTTTGTTTAAGTCGCGAGGCGCGAGGATGCAAAGCGGCGAAGTGACGAGAAGGCCAGGAGCCATCCATCTGAGAGGATAGGTGGCAGAGATCGGTGATCTCGCAAACTCGAGAGTTCGCAGGTTGAAATCCCAAGTGTTGGCTGCTCTAAGTCACGAGTGGCGAAGTGGCGAGAAGATAGGAGCCATCCATCTGAGTGGACAGGTGGCAGAGATCAAGAGATCTCGCAAACTCGAGGTTCGCATGTTGAAGGCCCAAGTATTGGGTGTTCAGAGCTGCGAGGAGCGAGGACGCGAAGCGGCGAAGGAACGAGAGGATCGGGACCGTCCATTGAAGAGGATGCATGTCAAAGATTGAGGGATCTCGCGAACTCGAAAGTTCACAAGGTAAAAGCCCAAGCATTGGGTACTCTGAGTCACGAGGACACGAGGCGCGAGAAGGAGATAACCATTGGATCTAGATCATATGAGGACCATTGGATCTACACGTGGGATCATGTATCGGAGCCTCGGGAGAAAGGACTCAAGAATTTGGCCACGGGGATCACGAGATTGCGAGAAGTGAGATTCTGATCGTTGGAGGACAGGTGGCCATATCAAGAAGGCAAGTGGAATACAGGTGGCCATAGCAAGCGGGTGAGTGGAATACAGGTGGCATGAAGACCTCGGGATCTCACCGCGAGAACTCCCGAAATATTGGCGTCAGGATTTTCGATCCTGCAAGGTGCAAGGTCTCAGCGAGATAAGAGACCGTTGAGAAGTCAATTCATGTGCGCCTCGACACTTCGGCATATCGGGTGTCGAGAGTTGGAAAATCAAGGGGTTGATATAGCGAGTCGCGAGGCCACGAGGGAGGTAAGGCCATGGACACAGGAGTAGTGGTCATATGGTGGAAGCTTAGCCAGGAGGGCTAGCGCATAGGAGCCAAGAGCTCATCAAAAATCAGGGATTGGAGAGTACTGTGACTCTCGACAGTAGGAACGCTGAAACCCCGAACCCCGATAGAGAATCAAGGATAACCACGGTCAAGTATTGAAGGTCGTGAGGGTGAGGAAAAGGACCTGTGGATCAGGTATTTTGCAGCAGCGATTCCAACAGGAATCTAAAGAGCCACTTCGGCTTAGCAGAAGCAGGAAAAGAACGATCCTGTGAGCAGGAGGTCAAGTGAAGGAACCCTGCGGGGTGATAGGTTGGACATCTCTACATCAAATAAGATTCTATATTTCTCATCCCAGCCTTTCTAATCACATTCTTACCTAACCTTCTGAACACAAAGCATTACAAGAATCTGATTCATCCTGCGATAGATAAGGAACTCTCTTCCACTACAACATGCAACATAAGGAATATATTCACTTTATGTACTTCATGGTCCATTAGATATATTATTCTCTCTAGTTCTCTTTAGTGTGGATAGAAAGAGCTTGATCTATTTTATTCTTTCTAAGAATTTGCTAAAAGAACTATATTTGTCTCTCAAGGATATAAAGAGTATATAATGGATAGTGAATGATGAATTTTTATCTTCCCTATCCTATATGCTCACCTACAACCACTATATTTCATCCAAAGTCTACAATTTTCCTCTTCTTGATGT
>ML779551.1:686300-706065 GCA_009831015.1 Picea engelmannii
TTCCACATACCACCAGAAATGGCATGATAAGCACTATCCATCTAGGATAGTTTCACCAACAATTTCCTTGATCTTCATCTCGTTATTCCTCATACAAGCATGGGTCCTCCAACCTTTCTTCTAGGATAACTCAATCCGTAAAGGGTCTTCCCGTGAGGGCTTTCACCATAAGGGGACCACTTTGGAGTTCATCCATTTGTACACCTTATCAATCATGATAATACAATAATGAGAGCATGGGTCCTCCAACCATTCTTCTAAGATAACTCAATCCGCAAAGCGTCTTCCCATGAGGGCTTTCACCATAAGGGGACCACTTTGGAGTTCATCCATTTGTGCACCTTATCAATCATGATAATACAATAATGAGTCATCTATACATTTTTCCAACAATGCATCATATACCAATGGAACCACATCGATCCATCTTCATCATGTATCAATGACAACTCATTGATCCATCTTTATCTATGCATTCTCATCAAGGACAATACATATTATATTACATAAATCATCAATCAATCAATCCTTTGACATCAATCAATCACTTGAAATCAATCAATCAAACCATTGGCATCAATGACAACATGACCCAACATCTCCAATATGTTTTTCCATGTGTGTTGTCTTCATTGGAATAAAATGAGCCTCCTTAGTCAATTTATCCACCTCCACCATGATGGAATCATGTTGCTTCATTGTTTAGGGCAGCTTTGTAATAAAATCAACTGTAATAACTTCTCACTTCCATTCTAGAATGGGAAATGACTGTAAAAAACCTGTTGGATGTCTATACTCTATCTTCACTTTCTAGCATTCTAGACATCTAGTTATGTAATTAGCCACTTCCTTCTTCATTCCTGGACAAAAATATTGGATTTTTACAGCTGCAGTTGTCTTTTGATATCCTAGGTGTCGGGCATAGGTTACATTGTGAATTTCCTTCAAAATTTCATTTTTCATCTCATTGGAATTTAGCACATATACTTTTCCTTTGTACATGATACTTCCATCTTCTTTCATCTCATAAGAATTAAATTTCTGTTGAAAATTACCTTGCTGTAATTTTTCTTTTACTTTTAGATATTACTGATCTGAATTTGTTGTTGAAATTATTCAATATTTTAGATCATTCTTGTACATGCTAATTGATGCAATATGATTCTCATGTTCTCTCCTGTTGAGTGCATCAACCACTTGATTTTATTTACCCTTTATATGCTTAATTTCAAAGTCATACTCGCTTATAAATTCCATCCATCTAGTTTGTATAACATTTAATATTGCCTATCCAAATAATGCTTCAAAACACAATGGTCTATCCTTATCTCAAATATATATCCCATGAGGTAATGCCTCCACATTTTCAATGCATGTACAATTTTTGTTAACTCAAACTCATGGGTATCATAATTCCTCTCATGCTCTCATGGGTATAGACTCATAACATACCACATGATATTTTTGACTAAGGACTTCACCAAGCCCTTCCTTGCATGCATCAATGCACACAAAAAAATCTCCATTCGGATATGAAATCTTCAATATTGGCACACTTGTCAATATTTCCTTCAACTGCTGAAATCTCTCTTCACACTTCGAAGTCCATTCAAACTTCACTCCATTATTTCAAAAATAAGTGATTGGACTTGCAACATTTGAGAATCCTTTTATGAATCTTTGTTAATAATCGATAAGACCCATGAATTATCTGACCTCTATGACATTTCTTGGCACTAGTCATCCTATAGTGGACTTTATATTCTAAGGATACAATGTTATCCCTTCTATTGAAATTATATGCCTGAAGTAGTGGATCTTCTTTTGATAAAAGATACACTTAGATTAGCATACAATTTATGCTGTCTAAAAACTTGCAACATCATTCTTAAATGTTTCTCATAATCCTCTTGTGACTTAGAGTAGAGAATTATATCATCTAGGAACACAATCACAAACACTATAAGGAAAAGACATTTTAACGGAGGTTTCTAGTGTTACAAAATTGACGAAATTTGGAGAAAAAAACCTCTGCTACAACATTTATTATCGATAGCAGATGTTTTTGTGGATACTATAACGAAAGTTGATTATAACTAAAAAAATATGGGCAACCGGAGGTGTTAGCGGATGTTTCAAAATCGGTGTGTTTGTATGAGGCACAAGAACTGGTGCATACATACAACTACAATACCAGTGCAGTCCACTTAAATTCAAGCACTGGGGTAGTAAAATATGAAATAACTGTGGCAGTAAAATATTTAAGCACTGGTCATTTGTCTTATAAGCACTAGGGATTTAACAAAAAAACACACTGGAAGATTTAAAAATAATTAAGAACCAAGGATTTCTTCATAGAACACACCAGTGTGTTATTAATAAGAAGGCATAGATGATGTATAAAATAATATGCACCGATGTGTTACAGGGAAAAATGCCCCAGTGCATTAAAAGTCGAAAGCACTGGTGCTTTTCTATAACAAACAAGCCTCGATGCATATCAATAACACAATAGTGTCAGTGTGTATCAATAAATCATATGCATCGGTTCTTCGTATAATATTAACACACTAATGGCCAAATTTTTAATATAATTTTGTTGTATTAAATTAATATTGAAATCAGTGTTAATTGATTACATAAAAACACAGGTGCCAATTTCATATGAAACACACCGATGAGTTTTAATATTAAACACGTCAATGAGATTAATAATTAAAATACACCGAGAAACATCAATGATCCATATGGATGTCGGTGGCCTCCCACCTATTCCAACTGGTTCATTTTGGTAATTTTCCAGTTTGGCATTTTTTTTCCTAGTTTTCATGTCCCTGACTTGCAAGGCCATTTTGAGGCCCTAAACAACGTTTTTAGGGCTCACCACAGTAAAAAATGACGTCTGATAGATAGTAGAAAAATCTGTAGTCCTCGGATAGACCTTTCCAACGGGCTATGGTGCGCCTAAAACAAATATCGTATGAAAAAGTTACGACCCCGGGAAGTTGATGTACTAACTTACCCAAACGGGGCCCACATGACTTTTGGCACTTCATCTCCTAGGGTTAGGTTTTTGGATATCTAGGGTTTTTGAAATTCTTGTATATTGTAAAAATGCCTTTAGAGCCTCATTGTAATCATCTTCTTGCGAATGAGCACGACCATCACATCTCTTCTCAGAGATAAGCTGGCACCATTCCAGCAAGCTTGTTTTCCACTGCATTTTAAAGTTTAAACTTATTTCCTTATTGAATAGAAAACCAATTTTATTGTATCTTTGTTATTTTGTGTTAATCATCTTTTAATAATATATATTCATTTTGTTCTGCTCATAAAATCTGGATCAGTGGTATCAAATCGGTCTACTCCTTGTTGTCTTAATGCATGTCCCCAACGAGGTCAGGGTACAAAGAATTGGGTCTTGAGCTTGCTTCTCTTGAGGACAAAATCTCTCGCACACCCAAATGACCTCTCATGGAAGGAGAAAATAAATATGAAGGGACAATATATCCTTTCAAAATGTTGCTTGGGGAAGCCCTCATGCAACAGAGGAACGACATGATGAATAGTTTCATGCAAATCCTTTAGTGGCTACCAATAGGCAATGCATCTTCCTAGAGAAGAGGCGTCGCCCCCTTCAATGTACAAATCAAATTTTATATTCCTATATTTGAAGGTCATATAAACGAAGATGTTGTAGACAAGTGGTTGAATCTACTAGAAGGGTACTTTTATATCCATAACTTTTCAAATAGATTAAAATTTACTTTTGCACTCCTCAAAGTTGTTCCCCATATCAAAGATTGTTGGGAAAATTTCTGTGAGAAAAAGGAAATAGAGGAACCCTCATTATTTACAGTCACAGACACCTGGGAATCCTTCAGGGATTCTATTAAGGAACAATACTACCCCTTCGAAAGTTATGACGACTTGTATACCAAATGGACCACATTGCGACAAGAAAGAGACGAAGTAGTGCCAGATTTCAAAAATATCTTCCATACCCTACGCACCAAGATGGGTATCAAAGATTAAGAGAGACATTTGGTGCTCAAGTATTGTGGTTCTCTGCATAGATACATCTAGACCTAAATAGAATTTATGGACATCTCATCCTTGGGCGTGGCCTATTGATATGTCATCAAAATCAAACAGACGCTCAAACACAAGACGCGATAATTTGGGCCTAGGAACCCCTCGCAGCAAAAACTAGGAAAGGGCAGCCCCAACCTATAGAACAAAGGATAGAGAAAATATGGATAGTATCAGGACAACCAGTCCAAGCCGCAAGAAAAGAAGGACATTGGAAAGACAAAGAAGGATATTGGGAAGTGGTGCGACTTCCATAAGAGCCCTTGGCATAGCACTATTGATTTCCACTCAAAGTACTCGTTGGTGGCCGAAGTGAAAGCCTTTGAATCAGATGCGGGTTCTAACTCTGAGTCAGAACTAGAAAGGGGAAGACAGATCATTGACGTGGAACCCATGCCACCATTACTACCACCAAGCTCCAGCCTAATGAACCATATGATCCAAAAGAAGGTGAGGGCCTTTTCCAGTCACAGATGTGGGTAAAAGGCACCCTGTTTCACTTCATCATTGATAGTGGTAGCCCTAATAACTTCATCTCAGCATAGGTCATCAAGTGGTTGGCCTTGCCGAAAATATCTCACCCACATCCCTACACCATTAGATGGCTCCGCCAAGGAACCGATTTCCATGTCAGCTAACAGTGTTGACTGTCGTACGACATCAAGCCCTTCAAAGACAAGGTATTGTGTGATGTTTCTCCTCTCGAAGTTTGTAATGTTCTTTTGGACCAACCTTATTTATGGAAATTTCATGTTGTAGATGAGTCTAGGCATCGTAGTGTTATTATCACTTTGAACAGGAAATTGTACAGGTACCCAAGGTAATCCCTCCTAGTGCTATTTCCTTCATCTATGCCAAGTAATGCAAGAAGGTCATCTCTTAGACTGGGAAATTTGTCTTCTTCATGATTCACTCTCAGAGTAAGCGAAAGATCACAGCCACATCCAGGACCTCCGTGGTTGATCTCTCCACACAACATAATCAAGTGGATAAGGTCATGGAAGAATACTCAGATATCTTCTCCTCTCTTATTGGGGTACCTCTGCACTACCAGGTCAAGCATCCCATTGATCTGACCCCAGAGACACTACTACCCAATGGATTAGTATACCATCGCTCTCTGTTAGAAAATGAGGAGATCAAGAGGAAGATCCAAGAACTTCTCCACAAGGGGCACATATATCCCATCTCATCTCCTTGTAGGAGCCCAATCATACTAGTGCAGAAGAAATATGGGACTTGGTGACTCTACATTGATTACCAGACCCTGAATAAAATCACAGTCCGGAACTGGTACCCGATTCCCTGAATCGACGACCTCCTTGATCAGCTCACAGGGGCAAAATACTTTAGTAAGATAGATCTAAACTCTAACTACCACTAGGACCCAATATAACATACAGATGTATGGAAGACTGCCTTCAAGTCAAAACAAGGTCTTTTTGAATGGTTTTTCATGCCCTTTGGTTTGACAAATTCTCCAACAACTTTTATGAGGATGATGGGCAATATCCTGCAACCTTTCACTAGTACGTTTGTAGTGGTGTATATGGATGGCATCCTCATCAACAACAAGACTTTCATGGAACACTTACAGCATATTCAGCAGGTTCTGCACACCCTACAACAACACAAACTATATGAAAACTTGGAAAAATGCTCCTTTGACATGGGCAGGGTCCATTACTTAGGCTACATCATTGTTAAGCATGGTGTGCATGTGGATCTAGCCAATATCTAGGTCATCTTTGACTGTCCAGCCCCAACCACACTCATTGAGATTTGATGCTTCTTGGGCCTCACCAATTTCTATAGCATGTTCGTGTTGGGATTCTCTCATATCGCATGGGCCCTCAGCCAAGTAACTAGGGGTGGCAGTAAGGAAAAACTTGTGTGGGGAATGTTCCAACAAAAATCCTTCGATGAATTGAATAATTGTTTTTTATCATCCCCAGTACTTTAATTACCTGACCTACAACATCCCTTTGATATTGAGACAGATTCTTCAGACTATGTTGTGGGCATCGTTCTCACTCAACACGGCCACCCCATGGCATATCACAGTGAGACACTATCGAATGTTATCTATAAGTACCCTACTTACATCAAAGAATTGTACTCCATTGTGAAATCCTACTGTCAGTGGATACATTACATTATGGGGAAGGAGACAGTCATCCACACTGATCACAAGCCACTATAGTTCATGCAGACTGAAGGAAAATTGTAGAATTACCACCATCAAAAGTGGTCCACATACTTACAAGAGTTCCACCTCAACATCAAGTTTAAAATAGGAAGTACCAACTGAGTTGTTGATTTCCTCATTCGACCTTCAGTCACGGCACTCACAATGGTGCTAGACTCTTGCGGCCATGACACCTTTGGATGGCCCCACCTCTATGAGATAGACCTTGACTTCTCCACCACCTACCAAATGTTGGGATAAAACTGAGTGGTTTCTAATCTCCATATTGAGGAGGGGTTGTTGTGCCATCTGGTCCATCTCTACAACCCATCAAATGAGAGCGCGAAGATTATTTGAGAACCTCACTACAGTCTAGTGGCAAGACACTTTGGCACTGAACAGACAGTGGTAGTGTTGTAGAAACATTTCTACTGGCTGAAACTTCGACAGGATGTCGGAAAGTATATTAGGTCCTACATCACCTAAGCTATTGCCAAATTGGCCACTAAGAAATAGGGCATGTACACCCCTCTTCCTACTACTGACAAGTCGTGGGAATCCATCTCAATGGACTACATGTCGGGCCTCTCATACACCAAGAGGGGAAATGACTGTGTTTTTGTGGTTGTTGATCACTTTTCCAAGATGACGATTCTGGCTACCTACAGGAAGAACGTCACTGCATAGGCCACTTCCAATCTCTTCTTTGAATTCGTATTGGTACACTTTGGGATCCCACAAACCATTATCTCATATCAGGATAGTCATTCCTCAACACATTCTAGTCGAGCCCCTGGTCACTGGTGGATACCAAGCTCACCAAATCCATTTCCTTCCACCCTCATACAGATGGCCAAACTGAGTTCGTCAATTGGATGATCGTACACATCCTATGCATGTACAATTCCAATCACCTCAGCACATGGGATGAGAGTCTTCCCTATGTCCATCATAGCTACAATCAATCCCTGCATAGCTCAACTGGCCACAACCCCTTTCAGGTGGGGTTGGGATTCCAACCATTGGGCCCCATGGATGTTGCACTACCCCTAGAAACCACATCAACCAAATCATCCCCTACTCCACTAGAAGCTGAAAAATCCACCCAGTTCATTGAGCAGATCCAGCACATCCTCCAACAGGTTAGGATATTTTACAGAATTCCAATGCCAAGCACAAGCAGCGCCATGATCAACACTAGGTGCAACATAAGTTTCAGGTGGGCGACAAAGTTTGGTTGCACTTGCAGAAAGAATGCCTTATAGGGCCCCATTGGAAGATTCACCCACTTCATTATGGGCCATACACCATCACCAAGGTTGTGGGTGACAATGCTTTTGCAGTCAACACTCCCCCTTTCCTTGGCCTGCACCCAGTCTTCAATGTGGCTCTCCTTCAACCATATTTCCCACCATTATTGGACACCTCAGAGATAGCAGAGCAGTTGACACCAACATAGATCAACCCTGACTACATGCAACATGAATCTAGTGATCATATTGTGGACACACATATCAAGGGCACCGGACCACAAAGGATCCAATTTTATCGAGTTGTCAAAGCAGGGCAGCTCCTTCACCAAGGCAAGTGGCTCGCCCGGGGCAAAATTTAGAAAAAATTTCCTCATTTGATGGGGAACTCAATGAAATGGATATCATTACTTCCTAGGGGGGAAGGATTGATCGATATGGATTTTGGTGGCCTCCCACCTATTCTAATTGGTTCATTTTGGCAGTTTTCTAGTTTGGCATTTTTTTCCTAGTTTTCGGGTCCCTAACTTGCGGGGCCATTTTGAGGGCCTAAGAAAAATTTTTAGGGATCACCACAGTTAGAAAAAACTGTTGATAAGTAGCAGAAAAATGTGTAGTCCTCGGATATACCTTTCCAATGGGCTATCATGCGCCTAAAATGAATATCGTATGCAAACGTTACAACCCCAGGAAGTTGATGTACTAACTTACCCAAACCTACATGACTTTTGGCGCTTCATCTCTTAGGGTTAGGTTTTTGGATATCTAGGGATTTTGACATTCCTGTTTATTGTAAAAATGCCTTCAGAGCCTCATTGTAATCATCTTCTTGCGAATGAGCATAGTCGTCACATCTCTTCTCAGAGATAAGCCGCCACCATTCCAACAAGCTTGTTTTCTACTGCATTTTACAGTTTCGTCTTATTTCCTTATTGAATAGAAAACCAGTTTTATTGTATCTTTGTTATTTTGTGTTAAGTATCTTTTAATAATCTTTATTCATTTCGTTCTTCTCATAAAATCCGGATCAATCGATCTGTGATAGTGGAATTATTGTTATTTTTTAATTCCATTATTTATCAAAAAAATTACATATATCTTGTATTTTGATTAGTGAATTTGGATATGATGTTTGGATTAATTTGTTATATCATTAGATTTTGCATCTCTTCATTATAATATTTAGTCATCCATATATTTAACGAACGATATAACATTTCATAGTGGCATTGAACAACACAGTAGAATAAATTAAAACATATTGTATTATATGAATAAGAGGGTCTTTGTCATACAAAATGGGACACTTATCAGTAATCCCATGTCTTTCAATTGGGACACTATGTCCATTACATTAAACAAAAATGTTTGATTTTCACAGACAATGTTTTCAAAAAAATACAATTGCACCTTGCATTGATATCCAAATATATTGGTCATCATTCTTCACTGGAATTGTTGTTAGTGCTCGAGCTACTTCCATGCCTTGGGTTATTTTGTTGAATGTTTGGTTAATTGATTGTTTTTTTCTTCTTGAAGTTCCATCTACAAACATAAAAATAAATTGTAATGAGTCTATCTACTTTGGTGAGAATAATGAAAATTGAAATAAATAATATACATGAATGTAAATTGAAAAGTGACGTACCTCTGAAGCAAGAAGTGACTCATGAATCATACATATATGTTCAAAATCAAGTCTCATGCATTGTTTCAACAATTGTTCTATTGGCTCAGCTCCATACTTTGTTTCCTGCAAGTTTTATACCCCATAATAAATCATATATTTAATATAAAGTATTATTTTTGTTTCATTAATTATAAAATGTTGGAAGTAAAACAACATAGATTATACTTACAAATTCGACAATTAATTTTTGATATGGCAACATATACTCACAACCCTTAATTAACCCAATGTCAATCAATTTTTCTAATGAATCTTCTTTGGATGTTACCACATTTTTGAAGACATTCGACGATGGTTGTTGTAAAACAACTTAAAATCTACAAAAGAAAAACCTTAAGTTGTTATAAGGAAAAAACAATTACTCACAAACTTTTCTATCAACCCTTTTCTTCCTTGTCATCTAGTTTTATGTGCAAAATGAGTTCCATTTTCTTTTCTTTTCTGTAAGAAAATATTTGAAAATTAATATTTAATGTATAATCAATTATTTGTACCTAATATACAAATTCAATGATTACATACATTTGAATCACGTTGTTGTTGAGATAGCTCCACCTGCAATGCAATTATGTCCAATTCTTTGACCATCTCCTTGTACACTTTTTTGGACATTCCTACTGGCATATTTTGAATATCAACTCGTTGGTCCTCTGGGATTCTCATAATTTTCCTGAAAAAATAACATGAAAATAAAGTATTTTTATATTGATATATGAAAACTAAATATCACAAAATTGATATGTTAATAAATGAATACTTTGTAATATATATATATATATATATATATATTCTAAAAAAGTGTTTTTAGGAATATTCATTTTTGAATGATTCTTTTTTGTTGTTGTATGCTTTTTCTATTGCAAGTCTAACAGGTCTCATTGACCATTGCTCTGGAAATGCTTCTTATAGTTTAATATAACTTGGTTCTTTTAATCATTGGATTGATTTCTATATTGTAAGTGAAAAGTACATCGATAAGTTCATTCCACTATATCCCTCATAGTTCTCTATAAGTTTCNCCCCCCCCCCCCCTTTGATTAATCTCCAACACCACTCCAGATGAGATAAAGACCAATTCATAATCATTTACATCTTCTATATTAATTAATTTTTTTTTTATGATGACATTTTGTTCCCTCGTTGTTGGTTCCTGTAGAGAATTAAACATATGTGAATTAACATATTGTTTGAAACATGTCATCTAATATTCCTAAGTATATTATGAATGAAAATTCAAAAAACAAATCATATTGAATAGTATTTTTTCATTCACCTAATTCATCCATCTGCAATTTTTCCATCAAGATTTTAAGCTCTTCTACACTTAGATAAGAAATAATGTTATCGAGCTTCCTCATTTTGTGGCCCTACATCACACACACTAACCAATACATATTAGTTAAACTTACATATAGTTCAACCATATTAATTTTGTATAGAATTTATAGAGAACCTTCTTTTTTTGTTTTTCCAGATGTGTCATCATTGTGTCGACTATAAATTTTCTTATTTGAACTCTTCTCACTCATATTTTTATCAATATACAACTTGTACCATTCAATACATAAATTATTAAATATGATTTATAAATAAATCACATAATTTTCACTGAAAAATCAATCGTTGTAACCGGTGCGATTTTTATATACAAAGCACCGGTGTGTTTATTACATAAAACACACCAGTGCACTCCATACAACAACACGAACCGAAATTTTTTATTTCTTTTTTAAAATATTGTGAATTACAACAATGTGATATATATAGAAGACATCACAACGACTATAGTAGAAAACAAAAACATAGCAACAAAATTAAACATTCATAAATAAAAACAATAGAAAAATTACACATCGATGAGAAGAAAAATTTTAAAAAATATGTGATGACATTTTCTGTGTTGTTTAGATGAGAACATCGGCGATATTTTTTTTTATGCACCATATTTTTTAATTTTCCTTTTAAAAAAAATCTGGCTTAATCGGTGCATTCTTTATACATAAATGCACCGATGCGTTTCTGTCGAAAAGGCACACCAGAAAAGTGGAAAATGTTTTTTAAAAAAAACGTCAAATCGAAAACTGTTTAAAAAAAATAAAGAAAATAAAAGGAAGAGGGCTGACTTCGTTCGGGATTTGATGCAATAAGTGGTCCATTTGCATCACATGTCAAACAATTATATATAGAAAAACAAACCCACTAGATCTAAAATACCTAAAATGAAAAGCCCTAATTCTGAAGTGATAGAGGGAGTTAAACCCTAGGGTGAAATTTTACATTCATGTAAGCAAAAAATAATAAGGGTTTAAGCTAAGTATGATTTATTTTTTATTTTTTTTTAATTATTTTTTTCTCTAAATGTAGGGTTTTGACTGAATCACCATACCCTTCAAATCTTGATTTTCTGAATATTTATGTTGTTCCAAAGTATTCTTCTTCTCCACAGTGCTCCCCGGTATGTCTCTCTTCCAAATATGTTTCCTGTAAATCTTGGAAGACTAATGAAAATATTGAATACCTTCTTAATATTAAAAAACCTTTATGAAAAGGGTTTAGAGTGAATCACCATACCCTTCAAATTCTCACATTCTGAATAATATTGTGGTTCCAAAGTATTATGCTCCTCCACAATGTTCCTCTATATGTCTCTCTTGCAAGTCTCTCCCCTGCAAAATATTTCAAAATAATGAAATAGTGAATATATTTTTAGTATTTAAATGACTTTATGAAATTCAATTCTCGCTCTTTTTTTAATTGTTTAAAAAAAATAGCGCATTATTTTTAACTTTTTCAGAAAAATGGTGCGTTTATGTAAGACGCACCGGTGCGGCCATATTACATTATGCACTGGTGTGTCCATATTATTTTACACACTGGAGAAATATAGCTTTTTTTTATTAACAAAATCTAGAAACACGGTGTGGTTTATTTTTCATCACATCAGTGCTTATTGTTAATATGTGCACTGGTGCATTTGTGGTTTATAAGCGCAGCTATATGCATTTAAATTTATTTGAACTTTTATTTGCACATAAAATAGTATACTCATCTTGAATTATCTTTTATAATGAATTCACATGACTTGCAATACTTCAATATACATTTTATGTTTTATGTCACCTTGTTCTTAAAAAATGGTTTCAAAACTATATTCAATCTCAGATTACAGTATGGTCCTCGAAATTTATTTTAGATATGTACAAGAAACTTTATTGCTAATTTTTCTAAAATGAAGGGAGCAAATCTTATTATATGATCAAATGGCCAATTCTTCAAATTATAGCCCATTCCATATTGTTCAAAGTCCATCGCAGAGTTCTCCCTTTCCATCTCTAGTAAGTTTAACTTATTTTATTTATGTTTTGACTATCTCTTTGAATTTTTTTTATCCATGTCAATCTGAATAAAAATGTATTCGAATTTGCAGGATCCTGATTCAGAATCGAGTTCAGATGAAGAAAATATTCCAGTACTAGTTCAAAAACATCGGAATGTATTATCAGTATCAACATACCACAAGAAGTTGGTAGATGAAAATGGACAACCTCTTTACCCTTCCAATTGTGACATTCTATCTTCCAACCACAATCCTTGGTCGACGATGGTAATAATTGTTTGGTATAATGTAATTTGAACAAATAATTTATTGCATTGTGCTTACTAATATCATCGATGTACTAATGTTCAATATTTTTGAAATTATGATTCTTCTGATGATGAGTGACCTACATACGATATTCCGTTGCACCCCACAACAATGTCAACTAGAGATAAGGTTGCAATGAGAGCACAACTCGGAGAGGAAACGTACAAAGAATGGTTGAATCAACCACCTATTCAATTCCCACTACATCCAGATTCACCAATTAGGAATGACTACAACAATACTAGTTGTTCTTCAGCAGTTGGCAATAGAAATAATCAAAAAGATTTTGGTAGGGATGATTGCTTATAGGATATGAATTCCATGGAGACAATGTTGTTAGATGCATTATAGAATGATGAGCTAGGGGATGATTCTCATATCAATGATACCATTTTAGAAAGCCTAAAATATGTTTCCACCACCCCTCTCTTTGGGCCTAGTTCCCATTCAAGGTCTACCTAGCTTGGGACAACAATGTTACTTTACAACGTGAAAGAAAATTTGGCATGTCAAATGCATGTTTCTCAGCAATATTGAGGTAATTAACCAGCAAGTGCCTTATATTAATTTTGTGAAATCTTGTCACAATACAATCAACATTATAAATGGTTTCTTTTATAAATGTTAAATGACCTTGTAAATTAATTATATTTCCTGCTAATTGTAGGATATTCAAAGATAAGGTTCTTCCTAGTGATATAGTGTTTCCCGATAGCTATGACGAGACAAAATAGTTGTTGAAAATGTTGGGTGTTGAGTATATATCATATCATGCATGTCTGAATGATTGTATTTTATATAGAGGAGAATATGCAGACAAAGAGATATGTTTGAAATATGGGCATGATAGGTACCATAAATCAAATAAAAATGGTAAATTGCATGGTCCTCCTCATAATATATTGAGGCACATGCCTATAATCCCAAGGATTCAAAGGCTCTTTCGTTGCAAATAAGTATCTATGTTGCAGGGATGGTATGACTCGCACAGAAGTGAATCGAGAGTTATGTGAATCCCAACAGATTCAATAGCCATGAAGCATATATAGAATACATGGAAAAAATAATTCAAGGATGAAGTACGAATTCTACCACTTAGCATAGAAATGGATGGAGTGAACCCATATTCTCTCCAAAACACCAACTATTCTATTTGGCATGTAGTAGTGATCAATAAAAATACCCCCCCATGGTTTTCCATGAAGAATGAACATCTTATGTTGGCTCTTATAGTCCCTAGTAGAAGACAAGTTAAGAATATGGATGTCTACCTACAACCACTAGTAGATGAATTGAAGGAATCATGGGAAGGGATACATTTATATGATGTATCAATAACCATCGCAACAGAGAGGAGTTTTACATTGTATGGCATATGTGCTTACACCACACATGATTATCCATGATTAGGAGTTTTCTATGGTAGTTAACATGTTTATTGATTTGTTTATATACGTAACACTATTTATTTGCATATTGTATTCGTTGTGATTGACATTCTATTCTTAAATGCTAACGTGTTATGTATACAATAATTTCATAGGTTTTGTAACTAAAGGATATCATGGATGTAAATGTGTGGACCTTCTCTGAATTCTAGGTGGTCCAACCACCTACGAAAGCCAGTGTATAATTGCTTGAGGGTATTCCTCCCAAAAGAACACCCTTATGGAAAAGAAACATCCACTTTCAATGATAAACCAAAGAGAACCCAATTGCATGCAATAATGACACCAACGGAATGTCTTAAAGAATATGAGAGAGAAAACAACAAGTATATTATAGAAATGTTTGATTCAAATGGGGATTCTATGTTCGATGATCCATAATTATTCGACACCTATGTTGATAGATTACCCATTTGGATGAAAAGGAAATCTATCTTTTATGAGCTCCCCTATTGGGAGTATCTTAAGATTGCCCACTTACTAGATCCCATGCATATATTTAAAAATGTTTCATCTTATTTATGGAGGCACATATCATCGAAAGAAAGTGACACATTAGCTGTGAGGAGAGATCTTATTTCTTCAAAAACTAAAAATAAACATTGGCCAATATAAGAAAGTAGAGGAGATGTTGGTCCCTCTTGGTCTTTCAAAGAAGTTCGTGTCCCATGGATTTTGAAGAAAGAAGATCTTTCTTTGGAAAAGGAAGTTATATTGGGTGTGAAGGTGCCTTCTTTATATGGGTATTCCCTATGGTGTTGCTTCACTATGCGTCAAGACCATTTGTCTGGGTTGAAATCACATGACCATTTGAACCTTCTAAAGGTACAACATATGTCAAAAATATGATTTTATTATTTGCAATTTTTATTTTTATGCCATGGGATAAAATAGAATTAATGTTTTATGTCTTTACTTTGTAGTGTCATTATCCTCTTCTCGTGCATGGGTGTGTGAACCATGACTTCCCCCATGACCTAAGGCGTGCCATATCTAAATTATTTGCATTTGTATGTTGGATCACATCAAAGGAGAATCATATGGCTAGCATTCCACGATGGTGTCAAGATATAGCTGATATTGTTTGTATGTTTGAGAAGGAACTACTATCGCGTTTCATGGACTTGCAAGTTCATCTTTGTAATACCCTTAGGCTAAACCCCAAATTGTAAATGTAAATGTAAATGTAAATGTAAATGTACATAAGCTGGTGAGTTTTTTTATATTATTTTGCGTGCACCTTCCATGGTATAGTGTGCACATGTACTGCACGCTAAAATGATGAAGTGTGCACATTCCAGGATACCAAACGCAAAAAACTTAAGTGAGCACGATTTAGAGTCCAGAGATCCTTTTGTGTATATGTTGTGTTTTATAGGCTGTTGAGCCAGTTATTATAAGCTAGGAGGCTTATGTGTTGAATTAGGCCAAAGAGCCTAGATGTTAAGGGTCAGTGAGCCTATTTTTGTATATGTCACATCATTAATATAATATAGTGTTGTGTCTAGACTGACCACGATAAAAGAGTATGGGGTACTAAACTCCACTAGTTAGGGAAATGGGGGGGATAAAAGTTAATGATAAGGGGCTCAGCTAGGGGGCTTAAGCCAAAAAGAAATATTATATTAATATTCCTTAAAGTATAAAGTTGGATGATTATTTTATCCTAATTTTTAAGGATGGGGACAAGTGGACCAAAGTAGCTCTCAACATGACAAGTTTCAAGTTGGGAACATGCATACATATAGTTTGGACTTAGTTCATTTGGGGGGGATCTGTTCATTCATTCACTCACTCACTCATTTTTAGTTGTCCTTTGTACCTACATGTAACCATACTTGTACCATAATCGAACAAGTAGCATACCCGTATCTGTACCTTGTTAGCTTGGGAGTTGGGATGAAGAGGCGGGTTGTCATAATCGTGGGATACCGAAAAGGCAGGTTGTCATGCTCATGAGAAATTCTCTTGAGGTGAGAGAATTGATGGGAATTTATTTAGCGAAGGTGCCAAACTGTAGCTACAGGGCTCTGGGACTTCTTGTCTAGCCTGTTGTTGAATCCTTGGAAGGGAAGTGGGGTAGTCGAAGGACTATTGAGCAGAGAAGGGTCACACTTCCTGGGGTGTGATAGGCATGTGGGGAATGAGGGACTGTAGGTAGTTAGTTTGAGTTGGCAACTATGACGGAGTCTTTCCTATTGTCTAAGATACATCATTCTAGTTAGGAATCCCTTTACCCGGGTGGAGTTTAGTCCCAGCTCAGGGGTGACCCACTGCTAAGAGTGATGAGCAGTGTGGTCTAAGGATAGGAGGTTCATGGAAGGTCTGCATGCAGTTGGTGACATTTTTTACAAGACAAGTGTCCATTTTGTGTTAAATTATATGTTGCATTATTATGTATGTGTTTATTTTAATGGGTTATTCTTGTGTGTGGTTTATACCTATTTTTATATTTATGAGTAATGCATGTCTATGCTACATGTATATGTTTACTCTTATTTCCGTATGAATCTGTGCATTTATAGAATGTATTTTTCTATTTTAAGTTTTATATATAAAGTTCTACAAGAGTTTCTGTGTGTATATGTTTTAATTTGCATACAGCTCGAAAAGTTTATGTGGCATAGACTAGTTGGATGTTGGGGATGTTACAATATGGTATCAGAGCATAAAACATTTTCGGTGGCATGACCCAACCTGGGTGGTCGGGTATGTTAAAATATTCTAATTAACCTAGTAGATGAAGGTTGAATTAGTAGGGTAGTCTCCTGTCATTGGATTTTTTTTTTAGAGAGGTACATGAAGAAATTGAAAGGATTTGTTCATCAAAGGGAAAAATTTGAGGGGTCTATGGAAGAGGGGTACACATCATATGAGTCTTTCTATTATTCAAATGAGTACATCAATCAGATCAAAAACACACCAGGTGCAGTGATTTGGGATGACAAAAGGGATGAAGACAAAAGAGAAGGGGAGCTTCTCCAAACGAATGGAAAAAGGTGCTTGATAAATAGTAAGTGACATATCGTTTGTTAAATTTCTACACAGTAACTATTCAAAATGAAATTCATAATGTATATTTTCATTATCTCATATGTACTATATGTTGGTATGATTTCGTGAATACATCAGCGAATTCGGAAATTGATGCCATCAATAAATTCATTCTTTACAATTAAGAGGTAACACAATCATGAGTCGCATTGTACGAACAGAAGAAGAGGAAATGGGAAAGTGACAGGAAATAATTCATACAGTTGAATGGTAGAAGCATGCCTTATCCTAATCATTTAAAAAAAAATATGCCAATGATATGCCCCAACAGTTGGGTTGTTGACCAAGTCAAAGAGAAATATGGTGCATCTGGTCGTTACCCACGTGAAGAAGAGGATGCACTAAACATAGGGATTGGTTGCAACAACTCGGTAATAATATTTTCATGAACATAATTTTTAAATTTGTAATGCACATTTGAATTGTAAGTACATCTATATTATTTTATATTTTAATGGTCAAGTTATTAGACACATATTGACATTGTGATTTGTTCATTTTTTTATAGGTGCATTTGTTCCCATCTATGTGGGCATATGGACATCATTTTCGCACAGAGGATGTTGATGATGGACACATGATACAAGAATGTGGAGTGGAGGTCGAGTTCGACCAATTTAGTCGTGCTAGCCACCACGATCAAAACACCATATGTGGGAAGTTATGTTATGTCAGAAAGATACAAGAGATCATTTGAGTGTACTTCTCTTCTTTCCAATGTGTATTTTTAGGTGCAAGTAGTGGGACACCTTTGATCGAAATAATGTAAAAGAAGATCATGATAGTGGGATGATATGTATCAACTCTAAAAAAATGTGGGATGAATTTAAGGAGACTTATTTTTTCCCAAAACACTACAACCAAGTGTTTTTTAACCCAGTTGTGTTGGATAGGGATTGGTGGTTTGTATTAAGACACGACCCTAGATCAAAACATATTTTTGAGAACAACAATTTTATCATGCTAAGCGAGGAAGATAATGAGGGTGATGACAACATAAAGTGATATGTACATGTTTTATTTCATATTTAATATTGTTGTTGTATCTTTTTGTTATATTCTTTATTTCACTAATTATATTGTTTTTTATTCATCCTCTTACAGAGGAAATGTTAAGTTAATTATAACAAATCTTTGAACAATTTTAGTTGGTTAACAATCAGTTTGATGCATAATGTGTTTGTATTTCCAATTATTTGTGATTGCATGGAACGTTTTTTATTTGAACATATTTATGTCATTGCATATATTTAAAAATGTTTCATCTTCTTTAATTATTTCCAATTTTGAAATCTTGAAAAATGTCAAATGTCCAGTTGAACTTTTAATGGGATATGTAATTATACTTTTTATGTTGATATAATTAGATGTAATGATATGGTTGGTATGCATGTTTAATAGTACAACATTTTTTAGGATATGTTAACATGATGATTCAAAAACTGAGTTTATGTTCATTTATTTTGTATAATTAAAAGTAAGATTAACAAAAAAAGTGGTTTATGATTAAAAAATTAAATTTATAACATGCTTTTGTGATAATTTGGTTTTTAACTAAATTAGTGTTTATTAGTTTGCATACTTTTATCATTGCTTTTGAAAATATTTATAAAAGTATGCCCCCAACGTTGAGAAAAACCACAATTAATGAAGTAATATTTAAATTTTGATAGCAATCAACTTACAAAATAATGACAAAAATAACAATAGGAACATTTGCATCCATAAAATTTTAAAGCCGATAGAATGCTTATCATTGGAGATCATAACTTTTTTATAATAACAATTTTTTGTGTAGAAGAGTCTATTCAAAACGAGTAATTAGTACAATGGAAAATAATATTTATTCATATGTAATTTGTTTAAAATTAATAATAATTAGTTAGAATGAATATGTATAATGAACTATATATGCCATTATAGTTTCAACCATATTGAACTTTTCAATTTATAAAAATAAACATGATGATGATAACCATATTATAACAAACATAAACAACATCTAAAATACACATTTATATTTTCTAGCTAACATCATCTAATTATATATACCTCTAGCACATATAAACAACATTAATTAGCTAGCAAACATCATTAATACATGTATTTTCTAACATCATCATCACACACATCTAACAAGAATCATTTAACATACACATCTATCAAGAACATTTAACATTAAACATATCTAGCATGACCTAAAAATGTACACATCAACATCAACATATAAATTAATTAAGTATATCATCATGATCAATAGGAAAAATGCACATATAATGAACAATGCTATAGCATACACATATATCAAGCAAATTTAACATCCAAAACTAACAGGACCTAACAATATACACATCAACATCAACATATAAATTAAGTACATCATCAACCTGATCAATA
>ML779551.1:712943-730355 GCA_009831015.1 Picea engelmannii
GAAGCGTTGTGCCTTCGCCTTCTCAGCTTTGATGTAGGGTACATATCTCAGTAAGTCAAGGAATTTGTTGACATACTCCTCCATAGTAAGTTGTCCCAGTTTGAGTTCATAAAACTCTTTAGCCTTCTCGTCGAAATACCTTTCCGACAAGTACTTCTTCCGAAAGTACTTCTCAAACTATTTCCAAGACAGGTCCTCCTCGCGGACCCCTTTCATATTCTTAAGGTCTTCCCACCAGATGGAAGCCTTTCCGTTCAGATTGAAAGTGGCCACTCGGGCCTTCAAATTCTCTGAAAAGTCATGGACTCTGAAATATTTCTTCAGTCCGAGTAGCCAAGCCTCTGCTTCCTCTCCCTTCTTTATCATGCCATCGAAGGAGGGAGGTTTGGCCTTTTTGAATTCCTCAAAATTATGACTCTTGGAAGTATTTTGCTTCTTCTGTTTCTTTTGAGAGTAGGAACTGGTCCTGCTGCTTTAAGAGCCTTCTGAATCGCCAGCTTCCTTCTCAGTGGAATCGCCTGGCATGGGTCCTTTACCTCTGGGGTGGACCTTTCTGGATGTGCTTCTCTCAGTGTGGCCACTGACACGACCACGATCCTGCATCTCAGGTTCATGCTGCATTTGTTGTTGTAAGTCAGATAAGCTCTGTAGTAGAACTGCGTTAATTTCGGTTTACTTTTCCTGTTCTTTCATCATCCTTTCATTATCGGCCTTGCATCTTTGCAATTCGACCATGAGACTCCTCACCATCTCAACTAAGTCTGGAGGGGTTCCTATTTCTCTTCTTTCATCAGACTCCTCGTCTCTGTTGTGGGAGCCTTCTCCCACCTCTTGGTGAGCCGCCATTTTTTGCGTTTGTAGATTCCCGCGGTTGATTGTCCGCTTGAGTGAAAAGACAAACGTTTATTATTATTCAAGAGTTAAGTTCATTTTTATAAATGCTGCATAAATTCATAACTCTTTCACATGCATACACAGTCAGGTTTTTATATTCGAAGTTTTTAATCCTGGACAAGATAGTTAAGTCAAGGGTTTACTCCTCATAGGAGTGCTTTGAACGGAGTTTATGCGCGACTCGTGCATGAGCCCAATCAGGCCGAGTGTTGTAACCATGCTCTGATACCACTTTGTAACACACCCACTACCTATAATCAAAATTTTACGTTGTTTTCTCAACAATGAGAATCCCCGATTCACAAGTCTTCTATTTACCTACCCGACTCTCTGTACATAACCGTGGTCTTATGTCCCTTTTTGTCAGGATTTCTGTTTTCAACCATCCTGACTCGTTTAAGTGCTAGTTAGCCTCCTAGGCTAAGCTCTTGGTTGCATGGCCTCCTCTATATGACCATGGTCATAAATACCATTGGGGCTACGGGGTTTCTAATGTCAAACTTCATCCCGAGGTCTCCCCTTTACCACTGGGAGATCAACTGAATCTCGCTATCTTACGAGTTCATAAATCAAAGCCCCCACTCTTCCTTTCCAATCTTGCGAAACCCGAACTGGCGATACGGGTATAGCTCCTTTCTTAGCTAGCGCCCTCCCCACCTGTAACCGTAGGCTAGGCTTAGATGTCAGCGACTCCCGCAACTCGCACCTTCGTGAGTTTGTGAGTCGAACTCTCGTGCTCTCCTGTTGTGATCTCTCGAGACGTGATAGGTAAACGCTGAGTTGACTCCTCCCTTGGCGGTTCTTCCCCACTCGCAACCTCACAACCTCACCGGTTCCACCGTCGAGCTTTCACCCTCCTATTTCACGAACCCCTGAGATGCGAGAATTCAACGGAGCGTCGACTCCTATCTCCAGGCAACGCGTGTCCATCCGTCGACCACACGGGTCCCACCTTATGGCTCTGCCACGCGTCCACACGAACCTCGGCACTCGGCACTTCATGACTTCTGATGTCGAAAGTGGCTCCACTCAACCTCTGAACCCCCGAGTGCGCGATAGGTGATAGAGTTCCCGATCCATCGATACTCCTACGACCCATATCCAACGGATCTCCTTCCTTCCTCGCTCCTCGCGTCTTCACGAATTGGAGTAACCAATGTTTGGGCTCTCACCCTGCGAACTTTTGAGTTCGCGAGATCCCTTGATCTTTGCCACCTGTCCTCCTCAGATGGACGACTCCTAGTCCTCTTGCCACTTCATCGCTTCATGTCCTTATGCCTCGCGACTTTTAACACCAACTACTTGGGCGTTCACCCTGCGAACTCCCAAGTTCGCGAGATCTCTCGATCTCTGCCACCTGTCCTCCTCAGATGGACAGCTCTGATCCTCTCGTGGCTTTGCCACTCATGACTTGGAGTATCCAACCTTTGGACTCCTACCTCGTGAACCTCCGAGTTCACAAGTTCCCTAGATATCTGCCACCTGTCCTCCTCGGATGGACGGCTCAGATCCTCTCGCGGCTTTGCCACTCGCGACTTGGAGTATCCAACCTTTGGACTCCTACCTCACGAACCTTCGAGTTCATGAGTTTCCTGGATCTCTTCCACCTATCCTCCTCGGATGGACGGCTCAGATCCTCTCGTGGCTTCACCACTCGCGACTTGGAGTATCCAACCTTTGGAATCCTACCTTGTGAACCTCCAATTTCACGAGTTCCCTGGATCTCTGCCACCTGTCCTCCTTGGATGGACGGCTCAAATCCTCTTGTGGCTTCGCCACTCACGACTTGGAGTATCCAACCTTTGGACTCCTACCTCGCGAACCTCCGATTTCACAAGTTCCCTGGATCTCTGCCACCTGTCCTCCTCGGATGGACGGCTCAGATCCTCTTGTGGCTTTGCCACTCGTGACTTGGAGTATCCAACCTTTGGACTCCTACCTCACGAACCCCCGAGTTCACGAGGCTTAACCCTCATCTATCTCCTGATAGATCTAACGACTGTCAGGTTTCCTAGCTAAGATCTGACGGTTCAAATCGGCCCCATTGTCGCGCCCTTTCCTAATTCTCTTTGGACATGGAAAAAACAACGGTCCAGATGTTCTCATGGAGCCTGGAGATCTACGATTCAGATTTCCTCTCTATTCACAAAGATAGAGGAAAAAGGGTCAAGGTAATTAACGCCCTCACTCATTCCTTCGATTTAACGATCGTGAATGACAACAGGTTCCCCGACAGGATCTCATCCATTGATTAATACTTATCCTTACGCTACTACTTCAGGATTTCGAAGAGGATCGTTCCTCTTCATACAGGGTTGCTAAGGCTTGTACATCCAAGTCCTTTCTCCAGGTTCTTCGTAAGCCTTTCTAAGAAGGGAATTTATGTGAAGAGATCTAATCCAGGGCATTCCTGGATACAGATAAGGGAAACAAATTCCCGAGAATGGACTGGATACCTGACTTAGTTCAACCTGGGCATGATTAGACTCATTTTTATCGACGTAAGTCATGCATGGCTTCCTCTATTACAAGCATATGTCCATTAATTATTATCAAAACATTCACAGACATTGTTACACTAAAATTGTTCACAATCTCACAGTGTTGTGGGTATGTGTATATATATATATATATATATCAGTGTATGAATTTCAAGATGCAATACATAAAATACTTATCAGAAATAACACCAGAAGTGGGTGCAACTACTGAGAGGGGTGCTCGTTTCCAGCCAACCCCAACCGTAGGCTCAGCGACTCCCAACAGATTTACCACTAGCCACTCCCGAGATGAGACCACGATGCTCTGAGACTACGTCTCTCTGTCTGCCAGTGACCAGGAGCGAAGGTTGCAATCCTTCCTCTCTGCTATCACTCACTCTGCGTAATTCCAGAGTTCCCCTTACATCTTCCCCCTCAATCGTCTCTGCCATATGCCTTATCCTCTCCTTAGGTTGCGTGTGGCACGATTACCCTCGCGCCGATCAGGCCTGACGGCTCTATGAATGGGCGGTTCACCATCCCATCCCTCATCAAGCCATCCACCTACCAGCCTGGGAGGCATTGAATTTCAGGGCCAGCGAGCCGCTTTTGGTTCTTCGGGCTAGTGGAGTCCAAATACGGTATTTAATTCTCGGTGGAAGTTAACGCTACCTTTCCAGGTTCCCTCCACCGCCATCGTGGTCTCTTTTCTGCACATCCCCTCTCAGCAGTCCTGCAATAATTAAAATATCATCCACATTCATTGACCTTTTCCTCAAGGTCCATTTACATCACATATTCATACTTATGAGTCTGCCATAGTCCTTGTCCAATCCATTTATATTTACAAACTGGGGGAAACAGGGTGTTACAAGGTCATGCCTGCTCATCTAGATGAGGTGAAAAAGGAGGATGAGGAATAGGTCTGGCATGCTCATCTAGGTGAGGTGAAAGAGGAGGATGAGGAATATGTGTTGCCTCCTCATGATCTGGGTGAGGTGAAGGAGGATGAGAAGGATGTGGAGAAGGATGATCGAGGCCACCCTCATCAATCGATGGAGTATAGGATGAATGATTCTTACTGGAAGAAGAGTTGTGCCTATCATCAGGATCTGTCCTTGCTGCAGGTAGCCTGGCATCTACGACGGTATGACGCATAAGAGCCATCAAATCATGTGGAATCTCCCTCCAAATATCCAAGAGTCTAGTATCTACCCTGATGTCTCACATCAGGGAAGGATAGACTCCCACCTCAATCAAAAGTGAAGATATTCGATCGCCCAACTCCAATCTAAATCTGGTATCGAGCCTACGATGCATGCTAGTAGGTATCTTCACTCGAGGACCCTGACCCCCCACGGCCTCAGGCATAATCTCCTCATCATCATCTTCTGGGGAAGGAGGCACGCCCCTAATGAAAGTTCCAATATCTACAATATATATAGTACAAAACAATAATTAAACAGTTAATTCATTAAAAAATTTAATAAAACAAGTTAAAGAATGTGTTAGAATAAATTTTATTCTAATTAAGTAAGAAAATAAAATGAAACTATATCAATTTAAAAAAAACACTAATATTACCTCTATCATATGGTGGCTCATCTATTGTGAAGAGTATGTTTAGACATCCTCGCCAATCCAAACTCGCATAAGGACATGACACCATGATGAACTTGTGATCTTCCACACTTCCTAGTATCCCTAATGTGTTTGGTGAATTCCTACACAAAAACTTCATCTAGCCCCTCTTAGGCATCTCCCCCCACATGCGCATCTGCACATGAGTTCTCAGACTTGGAGGCTGACGGACAAAACTTGGCCTCGTCTATGGAAACCTCTCAAAAAATAAGCAAAATAGCTTTGAGGAAAATGGGAAGTTCAAAATCCCATGTATCATAGCCCAACATTTGTCGAGTGCTATACAAAATTGTCGTAAACAAATGGCAGGCCATCTGATACACTGTGGTCATTGTACCAACAAATCAACATAATAAAAAAGAGGGTAGTTGATGCGTTGGCCATCACTATAAAAATGGGCTATGGTAGTCACTAAGAGTGAGAGGCACCTAACCTCCTCTGCACTGAAAGAGGAGATGTTTCAATTGTCCACCGGACACCTGAAAATCAATTAGGGATAGTACCTTAACCCCAATATATTGTTGGGAGTACATGAGTTGATTCTCAACAGCAACACCTATTGTGATATATGGGAACTAGGGAAAATCATCCCCTCTCCTGGATAGCCCAGTGATAAAGTAAATATCCTCCTTAGTTCACCAGTTATATATATATATATATAGCATGGTGCATGTGTGTTTGTGTGCGCACTGATGCATATATGACTCCATAGCGCACCGCCTTTTATTTTTTTGAAAAACTACAATAGTGCGAAAATTTTTGTTTAAGCATGGCATGGTGTGGTATAATAATAGACACCCTGGTGTACTTGGGTTTACAGAGAACATCGTCTAAATTTGGAAATTAACCCTAACATAATGCTCCATATTGGAGCACTGGTGCGCACCGGTGTGCATGATACAATGGAGGGAAACAGTATATTTTTTTGACACAATCCTACATTGTTGCATAAATGTTTTTTGTTTAACCATATGACGGTGCACTCTACTAATAGTGCACTGGTGCTTCCAGTGTTACGTTGCACACTATATATTTTTAAAAGAATGTTATTACGGTGCGTCATTATTTCTCAATGTGTCCTTATTTTCGTAGCGCACCGGATAATATTGTTATTTATTTGAAATGACACTTCTATGGTGTGCTAGTTTTGAGGGCACCAATGTGCCTGTTGTTGAAAACACACCAATGCATTATGTACTTATAAAAGCATCGGCATAAAAACATCCACTAAAACCTCTTGTTTCTCACCTCCTCTAGTATCATCCACTATAAATGGATTTTGGGGATATTTTTATAGGGGCATCCGCAAAAAACTCCGCTAGAGGGTCTTTTCCTTATAGTGAAACTTGTCCAAGTACTCCCTAAACACTTCATTCATTAGGCACATAAAAATAGCTAGGGAATTTGATAGTCCAAATGGAACTACTGTGAATTCATAATGCATGTATCTTGTCCCGAATGTTGTCTTTTTCATGTCTTGTTCCTTAATCCTCACTTGATGATAGCCTGACCTTAAGTCAATCTTGGAAAATATTCTTGCACGTTTGAGTTGATCAAATAGATCATCAATTCTTTGCAAAGGATACTTGTTCTTTATGGTGACCTTATTCATTTGTCTGAAATCAATACACAACCTTAAGGTTCCATGTTTCTTTTTTAAAAATAGAATGGGGGCTTCCCAAGGTGACACACTTGGGTGTATATACCCCTTCTTTAACAACTCTTCAAGCTCCATGTGAAACTCTTTCAATTCTATCATGCCCATTCTATATGTTTTCTTGGACATTGGGGCAGCTGTTGGCACCAAATCAATAGAGAAACCAATGTCTCTCTTTGGTGACAGTCCTAGGATTTCTCTAAAAAAATATTCAAAACCCCTCAAGACTGGATGGTCTTCAATGATTTCCACTTCATCTCTAGCTGCCTCCTCTTCCATATGGATTGAAAAAATATCATATCCCTTCCTAAAACTATTCTTCAACTACATAGTTTAAATCTCCCTAACAACTACTTCTCTTGGAATACCTTGAATATTTCCTTACTTCCCTTCTTCATCAAGACATGTGATTTTCTTCTTGTAACAATCTAGGACAACATGGTGTTTTTCCAACCAATCCATGCCAACTAGGAAATCATATGAACCCAATGGTATGATGTTCACATCTACCTTTGTTCTAAGTCCATTCAGGTCTATTTCAAAATCTTTAACCAACTCATTGTTTTTCCTCTTAGCCCTTGTGTCTAACTTAACTAACCAAGATTTATTATGATTACTCCTTTGCAAGTGAAATATTTCAACAATGTTAGAATTTATGTAACTATGGCTAGATCCAGAATAAATTAAAACTTCTACAGGATGGTTATTAATCTTACCTTCCACTTCAATCATGGGGAATTGATATTTCGATTTCTTATTGTCCAAGGCTACATAAATACTTGGCATGTTTCCTCCCTTGTATTCCATTGATTCAACCTTCTGAATGTTGTGGAAAGTACTCATTCTTTGTCCTTAGTGAGGGAAATCCCTATATAGGTGATTTCCCTCACACCCCCAACATTGAACAGGTTGTTTCCTTAGCCTCTTCCAAAATGAATCAACAATCTTGTGTTCATCTTGGGTTGACTGGCCTTGTTGATTCGCTTGTTAGTGTTCTTGCAAAAAGGGTGGATTAAAACCTTTTTCTCTTTAATCATTTTTACCCTTCATCTTGTCATTCCAAGATTTTTGGAAAACTGGCCTTCCTCTACTTTGCTCATAAATATGCCTTTCTCTCCCTATGGATTACTCCAAAGTCTTGGGGTTATCATATTGAATCTTGTCACTATATAAGGAGGGTAACCCACTTAGAAACCTTTGTATTTTGACCTTCTCATCTTTTATATTCAAGTCAACATACTTCAACAATTCAAAGAACCTCTTCTCATATTCCTCCATTGGCATGCTTCCCAACTTGAGTTCAAAGAATTATTTAATATTCCTTTCATATTAGTTCTTGGACAAATATTTCTCTTGGAAATATCCTTTGAACTACCTCCATGAGATACTCTTATAATCGAGGTTCTTAGCATGCTTAAGATGATCCCACCACATGGATTCCATTCCTTGCAAGTGGTAGGTGTAAACTATAGCTTCTACCCAGGAGGGGTAATCATGCAACTAGAAATGTTTTTTCATTTACAATATCCAAGCCTCGGCCTCTTCTCCTTTCCTATGCTCACCATTGAAATTTGGTGGCTTGATCTTCCTAAGCTCACCTTGCAAGATGTATACCTCAGGCCTTCTCCTTTTCCTTAGGATAGGAGATAAACTTGGGATGCTCCCTTGCCATGAACTTGCATGAGTTATTCTAGTGGATTTACTTGGAGAATGATAACTTCCACTCATGCTTCTTGATTTCCTATCATTTCCATGATTATCCCTTTTGCATTAGGATCTAGATGTTGTCACTTTTCTAGCACTAGTTGATTGGTTCATGCTAGATTATTTGTTGACTTTCTTATACAACATATTAAAGATCTAAAGTATATCTTACTAATCCTTCATAATCCTTTCATTATCAACTCTATAGCTCCGCACTTCTCTATGCAGGCTTCTCATAGTTACATGCTCCTGCCTATCTCTTCTTCCATTTGACGTTGTCTCAACATTCCCCATATTGACATGCATAACTATAATCTCTTCCTCATGTCAGAAAAATCCCTCAACATCTTCCATAACTCTAGTCCTTATATAAGAACCAATTTTTCATTCCTGTACCTCTAATTCTGCAAGAAATGTGCATATAATAATTATTGTTAGAACATGCATAGCATAAAACATGTCATCAATTAGAATACAGGTAAATTCCTCATCAATTTATGAACTACATAATGAACCAAATAAAAAATTGATTAATTAGATGCATTCCTCTCTAAAACAAACTTCCAATGGATGTACTCATGCCTCAATTTGAGTTCTAAGGAAAAAGTTAAAACATTTATAAGTTGTAATTTCCACTCTTTTACTGCTACATAATATCTTTCTTAATTTCTGAGAACATTTTATGCCCAACTCAAAATTTTGGATTGAAATGTGTATTATACTCATCAATACCTTTCCAACGACTATTTTCTTGCTCAAATCTGAGCTTTGAGTTGAAAGTTATGGTTCGGAGAATCGTTTTACCCAATTTATCCATGTATTCCACATGTGTCTTCCTTAATTTCCAACAAATATTTAGGTACCCATAACCCAAATATGGCTCCATCCTTGGCTTCTATGGGTCATAATATTTCCATATACTACTCTTGTGGTCCAAGAAAACTTTTGAGAATGAAGTTATGCCCTTTGGAAGTAATTTGTGCCAAAATTTTACCCTTACTATTTTGGTTGTAACTTTTTTATATGAGCTCTGTTTTGCAAACAATTTAGCTCATTGGATAGCTCTCTTCGATTTCTTTTATTTGAGCTGTAAATATAAATTATAACTTGATAGTCTTTGATTTCATGTTTTTTGATTGAATAAAAACTTGTTTAGGACCTCAAAAATATCCTGCAAGTTAATGACCTTCAAAAACTAGAAAATTTCACATAGAATTGATTTTTTTAATGTTGTAACAACCCTTGAAATCTAAGTCATTTATCTCAAATCACATGGAATATAAGTTGTTTATCCATGCTCCATTATAGACTAGCGACCAACGTTCTCCTTTGGTGAACACAACCAATTGACCCAGCCATCGACCATTGGCCCATTTCCCTAACAACCGATTTGCACACAACTCTAAACCGACCAACCCGACCGTCGGTCATCGACGATATTTGTTGGTGAAGGAAAACTCCTTGCTAATTCAGCCAATTCCAAAACATAGACCCATTGGTCATCGGTCATCCTCGTCGAATGATGAAAACACTTCCTCAATTCGGTTGACCCGAGCGTCCACCATCAACCACTTCTAGGATGACGTGGAAATTTTTGATGTGGCATGACACGTGGATGTTTACATGGCATGAAATATTATCCTAAGGTGTCAAATTCGTTGACATGGCACGACACATGGATGCTCATGAGGCATGAAACATCATCATCTTGTTTTCTCCATCAGCCATCAGTCAGTTTTCTTAGATGACACAAACACCTCGATGAATCAGTCGACGCTCGCCCATCTGTCCATCGGTCATTGAATAATTTTCTTGCTTGATTCTAGAAACTTCGTTGAATTGGTCAACGCCTGACCATAGACCCATCAACCATCGACAATTTTCATTTGTGATTGAAAATGCTTCACTGGATTCGGTCGATGCCCTACCGTCAACCATTGGCAGTCAGAGATGTCTTCTAGAAAAACCAAAATCTTTTCCATTTTGGTCGACGCGACCATCGACCTTCAGTGATTTATCTTGGTGAACTTCGACACTTAGAATTTTTTTGAACATTTCTCTGATTGATAGGGACCGTCAATCTCCCAATCGAAATGATCTGAACCGTTGATTCACCAAACTTCTCCCAACTCTACTAGTGAACCTTAATCATCGATCTGATTCATTTCAGAAAAACCCAAAATGAATCATGGTCGTTAATTTGCATAACCTTCAAAATAGTTGAAAATTACAAATTTTTTAATTTATCAAAGAGAAACCCAGTCACCGATCTCGAGATCAAACACAACCTCATCCGTTGATTCTCCAAATTGCCTGCAACTCTTCAATGGCCATTAAAACTAGTAATTTGACCATTCCAAGTCAAATTTGTCTTTGCAAATTTGCATATTTTCTCCTTTAAACCTCTTAAACAAATCTTATTCATTTAAACTTGAATCTTTCTCATGAATGTTGGGATTTCTCTATGATTTTTCACCATTTTCCCCAAATTTTTCACAAAAAATAAACTACAACAATGAATTTGTCAAATCTGCACTAGTTCAAGCCCATACAAGCTCGATTTTTGAACCAGACACTCCGATACCATAATTTAACATTCCCCATCCCAACCGAGGGACATTACAGTGTAGAATACACATAAAATGAAAAATGTATGCTAACTAATTAATTTTCTATAGCTTTCAGCTACGAATTACAACTAGATTTATCTATTGTCTATAACCATGAAATAGATGCATCTACAACATTATAAAACAATCACAAAATGCAACTAACAATTCTTTTCAATAGCATATAAACCATTCTCATTTACATAGATCATGCACAACAAATTAAAACTCATAATACAACAAAAACAAGATAAACAATTATCTTTTAACAATAGTTGTGAAACCAGTTGCTTGTGACGAACATTCCACCCAACCATAGACTTGTTTCTCCAAATCTCAATAGAAAGACACCCAAAGAATTATTATTTTGATTGTGGTTCTTTCGAGCAAGGGTTGGATGAGGAGGACTTGGAGAGGATGTTGCAACACCATCTGAAGATTGTACTGATTTGCATCAGGAGTCAGATCGAGCTCATAGATTGGAGTGGCTAGGATAAACGTCATAAACGAAGTACATCACACTTCCCCTCCTCCTCTCTTTCTCGATGGAAAATATGAATTTATAGGAATGGTAATGTCCAAATGCAACTTTCTTTCTTGGTATAGGGGTTAGTAATCCAAGGGAAAGTTCACCTTTCCATAGGGGAATATTTCTGTAACATAAATTGGCGACTCCACTAGGGAAGGACATTGACTTGTCTTTTCTTGGATCATCTAAACCTTTTACTTGTTTTATATTGTTCGGTTGATTTCTTTTTTTAGCCTTACCTCTTCCCTCTATTTCATCAAGCAGTAGTCATAGTTACCAAGTCAGTCTCTGTTGAAATTTTTTTTTTATGCTTATTTTCAAACATCTACAGGGCTAGCGCTCCCCTAGAGTGGCTACCAGGGTGCTATTCATTTGACTAGTTCTCCTCAGTGATTTCTTAGGGAGTGTTATAGCGCTCTGTCTCTTTGATTTAGGGAGCACGACTCTCTTGTTTTGAGAAGATCTAGGAGAATATAAGATGTCTTTCTCAACCCTTTGTTGGAGGTGTTTTTCATAGAGTCTGTACTTTTTCTTGTGACTTTGTTAGGTTGAGCATATGGATCCTTATCACTCTTTTCATTTTCTTATTTGAACTTGCAACTTTTTCCAAATTGCGAGATTGATTCTCCTTATTTCTTCTGGGTTTCATCTGGGATTTGCAAAGTTTCTGGTTATCTGACTAATTGGAAGAGTTTGCAAGGGTTTGTTGGTTATTTGAGTTCCTTACCAGTCTTGTATTGATTGAATTGAAACTCGATTACTTGCCACGACCTATATTTCATATCGTTTATTGCTGCTCAATGTTTGAGGAATTGTATGAGTGTTTGTCTCCTTTCTCTTTTACATTTTTGAGTTCTTGATTGAACAAACTATCTCCTACTTGTTTTCTTTCATTTATCATCATTTTTTAGTGCGCTTTGTTTGATTGTTTTTTTCATCATAGTTCTTTGTATTAAATTTAGATCTCTTTCATTTGAAAGTCAAGAAGCAAAACGTTTTCGTATCTCCTCACATACATAATCAAACAAAGAAACTTTTGCATTCATTAGGAAATTTGTTTTGGTTCATGTTTTGGAAAAAGAGCTAGTTATGCATGTGCATTTTGGTTTTTGGAAACATTTTCTTGGTAGTTTTGCATCATATTGATCCTAGAAATTGAAATTTGCATCGTTTTGAGTTCTTTCTTGTGTTAAGAAGAATAGAAATGTTCTCCTTCACATACATATAATTCATCGAAAGAAAGAACTGCATATCATTACTTTGCATTATATTGGAGTCGATCCTCTCTCACATCATCAGTTTCATCTCTGTGAACCCTTTGAGTTAAAATCCATTTAAAATCAACCACGTGCTAATAAAATAAAACAAAACATTTTTTTTGGTTTTAGCACACCAACAGTAGCATAGGACTAGGGTCTTTGGACTAAGGAAAGTGAGTAAATTGTCCAAGACTACTAAACAGTCTATAGAGCACTAAAGAGCATATAAATCCAACTTTCGTATAAGCATATACATGAAGCCCCTCTCACACAGGGGCTAAACATGAGGTTGTGTGTGGGAGTGCAGTGGAGATCACCCCGCCACAGATTAACCAATCGTAGTGGACAGATTGTATATTTGGGGTTGTTCTTGAGAAACCACTAGTTTCATTTGGTCTCAGTGCTTCATGAACTCTGAATCCATTCAAGGTCCTCTATATTCCTACCTATCGACTTTTCTTAAGTTCTATTGAAGAGATTCAAACTTTGATATATTTCCCATATGTTCAGTCTTGACTGTCGATTGTACTTGCTTGGAGGCTGACTACAAGTTGGTATCCTTAGTGCCATTTCCTAGGTACCTACATAGGTTACCATGGGGGGATTCCCATGGTACCTAGGGAAAACATTGTATCACACTCTCAGTGCCATTGGAGAGTGATCCTGCGAAAGCATGCATTTCTTGCACCAAGAAGGGATGTTAGATGGAGGTCGGAGTAACTACTTCTCACTTCTTCATTGATGGCTTGATATCCCGTCTTCAAAAGATACTTGAGCTTATTGTTTCTTGGTTGATTTCTTTTAATTTTCATAAGAATTTGTTTCTTTGAATTTCGTATTCGGCCTTAGGATTGAATATTTCATAGTATGGAACCTGACACTCAGGAACCTCAACATAATTTTTCTTACAAAGAAATGATCACAGAGCACACTTCTTAAACCAGGAGCATCCCTCATGGAAGTGGCCATCACATTGAAGAACCGATCCCAACCTTTGTATAAATCCTTGCATCTTTTTTTAATCCTCCATTTAATGATCCATTTTTCCAACCACTCATGTATCCCCCATCCATGAGATATGTTGGTTCTTATTCTTCTTATCGATTACCGTCCAGTTCCACCACTATACCATCTTTTGGCATGAACCCATCATATTTTGGTTTTCCTCAAGGACTTGGGAATTCATCCTTTTCCACAATTGTTGTAGTTGATATTGCTAGCTTAATCTCCATGACCCTTTACGCATCCATACTTAGAATATTTTTGGAATAATATGTTCACTTGCGAGTGTAGATCACTATCACGATTCTCCCACTACCCCATTTATCCACTGTCTCGATTGTTCACTTTCCCTATTGTTCGTTGTTCTTCCCATCTTCTCATCCACTGATCTCGATCCTTTTCATCCACTCATATTGATCCTTCTATCATCTCGTCATCCCAATTCCCTCTTACTTCGATCTCCCGTTGTCCCTCTTGTCCACCACCCTGCCATGCTTTATGTCCTACCTTGTCACGTTTCCAATTGTGTATTAAATTATACTTTCCAGAAATAACTATCACTCGTATAAGTGTTAATATTTTTATTAATGACAAGATTCTAGATACAACTTCCATAAATATTGATACTAATTATCATTAAAATTCCTTGAGTTGAGATCCCTGGAACGTGTTAATATAAACATGTGTATTTCGATAATACCAATTTGAAAAGAGCTTTTCATTAAGTCTGTCATTGTGGTTAAGTATGAAAGCTCGAAGAAAGGAATAATTATGCAAATACACTATCAATATCTTGGGATGGGAAGACCAAATATTTCAGTGGTGATATGCCTACAGATATTATTCTACATTACCACCCCTGGAAAAGAATTCAAACAAGATTTGGACATCAGGAATTGCATCGGTAGGTTGCATTCCATATGTTTATGATTTCAAGGAATTAATTTCATGGTGTATTGACAAGTTTGAGAAGGAAAAAAGAATTATTCAGTTACAGGGATAATATCCCATCTCTTTATCTCCCTCAACTTTCAAAAGGATGTTCAAGATCCCTAAGCTAACAATTATTTTCCAGAGCACCAAAGATGAGGATTTCTTGAAGATAAAGAAAGGAGCATTCGAACTTCTGTAGGACTACCTTCAAGACCCAAAAAATTTTCCTAAATACCTCTCAAACATTTAGGTAATTTCACTAAGGAACTATACCGAGAAATTGCATGGTTATTCACCAGAATTACTAGATAAAAATCTACAACTATTGTTCCTAAACTTGCTTTGTACATACTTTAGTTCTCAATTCATCAAAACACTATCTTCGACTAGGCCATGATTATTTCAAGTGAGTTATATTTTTAGTTGGGTAATTTTATAAAGAATAAAATCCTTTATATGTCCTCATATTTTATTTTCGTTGTGACTTACTGTCACGTATTCAATGGCCTTCCCTTGGCCAAAAATATGTGGTACCTCACACTTTGGAATCAAAAGACCGCGTATCACTTCTATGAAGTGCATAATTCTTTTATCTCATCTTTCAATAGGCTAATTTGTGGACCCAGTGCATCAAGATTATCTCTGGAAGATGCATATTTCTTAGAAAAGAAAGGAATTTTTGAAGCCGTGGAAAATTTTAGTGTTACAGACTCTACTTTTCACATGTGAAACCTTCATACCTACCATACTATGTTTCTGATAAAATATTTATAGTTGATATATGTAAACAATATAAATTTTGGGCTCACTTATTCAATGAGAAAAGGAAAAAATGGTTCATCCCATTACCATGGAAAATTGGGGAAATAATTGTAAAAAGCATCACCTATCTTGTTGAAATCTCAACTCAATTTGATTTATTCAATACCAATAAAGAAAATGAAATCAAGGGCTTCGACTCTATCCATTTATTTATGACACACATGACATCAATAGGATATAGTGTGTCATTTTCCAAAACATTCTTATTTGGAGAAGAAGAAGGTGACAGTCAAACCCCCCAAGGGTTACCACTGGAAAAATTGCAAGAAGATATTAAGACAGTCATCAACACAACTTATCAGCACATACAACAAGGAGGAGTTGTGAATGAGATAATTTCATGGTCCCCGAATGTTTCTCAAAAAACAATCCTACCTAAAGGAAAACCCCAAGATTAAGTTCAAGAATAAAGAAAGTCCTCTATTGATAATTTTGATGACGGAAGAGAACAAAACCCGCCTAAGGGAAATCTAGAAAAGCCACACAAATCCTAATTTCTAGTAAGAGGAAGAGAGATACAAATAAAGAGGGAGAAAGTGAAGACATCCCTAAAAGTAAAAGTGTCCTAGAAGATATGGAATTCGATGTAAAAATTGAAGAAATAGAATTTGCAGGTGAAGAAGAGAGGCTACAAGAAAGTAGGACAATTGCAATAAAATTGGCTACTCAAGAGACAATCATATTTGAAGAGGAGTCTCTCACCCTACATCATGCCGCACTCAATAAAAAATAAAGAAATTTAGTCATTGAAAAGGTCAATTAAAAGAAAAAGAATATTCAAGAAAAACGGAATTCAAAATTTGACTTTCAAGGGTGTAATGATCCCAAGCCATTATGCAAGGATCATCATTGTTTTGGTGTCTTTTTAAAACTTTTTCTGAGTGAGGTATTCCGTCAAACACTTTGTTGATCTACCTTTTAGATGTGTTTATATGTTTGTATTGTATGCAGCAAATAACAGAAAGAGATAACCATGGAACATACCTCAACCATATGCAATAAGATAGACAAGCCAAAACATCTCAATTCTTCTTTATTCATAAAATAGAGAAGCTTGCTACAATGAAGATGTCGATCTGGAATGCTCAATAGATGGCCAAGAAGATACACAATAGATAAGAGCTGCTACAAAATGCTCCCGCTAATACAAAAGTTGCCTCCAAAGGCTGAATAAGAAATTAAGATCAATACAAGTAGATATGAATGCCAAACTCTCCAGCTGAAGAATGCCACACTCCAATAGAAGGTTGAAACCCTCAATAACTTGGCCCTGCTACCAAAAGTGTCCAATCACCCTAATAAATATGCCAACTAATAGATCGGGTGATGATAAGAACAACCCAGGTGACCGAATCTCCAAGATCCCTCTCAATCTTTGTAGATCTGAAATCCCCCACTAAATGGTGCACCCCACTGGATGACTGAAACCCTAGATAATTCGGCCCTGCTGAAGGAGGCCTCCAAATGCTTTGAAACTCTCCAAAAATATAGATCGGGACACTGCAAGTCACTAGGTAAAGTCTCAAGGTCAGATCTGAAGTGTAACCCCTCCAAACGGACTAGATCTGGATCTCAAAAATGCCCTCCTTCTCTTCAATTCGCCCCACTACTCAAGAAATAATCTGAGCCATAAAACTGTCTCAGAAAGCACTAGATCTGATGTCCAAGGACCTGCAATGAAAACCCAAGTGATAGAATCCTCAACGGCCCTGCCAATCGCCTACAACGAATCTCTCTCCAAGATGGTGCGCCCCTCTTGCTGGAATCCCTCAACTGGTGCACCCTCTCTCTATCTGCACATGAAACTGATGTAGAATCCTCCTACAACTGAGTAGATCTGAAACTAGAATGGTGTGGGAGAGTATTGCATCTCTGAGACCAA
>ML779551.1:746724-766979 GCA_009831015.1 Picea engelmannii
GGGTTTCCTCGTGAAAATCTGTCTCTGTGTGTATTTTATGTGTGATTGATGATCTTTACTCTTACTGTCCATATGCTGTATGATTGGTTGATGACACATGAAGAAATCTTAATAATTATTTAAAAGGCATAAAATTGTTTAAGATTATGAACAACTGATTCACCCCCCCTCTCAGTTGTTCTAGTATTTCCAACATGAACCCCTTGTTGAACATGGAAAGAATTATATATCTCTCTCATCCTAGAATGTAGAAAGTGCCTCTTGGTGCAACAACATTGGAACAACAACGACCAAGGATTCTTTACTGAAGTAGAAGATTGAAGGGATTACTTCCATCATGCACTTATGTCACTCTAACTGTAACCTCCCCGACCGTCATCCCACTGGCCAGGAAAATGCTACTGCATGAAACAACATTCTCATACTTATGTAATATGCATTTAAATGAAGTTAAATGGCTTAACAGAGTAACATATAATTACTTCCATCATACAGAATTAATGAAATCAACAGTAAGCATCATCACAATGAAATGCATGATAATATAGTAAGTATCACAGACTAACATCACATATAAATTAAGTACAACACTAATACTTATCTTTGAAGTTGTAGTAACTCCACCTACCACGTGCAGACCTTCCACGAACCTCCCAGCCTTAGACCATGATACTCATCACTCTCAGTAGTAGGTCACCCCCGAGTTGGGACTAAGCTCCATCGGGTAAGGAATCCTAGGCTAGGTAAGGTTTATAGGAAGAATACACATAAAATAAGGAGGATTCTCTCCTAGGAACCACTTAAGCCCACTGCCCACAGACTCTCCTTCCCCACATGCCTATCCCACCCTAGGATTATACACCTTCACTGTCACCTAGACAGTCCTTCGGCTACTAACCCCCCTTGCCTTAGGCTTCAGCAACAGACTGGAGGAGAAATCTCTAAGCTCTGTGGTAGCTACAGGGTTCCTTCCAGGAGCTCTCTCCTTCCTCCGTGCACTCTCTCACCTGGAGAGAGTCACTCACAGGCTTGGTAAAACCTACCCCTTCAACAACAATCACCTCCCTCACCTGGAGAGAGGTTACACACAGGGCAGACAACCGGTTTCTTTAATCTTGTTCTCGTAGAAAGAAAACAAAACAACAAGGCTCAGCAACAAAAATACAGCAGCAACAAACCACACCCAGCCAAGAACTACATGGTCGCCACAGTCAATTGGGAAAACAAAGACGGGTTTCCCAAAACAGGTGATAGACAGATGCTTCAGCATAACAAGGCTCAGCAATTACGAGACACTTTGGTTTTCTCAACCGGCAACACAAGACAACTTCTTGGTTCTGGTTTTGGGAATGTGTAAGGGTACAGTTTAGGTGATGGATCTGAGTACAAACACTAGACAGAGGTCACTCATGGACACCCTCCATTTCCGACGGAGGATCGAGAACAGACTCCTCGACTCAGGTGATGGATGGAGGAATTCTCGACGAACCCACTCAGACGCAACCGTCCACGGAATGGGAAGCAAACCCCCAACAAGGCTCACTTCTTGGGTTAAATTTCATGCTCTTGGGCCGACACACGTCACCCATGAGGCTACATGTGCTTCATCAGCTAGTGTGTACTTTTATGCACACATTCCCCCTTCCAGGGATTTGGGATCAAGGAAACATGTTTCACACATCATTTTTAGAATAACAATTTAATATTAGTCTCAAGGGTTTAAGCCCCCTCAGCTTAGCCCCTCTTCCTACCTCTTAGCCCCCTCTCCCTTACCCAGGCTTTGTGGATGCTTATTCCCCCATCACTCATTCATCATGGTCGGTCCACATGCAGAGATGTTTTGTATTAATACTATGCATAGTTACATGTACAAAAATCAGGCTCTTGGCCTTCAACACTTAGGCTCCCTGGCCTAATAACACATAAGCCCACTAGCTTATATAAAATTGGCTCACCAGCCTATAAAACATAATTACAATTCATAATGCAATATTTATACTTCATAGACATGATTTACAATAGGGCTCGGCCTTGGGGACATTACAATCCCCTCCCCTTATTTTTGCATTGTCCTCAGTGCAACTTTACATTGCATCTGCAAGCTTTTCAAAATTTTCAAAAAGATGCGGGTATTCTGCTCGCATAACATCTTCATGCTCCCATGTCGCATCCTCAGAACCATACCAGGTCCATTGGACCTTTACAAGCCCTATAGCTCGATTCCGGAGCTGTTTGTTTTTCCTGTCCAATATGCACACAGGATGCACTTGCAGGACACCTTCTTGTTCCACCTGAATCACATTCCAATCGATAACATGATTAGCATTAGGTATATATTTCTTAAGCAATGAAACATAAAACACATTATGTACAGTCATGGATGCAGGTAATGCAAGCATATAAGCAACTGGCCCAATCCTTTCCAGGATTTCAAATGGCCCACAAAATCTGGTTGCCAACTCGACACAACTTCCCAGCTTCAGGGAACTCCTGTTAGCTTTCACTTTCAGGAAAACATGATCACCCACTTTGAACTCTCTATGGGTTCTGTTCTTATCAACATAATGTTTCTGCCTGTCTTGGGCAGCTTTCAAATTCTGGTTAATTTTTATCATTTGGTCCTCCATCTCCTTGAGCAACTCTGGCCCAACTACTGTTCTATCAACTGGATTATCCCAGCTCACTGGAGTATTTCACTTTCTTCCATAAAGTGTTTCAAATGGGCTCATCTTCAATGATATCTGATACCCATTGTTGTAGGTAGTCTTCCCATTTCGATGGTTTATCCATCACATACATTCTCAGTATGTCTTCTATCATTCGATTCACCCACTCTGTCTAGCCATCCGACTCAGGATGATAGGATGTACTAACATTCAGATTTTTTTTGAATCCCTTGAATAACCCTTTCCAGAAATTTGAGGTGAATTTTGGGCATCTGTCAGACACAATTGTTTTAGAAATTTTGTGCAATCGTTCCACCTCCTTCATGAAAATATCAGCAACATCTGCTGCCTTGTGAGTAGTTTTCAGTGGAATAAAATGGGGGGCTTTTGTAAGCTTGTCCACCACCACCATGATCAAATCATGTTGCTTTCATGTTCTGGGCAATCCCGTAATAAAATCCATTGTTATTACTTCCCACTTCCACTGAGGAATGGGTAACGGTTGCAACAACCCTGTTGGGTGCCTATTCTCAGCTTTAACTTTCTGGCACTCCATACATCTGGCGATGTATTCTAAAATATCTTTCTTCATACCTGGCCAAAATTAATGGCTCTTGCCTGCTGCCATGGTTTTCTAATATCCAGGGTGCCTTACATAAGGCACATTATAAATCTCCTACAGAATTATTTGTTTCAAGTCCTGGACGTTGGGTAAAAGAATTTTATTCTTGTGCAACAGTATTTCATCTAATCCCAATTTATAAATATCCACCTTCTATGGCATCTTACCCTATTGTAGTTTTTCTACCAATTCTCTATATTGCAGATCTGTATTTGCAGCCTCCAGAATTCTACTTTTAATATCAGTCAGATACATGCAAACGGCTGTAGCATGTAGTTCATGCACCCTCCTGCTGAGTGCATCAACCACTTTATTCTCCTTCCCTTTGATATGCTTGATATCAAAGTCGTATTCACACAGAAATTCCAGCCACCTACTTTGTCTAGCATTTAAGGTTGGTTGACCAAAGAAATATTTCAGACTGTTATGGTTTGTTCTGAGCTCAAACCTCCTTCCCATGAGATAATGCCTCCATTTCTTTAGAGTGTGAATGATGGCTGCCAACTCCAAATCATGAGTTGTGTAGTTCTTTTCGTTCTCTTTCAACTTCCTGGATTCATAAAAAATTACAAATCCATTTTGACTAAGGACTCCTCCCAGTCCTTCCTTACATGCATCAATGCACACCACGAAATCTTCGTTTGGGTATGCAATTCTCAAGATTGGAGCACTGGTTAACAATTGCTTCAATCGTTGAAATCTTTTCTCGCACTCTTTTGTCCACTAGAACTTTTTCTCCTTCCTTTGAAATGAAGTGATAGGGTGATCTATCCTCGAGAACCCTGTGATGAACCTTCTGTAATAACCATCTAGACCCATAAAGGATATGACTTCCGTCACATTATTTGGCGCTGACCATTCTTTGATGGCCTCAATCTTCTCAGGGTCTACAACTATCCCATCCTTCGAGATAATATGCCCCAAGTAATGGATCTATTCTTGATAAAATGAGCATTTGCTCAACTTGGCATACAACTGGTGCTCTCTTAGCACTTGCAGCACCATCCTCGGATGTCGCTCATGTTCTTCTTCCGACTTGGAATAAACCAAGATGTCATCCAACAAGACTATGACAAACTTGTCTAGATAGTCCTTGAATACTCCATTCATCAATCACATAAAAACAACGGGTGCATTTGACAGTCCAAACGACACCACTGTGAACTTGTAATGACCATACCTTCTTCTAAAGGTGGTCTTGCTAATGTCCTCATCCTTTATTCTCACCTGGTGATATCCCGATCTTAGATCTATATTTAAAAAGATCATTGCATCCTTCAACTGATTGAAGAGGTCATAAATCCTTGGTAGAGGATACTTGTTCTTTACCATTACCTTGTTCAACTGTCTGAAATCGATGCACAATCTCAGTGTTCCGTCCTTCTTCTTTACAAATAGGACTGGGGCACCCCAAGGAAACACGCTTGGGCTTATATACCCCTTCTTCAGGAGCTCTTCAAGTTGCAATTGCAACTCTTTCATGATGCAGGAGCATCGCGACTACCAAAGCAAGCGTGGAGCCAGTGCATGTGTTTTTAAACACATGACATATAAGCTTGATAACTCTTTTTGAATTTTCATTAAAGATGAAGCGCCATATCCTTCAATGAAACATTTATGAAGGAGCACCTGTTGTATTATATCAGACCTCGAGCCTTACGCTCTTGTCTGAAGTAGATAGGAGGCATTTACTGTAGTTAATGCAGGTAGATAGGATTTTTAATTCCAGAATAGACAGTTTAGAGATTCGAGAGGGAAAACGGATATAGACACCCTCCTTTGTACATTGTAACATAATTCATGAGCCAGGAGAGAAGAGCAAGCAGAGAAAATTTTGAAGAACACCCATGTACAGGCATTTGAATTAATAGAAGAAAGTTCTGATTCAAATTCATGGTTGGTGTTGTTTCTCTGTGTATATTGTTCGTGTGCTTATGAATGTTTGTTTTCTGATTATGCATTTGCTTTATATATGTTGTGCATGTGATTTCATGGTTTAACTTGAAGTCTGAGAGAGAATGAGTTTCAATTGTTTCTCTATCTGAGCCAGGAGATTCCTGCAAGGTGTGTAGTTGAATTCATCCGCAAGGAGTGTGTTGATGAAGGCTCAGTAGTCTAACTCTTGTTCTCATTCACCCAGAAGTGGAATGGGTTGTTGAAGCCGTGCAAGGTGTGTGTAGGCCAAAGAAGAAGTCTCAGTTGTGTATCTGAGCAAAGGAAGCTAAGGACTGCTGCTGCAGGAAGTGCGCAGAGTCTGAAGTATTCAACACTTGGGAAGTTGTTGAATATTAAGCGCAAGGGGCGCGCACAAGTCCCTCTGAAGGAGTCAGAGTAGAGAATCTTAGGGGGGATAGAACCTTTGTGATATCATTGAAATGGAGCACAGAAGGTTCGTATCGAGGAAGGTGCGAGCGGGAATCTCAAGCGCAGGCTTTGAGGAGCAAAGTGCGAGAAGAAGCACTTAGCCATTTCATAGAAATCCTCGAGGAAGAGGAATGGGAGGTCAGGATCCACAGAGGAGATTGACGAAGTCCCATCAGCCGTCAGATCTTGGGGAAGTTGCGTAGGATTTAAGCCTAGCGAACAAGAGAACGAGTCATGGAGTCATCGGGACTTGACTCATCGGAGAATCGGGACTTCCGGGATCAAGAGGCTTGTGCAGGAATTCATGATTAACGAATTCTCGAGAGGATCAGGGTCATTGATCACTACTGGAATACGTGGCGCGATATCCCGGGAAGTCGGGGTTCGGCGTTTCGGGTTTTCTGAGGACAAGGGAACCGTCGCATCAGAAACCGCGATATCGCGAATCGCGATATCTCGACAGTTAAAGCTGTGGGCCCCGGAAGGTGGGATAGAATTCAGGTGTCATCGCACATCGGAGTTTGGGTATTGGAAGGTCTCGTGTACATTGACAATGGGAATCGCGATATCCTGATACGCGATTTCCCGATAGGGTTAAGGGCCTTAGGGAAGGACAGGTGTAGGAAGGTCGATCATTTCCACGACTCGACGACAAGTGGCATCGGAGATCGGGAATCGGGGATTCGTAAGGTAAGTGGTTTACGGCAGCACAACCACCAATTTCCCGATGGGACAATCTCCGATAAGAGGAAAAGAGCACAGGTGAATATTCATCGGGTTTCGGGGATTTTGAGACCCGAGTGCAAGACTCTCAATCTTGCGAGGTCCGATTTCCCGATAAGGCAAAGGGGAGATCGCAAAGAGAGTTCTATGGGTATTGAGAGGTCCCGATAAGGGATCGGAAGAACCTTGAAGTTCCTCGGGCCAAGAGCATAAGAAGGTCCTGGTGAGAGCAGGCGTGCCTGGTTGGCGCGTTTGCGATCAGAGTGGTATCAGAGAGAGATAATCTCTTTGTTTTCTATAGCAGAGAAGGAAAGGAAGATTTCACCATGCCGTCAAGGAGAGAAAGGAAATCACCCGATCCAGAGGATAGGGGAAACCAGAGGGGCAGAGGAATACAAGCACGGAATATAGAATTGGAGAGACAGATATGTGATCTCCGAGCGAGATTTGAATATATGGAAGTGGCACAGAGATGCACAGCAACAGCTGGAGATTTGAGTGACTCCGAAGGCGAAGTTGAAGCCGAGCCACAAGAAGAAGTTGCAGCTGAAGATGCAGCCAATGAGCGGTTGATTAAAGCCATTGCCAGGATGAGTTCGAAGACAAAGATGGACATTCCAGTCTACGAGGGGAATCTAGATGTAGAAGAGCTATTGGACTGGATTAGAGCTCTTGACACCTACTTCGATTACGAAGATATCGAAGAGGATAAAAAGGTAAGGCATGTTGTCACAAAATTGAAAGGACATGCAGCATTATGGTGGGACGAGCTTCGGGCAAATAGACGTTCCAAAGGCAAGCAAAAGATCAAAAGTTGGGATCGAATGATTGCTAAGATGAAGGCAAAATTCATCCCAAGGGATTATCAAATCACATTTTTCAGGAGGATTAGAAGTTGATGACGGTGAAGGAGTATACCGAAGAATTTTACAAGCTCAATATTAGAGCAGGTCATCGGGAGAGCGATGATGAAAAGGTTCCCAGGTATATGAATGGCTTAAGATACGATATACAGGACGAGATGAGTATGATGACCATCCGAACTGTGGAAGATGCGTATCAAATGGATTTAAAGGCCAAAGAGAAGCTGAGCCATAAGCCAGGACAACGAGGTCGAGGTAAGAGTCAACCAAGAGGTAAGGCAGTTGCCTAGGATAAATACCAGAAGCCCAAGGAGGAGTGGAAGAGACCTCAGGATAAAGTTGAAAGAGGTGAAACCTCACAGCGAGGGCCACATGCCGAACAGAGAAGGCAGCAAAATGATCAGCGAGGTGATTATGCTAATGCAAATGCTCTTCCTCGTACTAGGGTTCGAGGTAGAGGAAGAGGTGGAGTAATCACATGTTTTACATGTGGGAAGAATGGGCACAAGTCGTTCGAGTGTCCAGAGAAAAATAAGGACATGGGAGAAGCTCACATCGCAAAAGCGCAGAGGCGTGATGCTGAGACAGAAGGTGCAGAAGATGGAAGGTCGTTGATGATGCGTAAAGTTCTCTTAACACCCGAAAAGGAGGTGGAGGACACAGCTCAGAGAAGCAGACTTTTCAGAACTGCATGCAAGACCAAAGATAGGAAATGCAAAGTTATCGTGGATAGCGGAAGCACAGATAATCTCGTTTCAACCGAGATGGTGGAGAAATTAGAGTTGGAGACGACTGATCACCTGAGTCCATACAAAGTTTCATGGCTACAGAAGGGACATTAGGTGAGTGTCACTAAACAGTGCTTAGTTGACATTAAAATAGGAGGATATAATGACAAGATTTTATGTGATGTCATTCCTATGGATGTTTTCCATTTACTGTTGGGAAGACCATGACAGTATGATAGAAACGTAGTTCATGATGGGAAAATGAATACGTATACCCTGGAGAAGAATGGAAGAACACATATGTTACTTCCGATAAAAGATAAGGAGGTGAAACCGGAAGTGAACAACAAGGTACTTCTCATGAGTGGGAAGGAGCTTCTTACAAAATTTAAGAAGAAAGAAGATCTACAATTCTTTGTGGTCAAAAAACCTAAAATCATTTTGACCAGCACAAGAGTGGATGATTTTCCAGAAGAAATTCAGGAACTGCTGGAAGAGTTCGCTGACATTGTGGTAGACGAATTACCTCATTCGTTGCCGCCAATGAGGAGCATAAGTCACCACATAGACCTTGTACCGGGAGCTAGTTTGCCAAACAAGGCTGCGTACAGGTTGACGCCTCGGGAGAACGAGGAGGTTAAGAAGCAGGTCCAGGAGTTATTGGACAAGGGATTAGTCATGGAAAGTTTGAGTCCGTGTGCCATTCCAACGGTACTCAGCCCAAAGAAAGATGGAGGCTGGAGAATGTGCACCGAGTCCAGAGCCATTAACAAGATCACCATCAGGTATAGGTTTCCATTGCCAAGAATGGATGACTTGATGGACTGTTTAAGTGGAGCCAATTTTTTTTCAAAGGTCGATTTGAAAAGCGGATACCATCAAATTCGCATGAGGGAAGGCGATGAGTGGAAGACAGCCTTCAAAACCAATGAAGGGTTATACGAATGGCTAGTCATGTCGTTTGGCTTGATGAATGCGTCAAGTACATTCATGAGGCTAATGAATGAAGTGCTGAAAGAATTCATAGGTAAGTTTGTCATTGTTTATCTAGATGACATATTGATTTTCAGCAAAACTAAGGCAGAACATCTGAAGCATTTAGCTGCAGTCATGAGGAAGCTACAGCAAGAGAAGTTGTTGATCAACATGAGGAAATCTTCATTTATGAAGACAGAACTCATTTACTTGGGATTTGTCATATCGGCAAATGAATTGAAGATGGATCCAAGTAAAGTGGTTGTAATAAAGAATTGGCCATCACCGAGAAATGTTTTCGAGGTGAGAAGTTTTCATGGACTGGCTAGTTTCTACCAAAAATTCATCAGGAATTTTAGCGGAATTAGCGCAACAATGATGGACACGGTCAAGAAAATACATAAATCTTTTCATTGGACTGAAGAGGCTGAGAAAAGCTTCAATCTGTTGAAGCGGAAGATCACAGAGCAACCGATGTTGGTGTTGTCGGATTTCCAAAAGACGTTCCAGGTGAAATGTGATGCGAGTGGCTTTGCCATAGGAGCGGTCTTGAGTCAGGATGACCGACCAATTTCTTATTTCATCGAGAAGATGAATGAAGCAAAGGAAAAATACTCCACATATGATAAATAATTGTATTCCATCATACATGCATTGAAAAAATGGAGACACTATTTGATTCCAAGGGAATTCATTTTATATAGTGATAATCATGCATTGCAGTATGTAACTCAGCAGGAGAAATTAAATCAGAGGCATGTTAAATGGGTAGAATACATGTAGAATTTTACATTTGTTATCAAACATATTTCAGGTACTGCTAACAAGGTGGTTGATGCTTTGAGCAGGAAATGTTTGTTGTTGTAGGAGTTCAAATTCAAGAATTTAGGCTTTGATGATCTCAAGGAGATGTACACAGGTGATGCAGATTTTGCAGAGGCATATGGAGCAGCTGAGAACCTAGTTCTCAGAGACAGAAGTGAGTGGATAGATTACATGATCCAAGATGGCTTGTTGTTCAGAGGAAATCAGTTGTGTATTCCAAATTGCTCCATGAGGGAGAACTTGTTGAAAGAAAAGCACAGCGGAGGCTTAGCAGGGCACTTTGGCCATGACAAAACATTCACAAAGTTGAGCGAGTCATACTTTTGGCCAGGGATGCGGTCAGAAGTTAAAAGGTTTGTCGACAGATGTAGAATTTTCCAACATTCTAAGGGCAGAAAGCAGAATGCAGGTCTTTATCAGCCCTTGCCCATACCAGAAAGGCCATGGGAGGCGATCAACATGGATTTCGTACTAGGATTATCGAGGACGCAAAGAGGACATGATTCGATCTTTGTGGTGGTTGACAGGTTTTCAAAAATGGCACATTTCATTCCATGCTAGAAGACCAGCGATGCGACACACATCGCAAATTTATTTTTCAAGGAGGTTGTTAGACTTCATGGACTGCCGAAAAGCATAGTTTCGGACAGGGATACCAAATTCATTGGACATTTCTGGAGGACACTCTGGAAGAAGATGGGAACTAACTTAATGTTCAGTTCTGCCTATCATCCACATACACATGGGCAGACAGAAGTGGTAAACAAAAGTCTAGGAGACTTGCTGAGGAGCTTAGTGACGGAGTAACACAGCAGCTGGGATAGCGTATTGCCACAGGCAGAATTCGCCTACAATGATTCGATGAATCGAAGCACAGGGAAAAGTATGTTTGAGATAGTATACGACAGACAGCCGAAAGGTGTTTCAGAGCTGAGGGATTCAGAACAAATAATGACTCAGAGCGCAAACGCTAAAGAATTTGCTGAGGTGATGAAGGAACTTCATAGCAGGGTGAAGCAGCGACTGACAGAATCGAACCAAGAGTACAAGCACAGAGTGGATTAGCATCGGAGACAACTTCAATTTGAGGTTGACGATCTGGTTCTGGCACATCTACAGAAGGAAAGGTTCCCAAGGGGAACATACAACAAGCTGAAAATGAAGAAAATTGGACCATGCAGAGTCCTAAAGAAATTGGGAGAAAATTCTTATGAGATTGAATTTCTTGATGAGATTGGAATATCTCTGACATTCAATGTCTCAGACTTATATCCCTATAAGGCTGAGGAAGTAGGAGCTAGGAGTGATGAACAACCAGAGGTTCAGTGGCAGAAGCAGATGCCGATTGCAGAAAAGCCACAGATGGAGCGTATACTTGACAAGAGGGTGAGCAAAAAGACCAAACGACGGGAATACTATGAATATCTGGTGAAATGGAAAAACCATCCAGTGGAAGATGCCAGCTGGGAGACAGAAGAAAAAATTCTGAAGCATGGACAAACCGTGCAGGAGCTCATGGACAGGAGCCCATGAAATCTTTCAAGCAGGGGAGTATGATGCAGGAGCATCGCGACTACCAAAGCAAGCGTGGAGCTAGCGCATGTGTTTTTAAACACATGACATATAAGCTTGATAACTCTTTTTGAATTTTCATTAAAGATGAAGCACCATATCCTTCAATGAAACATTTATGAAGGAGTGCCTGTTGTATTTTATCAGACCTCGAGCCTTACGCTCTTGTCTGAAGTAGATAGGAGGCATTTACTGTAGTTAATGCAGGTAGATAGGATTTTTAATTCCAGAATAGACAATTTAGAGATTCGAGAGGGAAAACGGATATAGACACCCTCCTTTGTACATTGTAACATAATTCATGAGCCAGGAGAGAAGAGAAAGCAGAGAAAATTGTGAAGAACACCCATGTACATGCATTTGAATTAATAGAAGAAAGTTCTGATTCAAATTCATGGCCGGTGTTGTTTCTCTGTGTATATTGTTCATGTGCTTATGAATGTTTGTTTTCTGATTATGCATTTTCTTTATATATGTTGTGCATGTGATTTCATGGTTTAACTTGAAGTCTGAAAGAGAATGAGTTTCAATTGTTTCTCTATCTGAGCTAGGAGATTCCTGCAAGGTGTGCATTTGAATTCATCCGCAAGGAGTGCGTTGATGAAGGCTCAGTAGTCTAACTCTTGTTCTCATTCACCCAGAAGTGGAATGGGTTGTTGAAGCTGTGAAAGGTGTGTGCAAGCCAAAGAAGAAGTCTCAGTTGTGCATCTGAGCAAAGGAAGCTAAGGACTGCTGCTGCAGGAAGTGCACAGAGTCTGAAGTATTCAACACTTGGGAAGTTGTTGAATATTAAGCGCAAGGGGTGCGCAAAAGTCCCTCTGAAGGAGTCAGAGTAGAGAAGCTCAGGGGGGATAGAACCTTTGTGATATCATTGAAAGGGAGCACAGAAGGTTCGTATCGAGGAAGGTGCGAGCGGGAATCTCAAGCGCAGGCTTTGAGGAGCAAAGTGAGAGAAGAAGCACTTAGCCATTTCAGAGAAATCCTCGAGGAAGAGGAATCGAAGGTCAGGATCCACAGAAAAGATTGAAGAAGTCCCGTCAGCCGTCATATCTCGGGGAAGTTGCACAAGATTTAAGCCTAGTGAACAAGAGAAGGAGTCAGGGAGTCATCAGGACTTGACTCATCGGAGAATCAGGACTTCCGGGATCAAGAGGCTTGTGCAGGAATTCGCGATTAACGAATTCCCAAGAGGATCAGGGTCGTTGATCACTGCTGGAATACGTGGCGCGAGATCCCGGGAAGTCGGGGTTTGGTGTTTCGGGTTTTCAGAGGACAAGGGAACCGTCGCATCAGAAACCGCGATATCGCAAATCACGATATCCTGACAGTTAAAGTTGTGGGCCCTGGAAGGTGGGATAGAAGCCAGGTGTCATCGCGCAACGGAGTTCGAGTATTGGAAGGTCCCATGTACATTGACAATGGGAATCACAATATCCCGATACACGATTTCCCGACAGAGTTAAGGGCCTTAGGGTAGGACAGGTGTAGGAAGGTCGAGCATTTCCACGACTCGACGACAAGTGGCATCGGAGATCGGGAATCGGGGATTCGTAAGGTAAGTGGTTTATGGCAGCACAACCACTGATTTCTCGATGGGACAATCTTCGATAAGAGGAAAAGAGCACAGGCGAATATTCATCGGGTTTCGGGGATTTTGAGACCCGAGTGTAGGACTCGCAATCTTGCGAGGTCCGATTTCTCGATAAGGCAAAGGGGAGATCGCGAAGAGAGTTCTGTGGGTATTGAGAGGTCCTGATAAGGGATTAGAAGAACCTTGAAGTTCTTCGGGCCGAGAGCATAAGAAGGTCCTGGTGAGAGCAGGCATGCCTGGTTGGTGCGTTTGCGATCATTTCAGCTCTGGCATACTCATCCTGTATGGAGCTTCTGATACTGGAGTTGTTCCAGGCATCAAGTTCACAGAGAAATCGATATCCCTTTTGGGGGGTAGTCCAGGTACTTCCTAGAATACATCTTTGAATTATTTTAGTACTGTATACTCTTCGATGCTTGACACCTTGTACTTAGGTGTTTCCCCTACCTGGGTTGCGAATAATTGACAACCTTTTATGTATCACTTCTTCAGCTGCATCACTGAGATTTCTCTGACAGCAACAACTCTAGGAATTCCTTGGACTTTTTTTCGATTCCCTTCTTCATCTAAACAAGTGAATGCCTTATTACGACAATCCAAGATGGCATGGTGTTGGTCCAAACAATCCATCCCAATTAGACAGTTGTAAGAGCCTAATGACAGAATGTTCAATTCAACCTTCATGCTCAGTCCATTCATGTCCACGGGACAATACTTGACTAACTCCATGACTTTCCTCTTGGTTCCTGTAGCTAGCTTCACTAACCAAGACTTTTCATGTTTTCTTTTTGACAAATGAGAGCTTTCCACCACTCTAGGATCTATATAACTATGGCTATCCCCTGAGTCAATTAAAATAGTAAATGGTTGGTTGTTAATCATACCTTCCACTTCAATCATGTGCGACTGAAATTTAGTTTTCTTGTTGTCCAGGGCTGCATAGATCCTTGGCATTCTACTGCCCATGTCCTCCACTGTTTCAACTTGTTGAACATTATGGGCAGCTCTTGCTTTGCCATTTTTATGGGGACAATCTCTGTACTTGTGGTTCTCTTTATAGCCCCAACACTGAATGGGCGTCTGTCTCGGCCTTTGTTCCCCCACTTCAGCCATTCTTGGCTCTCTAAACGATGGCTTCCCTTGAGGACTATTTCTGAAAAAGGGAGGTTTGTTTCCCTTCTACCTTTGTTCTCTCTTAAACTTCTTCTGGTCATCCCAAGCCTTCCGAAAGGTAGGATTTTCTCTTTGTTTTTCATATAAGAATTTCTCTCTTCTTATTGTTTCTTCCATAGTCTTAGGATCATTATATTGAATGTTGTCACCAATGGGAGGTGGCGGTCCACTCAAATACCTCTGAATCTTGACAGCCTCGCCTTTGATGAATGGAACATACTTCAGTAATTCCAAAAACCTTCATTTGCATTCATCAATGGTCATGATGCCCAACTTGAGTTCGAAGAACTCCTTCATCTTTCTTTCATAATATCTTTTAGTCAGGTATTTCCTCTCAAAATACCTCTTGAATTCCTTCCAAGTGATATCTTTCTCTCTAATGTGTTGCACCTGCACAAGTTGATCCCACCACATGGATGCTTTTCCTTTTAGTTGATACATCGTAATTCTTCCTTCTGCATGAGAGGAATAATTCTGCAGTTGGAAATATTTCCTCAAGCCAAGCAACCATGTTTCAACATCTTCCTCCTTCTTATGTTCTCCATCAAATGTAGGAGGCTTAATCTTGTTCATCTCCCCTTTCAATTCATCCACTCCAGATATTTGGTGTTTTCTGGTAGGGGATGGGCTTGAACTACTGTGTGCTTCCTTACCGAAATGATTTGGGGAGCGACGACGATGTCTGCTACCACTCCTCGATCTTTTTTTTCTCTCAGGGGTCCTGCAATTCCCTGTTTTTATTGTGTCACTCTCCTTTTCCAATTTCCTTTCTATTCTTTCCAGGATTTTCAACATCTTTAATTTGAATTCAACCTACGGATCCCTGACCCTCATGATATTTCGGCTATTGGCTTGGTGATCCTAGGCATATTTCTGCAATCTTTCAATGATTTTCATCATATGCCCTTCCTTATCCAATTCTCTTCCATGCCCATTGGAATTCGATCCTTCGACTCCCAAGTTGACATCCCTTACTTCTCTTTCATTCTATGAATTGGAGGCAATCCACACCTCTTCCATTTCTATACTTGGCATCGATTTGCGATTGTCCTAATACTTGTTGAACTCTACACACACAACGTGCAGTCAACCGAAGTTTGTGAGGCCTTAAACCCTTAATAAAACTACAACATTCATAAACCAACGCGAATAAGAAAACGTTTCGATTCCATGAATTTTCTGAGCTCTATTTGGCTCTACAATTTTTCGGCGATAGCCCCCGTTTTATTAGTCCCCAACCCATGCGTCCACGGGCCATGATCAAATGCTAAACTGCTAGGTGCTACAAGGCTCTCCAAACCAAACTTCAGGTTTCGGGATTTCGGGGCTTCAGGGTTTCAGGTTTCGCGGTTTTGGTCCTGGAGGTTCTCGCACTCACTTCCCTCTCCAACTCCTGACTCCCAAACTTTTGACCTCTCTCCCCCTGGTCCCACATCACAACTATCGCCAACCAAGGTAGTCACACATGGTGTCCTTAAGAAGGTCCACATCACTTCCGGCGACGTCATAGGGTCCCGCCACTTTCACTTTTCATTTCGTAGTTTCAGGCATCGATATTTCGTGCATCCACACATTTCGAACTTTCATCTGCCAAAATTCCAAAATTACGGTCTATTCATCTACTTGATCCAACGGTCAAGCTCCTCTCCTACGATATACGGTGTAGATCATTTCAGGATTTCAGGGTTTCGGGTTTCGGAGGTGTTCACCTCTCCTCACTTCCCATCTCCTGACTTTTTGAAATCTGAAAGGTTCTCGCAACTAAATCGAGCACGACTCCACAAGTTCTAACGATCGAGCCCTCCTCCTAGATCTACGGTGTAGATCTTCTTGGGTTTTTGGGTTTCTGTGTCTCAGTGCTCCCCACTTTTTTCCCGACAACCGAACTCCCAAAAGGATTCTCGTATATCCTTCTGGCACCTTCTCTAGATCTAATGGTTGTAAGGGATATCCTTTCCTCCCGATCAGATCCAACAGCTCCAACACTTCATGCGTTGAGCTCTCTCTCTCCCTGTGGCCATATACCACACCGGCTGCGGGTTCTATAATACCGCTACACCTCCTGAGATTTGTAACACAACCAAGTGACTCCTTGGCACTTAGGAACATTCAAAGGTCCAAAAATTGGTCCTTCCAAACACGATTCCCACCTGAAATTTGGGTCCAATGACCACTTATCCAGCCCATTCATGTTCAGTGTTGTAAACCATGCTCTGATACCATATTGTAACATCCTCGGCCATCATCCCACTAGCTGGGAAAAGGCTACTGCATGGAACAACATTCTCATACTTATTTAATATGCATTTAAATGAAGTTAAATGGCTTAACAGAGTAACATATAATTACTGCCATCATACAAAATTAATGAAATCAACAGTAAGCATCATCACAACGAAATGCATGATAATATAGTAAGTATCACAGACTAACATCACATATAAATTAAGTACAACATTAATACTTATCTTTGAAGCTGTAGTAACTCCACCTACCACGTCCAGACCTTCCATGAGCATTCTAGCCTTAGACCATGCTGCTCATCACTCTCAGTAGTAGGTCACCCCTGAGCTGGGACTAAGCTCCACCGGGTAAGGAATCCTAGGATCGGTAAGGTTTACAGGAAGAATACACATAAAAGAAGGAGGATTCTCTCCCAGGAACCACTTATGCCCATTTCCCATAGACTCTCCTTCCCCACATGCTTGTCCCACCCCAGGAGTATACACCTTCACTATCACCTAAACAGTCCTTCAGCTGTTAACCTCCCTTGCCTTGGGCTTCAACAAAAGACCGGACCAGAAATCTCTGAGCTCTGTAGCAGCTACGAAGTTCCTTCTAGGAGCTCTCTCCTTCCTCCACACACTCTCTCACCTGGAGAGAGTCACTCACAGGCTTGGTAAAACCTCCCTCTTCAACAACAATCACCTCCCTCACCTAGAGAGAGGTTACACACAGGACAGACAACCGGTTTCCTTAATATTGTTCCCGTACAAAGAAAACAAAACAACAAGGCTCGGCAATGAACATACAACAGCAGCAAACCACACCCAACCAAGAACTGCGTGGCCACCACAATCAACTGGGACAACAAACACGGGTTTCCAAAAATGGGTGACAGATAGACACTTCAGCATAACAAGGCTCAACAATTACGAGACACTTTGTTTTTCTCAACCAGCAACACAGGACAACTTCTTGGTTCTGGTTTTGGGAATGCGTAAGGGTACATGGAGATTCAAACAGAGACTTCACACAGTTCAGGTGATGGATCTGAGTACAAACACCAAACAGAGGTCGCTCATGGATACCCGCCAATTCTGATGGAGGATCGAGAACGGACTCCCCGACTGAGGTGATGGATGGAGGAATGCTCGACGAAGCCACTCAGACACAACCGTCCATGGAATGGGAAGTGAACCCCCAACACGTCTCACTTCCTGGGTTAAATTTCATGTGCTTGGGCCGACACACGTCGCCCATGAGGCTACATGCGCTTCATCAGCTGGTGTGTTCTTTTAGGCATGCGTTCCCTCTTCTAGGGATTTGGGATCAAGGAAACATGTTTCACACATCATTTTTAGAATAATTATTTAATATTATTCCCAAGGGTTTAAGCCCCCTCAGCTTAGCCCCTCTTCCTACCTCTCATCCCCCTCTCCCTTACCCAGGCTTTGTGGATTCTTATTCCCCCATCACTCATTCATCATGGTCGGTCCACACGCAACGATGTTTTGTATTAATATTGTGCATAATTACATGTACAAAAATCAGGCTCCTAGCCTTCAACACTTAGGCTCCCTAGCCTAATAACACATAATCCCACCAACTTATATAAACTTGGCTCACCAGCCTATAAAACATAATTACAATTCATAATGCAAGCTTTATACTTCATAGACATGATTTACAACATGGCTCGGCCTTGGGGACATTACACCAACCATACTTAGGCGCTCAAAAGTAAAGGATAAATAATCAATGTTTTATTCTTTTTCTTGATTTTATTTAGATGAGATTATGAACTTTTAGTGTTGAGATTGCATAACAACGTGTTGGTTGAATTTGTGACCTATAAATTGTTGTGGATATTCTACTACATCAACTCATCACAACAAATCTTACAACATTTTTAAATCTCTTGTTCTATTATGTTTTACTTAATTTCCATATTTAATGTTACTAGCTTAATGCTTGAAATCAGGGATGATTTTAAGGGAGGAAATTTATTTTAAAATGTAGAAACCTTGGAAAATCTTTCTAATCCTTCATATGCCAACTATAATTTTTTGGCAATATTTTTGTAAAAATATTCAAATTTCTAAGGATTTTATATAGTCTGTATAAATTTTTGGCGATTTTTAAGGTAAAATAAATGTATCCTAGAGAATTTGGGCAAATCATTTTTAGAATAGCAAATCGTTTTTTGAAAAAAAACATCGAAAATTAGCCCATGAGCGAAATTTATCCCCTAAAATCATCCCTGCTTGATATACTATATAAATTGAAATTGAAATGAAAGAGACAAGCAAATAGCATACCATCCACACAATGAACACAAATTGCACCTTGGGAAATAATAGTATGGGAAAAACCTAGCTAGAAGGTGGTGCATATGCTCTACTCTTTCTTCGTAGTTATGAAATGCAAATACAAAGAAATGGGCACTCACTATGGATTTTCCATGGACATTGTGGCCATTGTGGCTGCTACAAGATCTTATACTTCTTATGTTTTACTTTAATATCCCACGGTCAATGCTTTGATCTCCTATGGAAAAATACTCAATGCAATAAGAATGAAACCCCTTCCTTTCCTAGTGGCACAATATTTAACATAGCCTAAGAGTTGTTTAGGGTTAGGGTTTTTACATGCCTCAACCCCCAATTAATGTTAGGATTTTATACCCTCTAGAATATTCTTAAAAATTAATGCATTACTAGCTCCACAAGTGTGTGTAATGGAATCTAATATGGAATCCACTCAGTACCATTTTGGTCAACAGGATATGTCAACTTATGGGAGGCATAACTTCTGCATACAAACTCTATTTGAGGTTATTTTCATGCCATTGGAAAGCGCCCAAAACCTAAAACAATGTTTAGATATTTTGATCTAAGCCCACAAAATTTTGACCCAAAAAATGATTGTTTAAGATCTCAAATGAGCTCTAGAAGGTTATAAACCCCAAATCACCAAAGTAGGACCTGCCCATAAAATGGGCCCCACAAGCAAATAGCTCCAATATTTCCACCCAAAAAGTACCAAAATAGATGACAAATTATATAATGATCCACTTTGGATCATGTTGTTCCTGAGTCTGTACTAAGGCTTAAAGTACCGTGTCAAGGCATCCGAAAATATGATAATAGTTGATAGAGGTTTTCGCTAACCTTGGTAAGGGAAGCTAATGAAGATTCCTGCGTTCACGTTGTCTTGCTTCCAACTGTTCCTGGGTTACAATGTCTTGTTCAATGGCCATCCATGAACGTTCTAATTCTTCTCGGGTATCAGCAGTTTTAAGAGTCGTATTGAGAAGATTTAACGCTATATTAGTTTGATGAAATATCCCGAGTTGAATATTAGGTTGAATTACTCTGGATAAAGTCATCGAGGAACAGTTAAATAATGGAAGTGATTTAGAAAGAATTTTTTATGGCTGATTCCATTCGGTCGAACATAAGGGAAAACTTTGTGTGAAGAACGAAATAGAACTACAAACGCAAGGCCCTTTCCTGTAACTGTATGATTTTTTGTAAAGAGTAAAGAAACGAACGAAAAATAACTAGCTGCAAGTAAAATGAAAAAACTTTACCAGCAAAAACTCACGCATATATTGGGAGAAGAAATTAAAACGAACATCAAACGACAAGATGCAAGTAACACATCATCTTATAACAGTAACTTGGTCTTACACCTGCTAACCGCCGGTGCAGAGGAAAGACAAGAGACAATTATCAGTAATATGAACTTGCTTCACTACAGTAGTGGTTGTACTAAGTTATAGTGCTATCTTTCAACTGTGTAGAGCAAAATGAAAAGAAACAATGAACATGACAAAAACTAATTATGTAGAGCAAAATGAAAAGAAACAATGATCATGACAAAACAAACTTGAGATACAGTCGGGACAGAATCGAGAATCTTGGATTT
>ML779551.1:772173-785061 GCA_009831015.1 Picea engelmannii
CCTCCAAGTCAAGTGTTCCAATCACCATAAGGCAGGGAGATACCCATGAAGGGTTGAAGGCCGAGGTCTGGTTGTTCTGTGTGTCCCCCCTTGAGGCACCCACCTCTTGGACGGGATCCAGCCCGTGACCCATTTCTTAGGCCGAAAATATAAATGTCGCACTTTGACCGAGGTACCTAGTAACCAACTTTAGGACATCTACCCAGGTGGCAATTGTGGGTTGAAATTGCACCTTGATTGGATTTTGTGTGGCTATTGGGAAGTATCGCCAGCTCTTTCGGGATATGCCCCCTCTACCCCTCATTATAACCAGTTGTTTCATCCTTCACTAGTCTCTCTTCCGGTGACTTCATACCCCACTGTTGAGAACTATTGTAAGGTCCAGTGCTATTTGAGAGGAAGGACGTTACGTCTTCTAGGACACGAGCATTTGCTTTCTTTTGATTCCTCCACACGGACAAAACCTACTTACCCATATATATGCTTCTTTCTCATGTTATGTATGATGCACATCTGATTACTGTTTGATTGGGATATATATATATATTGTGTAAAACATTCAATGCAAAGGCTCTTTGTTTCTATATTTCTCTCACCACTTGTTACACACATTCACATATCTAGTCTGACATCATAGGGGAACCACAGAACCCCCGTCGTTCACGACGCTTGCTCAATCTCCCGTCTATCTTAGGGGGAGTATCTGGTTGTACCCGCTCATCGGTACCTCCTTCACACACTCCTGTGAGTGCTACCATATTAGGATCAGCTTTGCTTGGTTCTACATTACTTGGGTCATCCTCCCAAGGTCATCCGCTCACTCGCTCTCCTTTACACGAAAGCGGGGGACCCACTTCCTCTCAAGGAGGGAGCACCAACCCACCTAGTCCCCATCAAGGGTCAGGTTCACAACACAATATGGCTGGAGCTAACCCTCCCCCGCCACTACAGATGCCATACTTGGCCTCTCTCAACATATCGGATCTCACCGAGCTCACTAATGATCCTATATTGCATGATGCCACATGGCCCGCAATGCCAACAAAACTTCCTTCAGACATACCAAAGTTTGAAGGAAAGGTAGGGGATGACCCCGCCAACCACGTCATGACCTTTCATCTATGGTGCTCTTCTAATAGAATTATGGATGATTCCATCAAACTGCGATTATTTCAATGCACACTTACTGGCCCATCAGCCAAATGGTATGTCGAAGAAAAATCAGGGTCCCATGCGACCTTTGAGTCATTAGCTAAAGCATTTTTGACTTTCTTCCAATTACCCATCTACCATGAAAATGGTCTAGAACTACTGTCTAACTTCAAATAGACCTCAGCCACCCACATCACTGATCACATTCATGAGTGGCGTAGGCGACGTAATTTGTGTAAAGCAGAAACCACCAAGCAACAGTGTCTCGACTGGTTTCTTAGATCACTTGTCTCTCTCCTTGGAAAGGATGTTGCTTCCACATTCCCTCAATCTGAAGAAGAATCCATCAGTAAGGCCCAACAGTATGACCTTATTTATGCACAGTCGGGGTACTTATACACGGTACTTCCTGACCTTCCAAAACCTGTGCCATTTGGCCAAGACAAACCTGGGATGTCTCATTCAGCAGACGGACTAATAGGTGCCACCACACACCACGGTCCACAACCCCAACCACCACCGATGTATGGAACACCTCAATACCCGTCGGCCTATGGGGGCACTCCTTATTACCCCCCACCCCCTTATCAACAGCCATATCCTATTGCTATACCTCCACCCATCAGTGGACCTCCACCGACACCTCCCATACATCCACCCATTCCCACAAATAGTGGTACTCCCTCAACATCAGCTTATAGTAATAGTGAAAGAACTGTGCCTTCCTATGTACCTTATGGATCGGTACCACCACAAAATCCATACTTCCCATTTCCTGGTCCTCCACAACCCATGGCTCCCCCACATCCACATGCGGGGGTAAATTTTGTTCAACCTTCTGTTGCTCAATAGTACCAGAATTTTGAACAATTGAATACAGCCAACCCAACTCATCCATCAAACAATACCAAGAAGAAAGGATGGAACAGGAATAACAACAACCCTAGTCAAGGTGGGAATCAATCCCCACAGCACCAACCCACTGGGGGCAACCAGCACCAAGGGAACCAAAACCCCCCAGGGGGCAATAACAACAAACACCAAGGGAGAAATAATGTTAAAACCATCTTCCCTTGTGCTCTTTGTGGTGAGTTCGGTCATTACACTCACCATTGCCCCTAGATCGTCGATTTCAAATGGTTGAAGGACTCGGGAAGCCTTCCCCATTCTTCTGCACAAATTGCCCCTCAATAGGCACCACAACAATATGTGCAGCAACCCCCTCCTGCCGTGCTGCAAAATCCCATCCCACATCAAGGGGTGATCAACACCCAGCAGGATACGCAGCATCCCCCACCTTAGGTAGGACAATACCACAACCCTAACAATCCAGCAGAACGTACAATTCTCCTCACCAGTGAGGAGGAAATCCTACTACAAACACGTAATCGCCAGTATAATACACCCGCTGAGTCTACTCATATCTCTCCAGAAACAAACCCTACACCGACGGGACCCCCGTTGGTGATCCCTCGCCCCTCAGCCAAACTACCACTACGCATCCCTCACATCCCCTTGCGCAGGAATGTCCACAACCCATAGGCTAGGGCCGCTCACAACTATAGCTTGGTAGACGACTTAGCACAATCCCCGGCTGCCATGTCAGTCTTGGAAGTCCTCCAGACTTGTCCAACACAGCGGAAATCCTTACTTTCCGCCTTGGGGGAAGTTGACCCTGCAGATACTCGACTCATCACCTTTGATCTTGACAATAGCGAACCTCGTCTTCCCGCCCTGGTCGCTATTCAAATACCCATAAAAATACGGAACATCACTGTTCATCGGTGTATCATCGATGAAGGTGCATCTACATGCATCATGTCCAAAACAGTATGGCAGAAACTTGGTTCCCTGGAACTCATACCCTCCGCCATCACATTACGAGCTTATGACGGACGACCATCATCTCCCGAAGGGCTCTTCCAAAATGTCTCCATTGAACTCAGGGGAAAAACCATTCTCATTGATATCGAAGTTATCGACGCCCCACTCGATTACAATATCTTGTTCGGACGTAGCTACATGTATGCTATGAAGGCAGTGGCATCTTTCGTCTTTCGAACAATCATGTTCCCCCACAACGGAAATATTGTAACCATCGACCAAGTCTCACATTATGAGCCGAACCCATCTGCCAACCTCGATAACATTATTCCTCTCATCCACACCAACAAAGACGCATATCCACTTGTCGAGATGGGTCCTAGGATTTTTAAAGATCCATCCTTGTTAGGGACGTACCATGGACCACCACTACTCCTTCCCCCTAATCAAGTATGCGTCGTCTCGTCTAACGAAACTCACACAGAGGATGCTCTTCCTCCTCGGGAGGCTTCAATCATTCCTAACGTCTCAATAGTCGCAGAACCACTCCAACCGGAGCCTCCTGCGCACTCGTCGACTTCAACAGTCCACGAGTCCACATCCCCTCAAGAGAATAATCCCGCCTGGGAGATATTCCCCCAACCCCTCACGCAAATTCCCTTCTTTTACCCTCCACCCGGTATTGAAGCCTTTCAGGTAGCCGCAATGCTCACACTTCCTAATATGGTGTTAGCAATCCCATTTTGGTATTTACACCCACCAGAGATGGTCCCTCGACCACAGGAAGGAATTCCCATGACAGTTCCTATCCTTACCCCAACCCCCCCCCCNACTCACTAACTCCCCTGCTACAGCTGGGGGCAGGAGAAAGAAGAAAGAGCCCACCGCTCCCCTTCCTCCACGCATCCCACCACCTTGCACACTCTGTGAGAAAGAGGGACACCAAACCAATAATTTCCCATCACTACCTGAATTACGGAATTCGATTCCCCCCAATTCAACTCCACCAACACCCGTCACTACTACTAGTCTTCCCGCTACCACCCAACCTTCCAGTAGTAAAGGGTTGAGGACCAAATTTGCGTGTGCTATATTTTCATAATATGGCCATTACACCCATCATTTCCCAGCACTGCCACGCTTTCGGCAAACATTAGCTGTTGTACGCCAAAACTTCCAGAACAACCCACGCCCTGCTACATCCTCTTCAAACATCACTGACATTCACTATGTCACCACTACAGTCAATGAACGTATGAGATTCCCTTTCTCTCTCTGCAATTCATTAACTCATTTTACATACCAGTGTCCTATGATCCTTGCATACAGGCGACATCAATTGGCCCTGCTTCACCCACCTACAGAGGCGATACTTGACATTACTTCGTCATTTGAGGACCTTCACGTCACTTCTCCCGAGCCTGAGGCACTCCCAACGCCTCCATGGTTCTTAAACGACATCTCTGAGGATTTACCCCGCAATCTCCCAAACTCTCCTGCTCACTCCCCTACGGAGACTTTGCACCCAACCACCATGGGTACCCCTCAATACTTCAATATATGGTTCATGTCGAGTGAACCCTCACCATCTGCTCGCACCACTCCCCTTGCTTCTCCAGCAGTGGGAAATCACACTAGCGCTAATATCACTCCTCACGACCCCTTGTATTCCCGGTGCTTCCAATGCGACGAGGAAATCCTGGAAGAGCTACATCACCCAGACTCTCCCTGGGATGCACTACATCATCGTGCACTCTTCCTTCCACAGGAAGCCCTCATGCCTCCTAATCAAAATCTCGTTTATGCGGTCGAAACCAAAGATTTTATCCCGCCCGGACCTATTGATTGGTTCAACAATCCTATTCCTTCCATTGATGCGTTTGAAGACGGTAATATGGCCAACATTTCCCCCACCATCAAAATCGACATTTCCATTAAAAACGGCGTCGTCGAAGAAATCATCATTGGAGCTGCTTTGACTCCTCAGGAAATCGCTGCATATAAAGCCCTCTTCCAGGAATATAGGGATATTTTCACCTAGTCATACATGGAGATGCCTGGCCTCGACCCATCCATTGTCGAACATTGCATCGACACTTGGCCCGACATCACACCTCTTCGCCAGAAAAAATGACCGCTACACCCATCCAAGGCAGTGGCTATCAAAGCCGAAATTGACAAATTACGTGCTGCCACGTTTATTTACCCCATCGCTTACACTTCATGGGTTTCCAACCCTATACCCATCGACAAAAAACAAGGCACTATCCATGTCTTTACAGACTTTCGCGATCTCAACAATGCATGTCCCAAAGACAACTTTCCAACGCCTTTCATCGATCAAATTATCGACGACTGCGCCGGCCACGAGGCTCTCTCCTTTATGGATGGATTCTCTGGCTATAACCAAATCCAAATCCACCCAGCCGATCAGTATAAAACCGCATTCATTACCCCATGGGGTACCTTTGCATATCGTGTCATGCCTTTCAGCCTAAAAAACGCTGGTGCAACCTTCCAGTGGGAAATGACATACATCTTCCACGATCTAGCTGAAATCATCCTCGCCTACTTGGACGACCTCACGGCACGCTCCAAGAAATGCACCCAGCATCTCGATGATTTACGAATCATCTTTCAACAGTGTCGTCAGTACAACATCTGCTTGAACCCTCTCAAGTGCGTGTTTTGCGTCACCACCAGGCGACTCCTTGGTTTTATCATTTCCCAAATCAGTATTACCGTGGACCCCCTCAAAGTCAAAGCTATCACCGAAATTCCACCTCCTCAGAATTTACAGCAACTTCAGAGTCTTCAGGGCAAAGCTAACTTTCTTCGACGCTTTGTCCCAGATTACACCATACGCGCACATGGTTTCCTTCGCTTACTACGTCACGACATCCCCTTTCACTGGGACGACTACGCCCAACAGTCCTTTGATGATCTGAAAGCAGCACTTTCAAATGCACCTTTGATTAGTGCACCTGACTACAATCGCGACTACATCCTCTACGTATCAGCATTAGTTGTATCAGTAGCTGGCGTCCTCGTCCAGCTCGGAGATGACAATCGTGAACATGTCATTTACTACATTAGTAAGAACCTCTCAGGACCACCCTTGAAGTACAAACACGAAGAGAAACTTGCTCTTGTTGTTGTCCTCGCAGTCCAGAAACTGTGCCATTACATTTTGCTTCACACCACGAAGGTCGTCAATGATTCCAACCCTATGCAATATTTTCTCAGTCATCGACAAGTTAACGACAAGTTCTCTCATTGGATCATTATCCTTCAGGAGTACAACCTCAAGTTCTCAACACCTAAGAGTAAGAAGGCCCTCATTCTCGTCGAACTTGTCATGACCCTCCCCTCTGACACCACCAGTGCCCCCGTCAACACCGACTTTCCTAACGAACATCTCTTTTACATCGCTTCAGATGACCCTTGGTATGGTGACCTTCTCGTCTACCTGCAAACTCAAAAGTTCAGTAACCACCTTTCACGAGATGATCGATGACGTATTCGCCACCAGGCCCCCCGCTATCTCCTCGTCGGAGACATCCTATACCGGCGGGGCATTGACACCATTCTTCGTTGTTGCCTGACTATTGACGAGGCCGACAGAGTCTTAAATGACTGCCACAGTAGCGCATGTGGGGGCCATCTTTCGGGTATCTCCACGGCTCAGAAGATTATTCGAGCTGGTTACTTTTGGCCTACCTTGTTTCACGATTGCATTCACGCCGTGAAACGTTGTGAGCAATGTCAGCTCTATGCCAACAAAGCCCGAGCTCCCCCCGCTCTTCTTCACCCTGTCATTACGGTCGGCCCCTTTTGTAAATGGGGCATCGACTTTATGACTTGTAATCCCCCCTCCAGCAATGGTCACAAATACATTGTTGTCGCCAATGATTACTTCACCAAATGGGCCGAAGCTATGCCCACTTTCAACAACACCGCTGACACTGCAGCGCGTTTTTTCTTTAACCACGTCATATCTCATTTTGGAGTACCACTCCAACTTGTTTCCGATCATGGGAAACACTTCGAGAATGAGATCTTTGTCGAACTCTCATCTCGGTTAGGCTTCTCTCATGAGTTCACCTCACCATATTACCCTCAGTCAAACGGACAGGTCGAGGCAGTAAACAAAGTCCTCAAGACCATGTTACAATGCACAGTTAATAAACATAAAACCAATTGGCATCATATGTTATTTTCTGCGCTATGGGCTTATCGAACGGCAGTAAAGACCACTACAGGTTTCACACCATTCCATTTAGTCCATGGGGTCGAGGCAACTCTTCCCATCGAGTGCGAAATTCCCACCCTCCGCATCGCAATTGAGCTATTACCCGACACTGCTCCAATGGAGCAGCGCTTGCTGAGCTTGGAGTCTCTGGATGAAGATCGTCGATCTTCCTTACAGAACAACGAGGCAGCTAAAAAATGATCCAAGGCTACCTTTGATCACCATGTCAACCTTCGTTCATTCCGAGAAGGCGACCTCGTCTTGGCCTGTGATATCGCTCATGAGACCTTTGGCCAAGACAAGTTCGAATCACTTTGGCATGGCCCTTACATCATCCAACATTGCCTCACCAAAGGCACATACATCCTGGCCTCCCCCGAAGGCCTCTCGCTCAAAGAACCCATCAATGGGTTATACCTCAAGAAATTTTATGCTTAGAAGTAGTCATCCTACTTTAGGTTATTATTTCCTCTTTGTTAGTGTTTTTAATCTTTTTTTCTCCTACCCTCTCGGCTAAACTATCCTTTGTGCTATTGACAGATGCTTCCTCCACCAGCCTAGCACATTGGTAACACCAACGGCGCCAGCCATTGGACACAAAATATCGCTTCGGCAGCTTGGGCTTTATATACCCCCTCACACGAAATGCTACATTCAAGCGGCATAAGCCTGGGGCCAGCAACCAACAACCAAGCCAAATACACTACGGTCATTGGCCTCCTGGTCAACGCCCAGAGTCATCATATTCGTCACCTTAGCATCTTCCTTGACTCTCAACTAGTCGTTCTCCATCTCAACAATGTATATCGTGTACACGATCCGTGCCTCTTTCGCAAATACCTGCAGGTTAGATTATTATCTCGACATTTTGATTCCATTGCATTTACACATATTCCAAGACAATTGAATCAAACAATAGATGAAATATCTAACGTGGTGTTAGATTGGCATATATCACACCAAGCTACACATACATAAACATCTCACAAATCCTGTCACAACATATAGATAGAATAGACATCATCATCCTCAACACAAAAAAAATATGTAAACGACATCAGGATCTCAAAAAATATGTATACTCATATATATATATCAAGGCCTATCAGGCCATCCGAATGTTTACATACAAAAAATACATGTGCCCGCAGGCTATCACAGTCCATCGGTACAAAAATCGGCTCACCAACCTAAAATACAATCAAACCCAGTATACATCATACATACAATCAGCGTGCCTCTATCTCACCCCCACCTGCTCCTCCCTCAGGAGGAGGTGGTGGCCCACCCCCACCTGCCCCAGGCGGTGGTGGAGGACCACCCATAGGACCCTCCTGCCCCGGCGATAGACGTCCACTAGTCATGGCGGCAAGCACAGCTGCTCATCGCACTATAGACCGCCATGGCGACGGTACTCCTATACACTGCTCCAGGAATCCCTCATCCTGGATGCGTATCCACATGCCCTCAGGCACATTCTGTAACACCGTCTCCAGACGACGGCATATATCATCCAAATCGACTCCGGCCGCCGCCGGAGGAGCGTGTGATGGCCCCGCACCAGGATCATCAAACCAGTGCCTCCTCGCCGCCCTCTCGGGCTCTGCTGGTTGGCCCACGGCCTCATCCCGCCGACGTCTCTCTCCACACGGCAGTCTCTCCGTCTCTCGCTGAACCAGCACTCTCTGCATCTCCACCTCGCACCCGCGAGGTGCCACATCTACACATGCACAAAAACAACAAACAAACGATCGTATCAGCATCTCTATCACATATATATAGACTGATATCTCAAAAAACAGCATCACAAATATGCACAAACGATAAAACATACCTCGATGGTCGAAAACCTCCCCTAGAGGCAACACCATGTCCGGGTCACCCCGGAATTCAACCCCAGCATAGGGGTACTGAAGTATAACCTACGACATCTGCCGCCATATCCATGTAGCCTCTGCTGAGAAGTAGTGGCCACCATCGCCACCACCATGACGAACCAAAACTGAATACCACCGCCTCAATCGCGGCTCTCGTGCCCCCGACATCTCTAGTAAAACTCTAGGGTGCAACATGGGCACCCTCTCCAAAAACCAGGCTATCAGGATCGAGCCAAATGCGAACTCCCCGACACCTGTGGACCGACAACGAACCAGTTGTGCGATCATGTGCGCATGCAGCGCAGCCCCCATGCGAACCGCTCATGGTCCACCACCACCCTCTCCAGCACCAACAGCTGGCCACCACTAATCCGTTGGGTCGCAAGGGACCCATATACACGAACGATCATTGCCTCTATGCAACAATGAGTCAGGGAGTCTATAGCACTCATGCTCACCACCGTCCCGAACATAAATTCTGGGCCTGAGCAGTATCGCGCGCTAATCGTGGCCAGGGGTGTATCCCTCGGCAGCACAGGATCTGCCGGTAGAGGCGTTCCCCGGAAGGGGAGCCCAGTCAAAAAATATACGTCCTCCACTGCAGTGAAGGGGATCTGCTCTCCTCGCACGAGGAAGTAGTGCAGCTCCGGACTCCACATCTGGAGCAGGAACTACAGTAAATACTCCTGTGCCCGTATCAACGGGCACTCAAAAAACTTTAGCAACCCACAGGTTGCTAAAGTCGCTCGCACCTCAGGCTCCGCATTGGCCACAGCCTCTCGCAACCGGGCCCAGTCTCGCTCTCGCCACCACACAGCCATCACCACTGTTGGAAACCTGCAAACAACATAGAGTCCCATATCAGCTCAGATACCCATCAAACAGCATTTAAAACACTCATTTTTTCCCTTAAACCTTGCCTCAAAGGCGCGGTTTTTTCACCCACGGGCGTGCACACATGCACGCCTGTTCGCTATACAGGCGCGCATATATGCACGCCTGTGCACTACACAGGCGCGCTCTTGAGTGCGCCTGTTCATCGTACAGCCGCACCCAGGTGCGCACCTGTCCAACCCACAGGTGCGCATCGGTGCGCGCCTGTTCAACCCACAGGCGTGCACCGATGCGTGCCTGTTCAACTCACAGGCGTGACCCTAGGGCGTGCCTTAACTTCCCCCTCTCACGCACCCATGCGTGTCTATTCGGTGGACAGGTGCACATGTATGCGCGCCTTCCACCGAATCGCCCGCGCATGTGGGCCCACACCCTAGAAAAAAACCCCTAATTACCCCTGTACGACCCCCCATACCAGCCCTGCCCAAAAATTTAAAGCCTATTTCTATGCAGGATGATCAGACCACTAACATGATACTCGCAAAACACCAATCGGATGCCTCGTCCTCCCTGACTCTCCAAATCTCCTATGTAATATGCTCGTCCAGTCACTATAGTAGCAGGTACAAATGAGGTGGCAATGTGGGCCCTACAGCTATATATAGGCCTTTTGCCAAACTTCCACTCACCATTCCGGGAGCCCATGGTGTCCATTTTTCAAACCATCTTCAGCCACAGGATCAGTGTCCCGCCACCTACATCATAGCCGTCCCTGGGTCACTTTTCATCCTGAGCCCCCGGGGCGCCTTTTTTTCATAGCATGGTCAGGTACGCACGTGCATTGTCACATTTGTCAAATACATGCTAATATCTGTGATTCTCTTCAGATATTGTTCACTTTGGGTATTTGGTTGTTATGTGCGCAGGTACTTGCTCATCGATCATCAACATCATCCCTTCAGGTATATATCTTCAGCACTGGCATGTAGTCTCTCCCGTTGTATCGCACTTGCATTTCCAGTCACGCCCTCTGATGATTACCTCTAGGATCTTCATTCCCGGCTCTGCAGTACCGACGCCCCGATTTGCATCTTCGGTACTGTACCCTGGTAGCATTCTCACCCACATGAGTTGTCCCATTCATAGCACCTTTTTGACACTTTTGACACTCATGCTATTCTCCATTACCCTTTAGGGATGGGAGTCCCGATAGTCTTTCATCATGTAGTGAATCAGCCACATACTCCTTCTCTTCATTTTGCTAGCTTTCCCACACGGACTCCCAGATTATCTCTTTATGGTTCTATTTTTTTACCTGCACCTCCGCAGGATCATGAACCCTCCATTTCATCCACAATCAGTTTTCCCCTCTGCGAACTTACCTTCATTTCACCCACCTCATACAGAAACTCACCAATGGGGCCCCCACCCTTCATCAATTTTCCAAGAAAATTCTGCCCTCCTTGGGGCACGCTTTTTACACTGGGTCACCCGTTTCTGTATTTGTACATTTCTCCCCAAAATTATTCATTATTTATTGTACAAACGCCTTTATTTCCATTCATTACATCTTCTTTTGTCGTCACCATTGGCGACTTGCCTTCTTTTGGCCACACGCAACCCATGTCACCCTTGGTTGGAGCATTACTTATCATCTACCATTGTCGGCATCGTCCATATCTTCAGAGTACTCCACAGGTCACTTACCTTCACCCTCTGAATATTGTTTACCTTGTCCCGCCTCTGGCACAACTTATCAGCTGTCTTGTCGTCCCCCTGACACTCGACCTTGTTACACGGTTGCGACCACTTTTTCTCTCATACATCCTCCAACCAAAGGAAGTCTTGAGTCTTCCCACATCTTGACTTCGTCCATGTACCTCTGCCATTTCCTCCCCTGAGTAGATTCCACGAAGCCCTTTGCTTCTGGGAGTCGCGTCCCCCTTTTGTCGACATCAGCACAATTTTCCAAAAGGGCGACAGTATCTTGATTCTCATTCTCCATTTAATGAGATATCTCGAATGGCACAGGGTGAAACACCATTCCTCCCTGCTGTCATTGGCCCCCATATCATTCGACGCCAACACTTTCTCATGCTATGGTGGGTCTTACTTTGCGACTATTGCAGTTATTTTTTTCATCCGTCGAAGACCTCTAAACTTGGTAGGGCCATCAATGCCTGCATCATCGTCACGGCTTATTACCGCGATCATTGCCTTTTTGTTCAGAGTATGTTCCTTTGTAGAATTATCTTCTGCCTTTATCATTACCGCCCCTGAGGGTGCTGCAGTTGTCTACACCAACACTTCAGCCATTTTTTGGTTCAGAGTTACATAACATGAGCATGGGACATGCCCGCCTCGTTTGTACACAGTTGTATATGTTACACACCTTTTGGAAGGTCGGGTTCTACTAGTTCCTTTATTTTCCAAAGGATTGCTCTCACCGATCCCACTATTGCTCTCTCTTACAAAAACATTCTCAGTAGAAGAAACATAGATGGATTTCGGCTATACGTATGCTCCTAACCTCATCCATCAGGGGGCATCTATTATCACTGAAATTTCGTCCGCACATGGCGACAAGAACTCAGCATCGTCAAACAGTAATGAAGTCATTCATGGCAGTGAATTAATCACACAACATTGCAAAAAGGTCAAAAAATATACAAAGTAAACAAAAATTGAAGAGCGCTTTGCAGAATTGGGGTGCGTGCGCGCATGCGTGGAACAAAAACGTACCATGCGTGCATACGCGCATGATGCGTGGCTATTGGGGAAAAAACCTGCGCACCTACTAAACGGCGCATTTATTGAATTGGTTGGCCTCCCAACCACTTATGGATCAGCTCCCAAGCTGATTTGACTCCCAAATCTGAGTTGAATCCGCATGGTAGGCTGGTCAAAGACCTAATGAAGCCCTAAAGAGCCTCTATTCACACCACAAAG